>JARQSV010000295.1:214982-268377 GCA_030142285.1 Calameuta idolon | reverse complement strand
CAAGTTAAACGCCGGTTATCCTCCGTTCAATTGTTGGAGGAATGTATAAATTCAGTAACCGGAGTTTAAACTAGGTTCAACACTTGAACCGCGTCGGAGGAAACGGGCGTAAAAAAGTACTTATAGTACATACAATTAAACAAGATGGAGCCACCTTCGACTGTCACCGATTATGTCCCAGAGGATGATGTTGCCAGATGTTTCAATTGCCATTTGACGAATTTCGTCACATCGTAAACTTTTCAATAGCTCGTTGATTTTCATTGGGAATATTTGTCATTCAAAAGTGGATTTAGATAATACGGAAACGTGGTGAACATCTGTTAAATATTTACAAAGATTCGACAGATCATAGATTTTGAAACGAGTACTCAAAAAAACAAGGAAGCACAAGAGAGTACGAAAAATTTATAATATATCGTGGAAATATTAATAAATTTTTGTTGATTCGCATTGATAGATTACGCTCGGTTTTAAATGTCTACGCGGTACATGAAAAAGGTGTATGGAGGTGATGTAGGGCTTGAAAGTAATAATGAAAATTTGAGTGATACAGAAATTCCAATAACTGGTGTCAAGCCTAAACAGTTCAATGTGTTTGATTTAGTAAGTTAATAATTACTTATTCTACTTAAGTATTTGCTTGTTTATCTTCTATTTTATTGATTATCTGTACCATATTGTTGCTTGATATAATAGGTTATATTAAAGTTATGTTGTCATAAGAAATTTTTTGTATAGCTGAATCAAAATTCAGAGAGTGAAGCTAAGGATGATGACGATGAAGGGGAGTCAGAGAACCCAGTTATTGATACTGCAGTCTCTGAAGTCAGTAAACGGAAGAAGAAGAAGAAGAAGAAACATAAGAAACTTGATAGCTCAAGAGTTCAGCAGAGCTCACTGCGTAGTTTGGACAACAATGAGGAGGTAGATGAGATTGAAAGAACTGTTAGAGAAGTAAACAAACTCCTAGGAGAGCCAACACCAGGCTGTAGTCAAAACATTGTGATGAATGAATTGGCAATGGTACCAAAAGCCAAAGAAAATACTCTTACCATTCAGCATAAACATTTAAATACTTTTAATGAGCTCAAACGAATATTTGGAACTAAGACAATCCAGGCTGAGCAAAGGTATTATTGAATGCATGTATTAGTGCATGTACAAAGTTTAAAAAGTTTGCTGCATACTTTGTTTAAATCCTTTTTATAGTAAAAGAAGAGATAGAGACAGAGTTGGTCATTTGAAAAAAACATGGTTAATCTCCGCACGACATAATTGGCCTCCTATTGGAAAATCGGGCATTTCAATGAGCATTGATCAGTCGATTGAGTCCAAAGGCAATGTTCAATATTTTGTGTTCGATCATAATTCAACATATATACATATTCAGAAGAAGTTTCTTCAAGTTGTAGAAAGCATGGATCCACAGAATATTATTGTAAGTGTATACACCAAAATATATTATATCTCTCCCATGGAGACTGTTACAAGTATAAGTTTTAAATTTCAGAAAATAGTAAATGCACATCCCTACCACGTAGATGGGTTATTGCAATTGTCCGAACTCTGTAAGATGAGTGAAGATTTGGCAATGGCGGCTGAACTTGTTGAGCGAGCCTTGTATTCTTTGGAGTGTGCGTTTCATCCACTATTTAACGTAACAACTGCAACTTGCAGACTCGATTACAAAAAGCAACAGAATCGTGCGTTTTTCATAACATTATTCAAGCACCTTCTTTTCGTTGGTGGACGAGCATGTTACAGGTATCAAATATTGAATATCCAAATTTAAAGTATGCTATAAACTAAATATATTCATGCATATTATAGGACTAGCTTAGAACTTTGTAAGCTGTTGTTATCACTGGACCCCGAGGGTGATCCATTGGCTATCATCCTGACTCTAGATCTCTATGCTCTGAGAGGAAGGGAGTACACGTGGTTTGTAGAATTCTGTGAAACATGGGAAAGCACCAGAAATCTTACACAGCTACCAAACATGGCATATGGATTGGCTTTGTGCCATTTCTACTTAGGAAACAAAGAAGCTGCAGAAGAACTTCTCCAAAATGCCTTAATTATGTTCCCCGGAGTTTTGATTCCATTGCTTGACAAATGTAGTGTCCAAACCGATTCAAGGGTATATATTTTTTTTTTTGACTGAGTTACTAGATTTTCTACTACGAATATTGGTTAACGTTCCAATAAAATGACATATTCCAGGTACTAGGCCATGACTTCTTTAACAGCAAGGCTGCGACAACAACGCCACCAGCTTTGGAGAAACTTCAAACTCTCTATGTGTATCGCAGCTACCACTTGTGGAAGGAAACTGATATCTTGCCATGGTTGGAGGCTCAGGTTCATATTGTTTTGAATCGTGTCGATTCTGGAGATGATTATGTTAAATACTGTACGGCTAAACGTAACAAGCGTTATCAAGGAAAATTACCGAGGAATATCGCAAGACATATTATATTATCCGATATAAAGGAAGTCACTGTTAATGTCCAAGAGGTAAGTTACTCTTACGTGTTTTCAAGTATTTCTCTTTAAAAACAAGATCCTAAATAATAATGCTTTTTTAATGAAAATTATGTAGATGCAGAACGGGGGTTCCATATTATCTCATGATCCATTACCACCAAGTGATTCGATTGATCTTTATTCACGACCTACACCTCCACCAAGAACGAATCATAATAATTCAAATTTGTTTTCCTTATTTTTTTCCTCGCTCTTTATGGACCTCGATGGCGACGTCGCGGTTGCTGCTGCCAACGGATTCAACTTATTGTGAGTTGAAAAATCATGAATATTAAATGAACATAGCTGTTAACATTGTGCGATCTTTTTATAGCGATGAAAATGGACGCAATGATGATCATGCTTAAAGTTTTTGTAAAATTCCGAAGAATTCTCTAATGCTGATATCCAATTAATTGTAAAAGCAATCGCAAAGAAGAAAACTCATCGAAAGTTAAAAAATGTAACATTTAATAAGTATGAGATGAAAGCAAAATTATATATTACACTATTGTAGTGCCACCTTAAGAAAAACTTGTCACAGAGACAGTCATCATTTTCCTTGTTGGCACGACTGCAAACTATGTTATTAATATTATACTTGACGAAGTAAAATTGTAACTATCATCCCGAATGGAAGCTATTGTAATAAAAGGAAGCATAATACTGTTTGTACATAAGTTGAAAACTCGAAGACACGTGGTTTTTTTTTTGTAAAATATTCTGTGTGACGATATAGCTGAAAATAGTATCGTTTCCATTGAGCGTCGATGTATAAAATCCTTAATGTACATAAGTCGTTGGTTAAATACGTGTCTGTATGGAAGTAAGAAAATAAGGAAAAGAAATACATACGAGCAGAATGAAAAAAAAGTATGGTCATCGTAAATTATAATTATGAAAAAGCCAATGTTGGCCAACAATAAATGTATTAACGTGAATCGGAAGAAATTTAATAAAAGCATATGAAGTATATCTCGTGATAATCTTCTTTGATATTCTATTTTGTTTTTCCATTTTTTTCTTCATCATATGTATACAACATTAGCTACTGATGAGATTAATTAGCAGTTCCCTTAGAATTTATATCTATTACGTATCTATGTACACTGGATTGTAGGTAACAAAAGTGAATACGCGTTGCCCGATTGCTGCTTTTCACCTGACAGTTGGGAGGAACGGTAGGTTGTTTTTTGAAGACAGGACTATTTATAAAAAGAAATTCTTATTTTTGTTTTCCTCATTAACATTACTTTAGCAATGTACGCACCTTCTATACAATATCGCCGGATTAAAAGGTTTACAGATTACTTGGCGCTATTATTTATACTCAGTAACTCGGTATATAGTCAGTATCTAAAACTTTGTTAAATGCGTTATCTTCGTAATCTTTTTTATCCCATTCCTTTCTATTGTTCATCATCAACTGGCATAAAACTGTATTTCTTTTATAGCTCTTTTGCAAAAAAATGTTTCTCTTCGTACGTTTTTACGTTTAATGTTTTCTTGTCCTCGCCAAATACTGTTATAATTCAAGACATATTTTCATCTACAGTCGGTCCACGAGTTGAATGTCATTGTTTGAAAATTCGCAAACAACGCGACTCTTTCCAAACCAGAAGTAGCTAAATTTATTCCAGTGCAAAACAATGCACATGCATAGTATATGACAATAAATTTATTCAAAATTATGTATGTATGGTTTGCTGGAGCTTCATTGATTTCGATCTTCAAAAAAAAACATTGTACTGGTGGACAACTATATTTATATTGATTTTCTTGAACATTTAATTTGCCCTTAACACTCGCTTCGGGCGATGGCCTTACTTGCGATTTGATAAAAATTTTAAGAAGTAAATAAATTATGCTAAAATTTCGATGAAAATTTTGAGGTGGCTGACCGATAAGTTTGAAAAAAAAGTTGAGATAGAAAAGAAAATAAAAGAGAATCCAATTAAATACCGGCGTGTACGTTTTGAATTTCGAGGTACGTTGAACTCTTCCCCTTCTTTGATTTTCATAATAATTCAATGTACATCATGCCCATTCGATTTTATAATATACCCCGGAATATAGGATTGTAACGGCAAATTCCAGGGCCGTATTCCTGATAAGTAGCCTTGGTGTGACAAACTTCATAAAAGGCTGGTTCATCTGCTAATAAAGCACCACCGACCCACACCGCGGAACGTTGCTTGTAGTGTGATACTACCTGAACATCTATAGGTTTTGGCTGAAACAAACAAAAAATATATAAATTTTGTATCATTATACAATGGTATCGATACTCCTTTTTTCATTTCAGAACATACCGTAATGTGACCACCGCTTAATTTTTCACTAAGTTTTAATCTGGCATCGACGGTTTTCTTGATATCACGTTGCAATCGTTTACCAAAATCCTTGAACATCGTGGAACCACCGGACAAAACAATATTACTGTATAACGGCCGCCTTACGTCTATAGGGCAGTTTTGAATAACGTCGTCTACGATCTGGCTGAGAGGCGTCGTGAAGTCTGGATTGGAAAACTGGAAGATTTCGTGACATTGGTAGATTAATTTGAAGTAGCAGAGTTAAAATAAAGAAAGATGGCTTACTTCAGGATGGAAGAATATTTCTGGTCCAAGGAATCTTTCATATCCAACGTCTACTGTAAAAGGCTGTTTAGTAATACTGTTAATGCCCTCGTACTTTTTGATGTATTTACTAGGATCACTGTCGTACTTTGCAAATTCCTTGGCAATGTTAGGGCAAATATAACAGTATTTTTCCTTGATAGCCTTTGCTGTTTCTAAAGACTGTTCTGGTGGAATTCCAATTTCACGTTCTCTCAAAAGACTTTGAATAAAGTATGTTATATCTCGTCCAGCGATTGGAATGTGCTTTATACAACTGCCTATGACATAACCATCGGCCTGGATACAGAAAGGAATAAAATGATGTTTATAAATCTATAAGTTTTTAATTAGATTAATTTTTTTGAACTTCCAATTACCATTGGAATAACGTGTGTTACGCCATCGCCACTATCTATGACGATGCCAGTTAACGGTCGATCGTCGACGTGTTTTGTTATCCAAGAAGCAGCCATCGCTAGAACTGCTTGTACAGCAATGTATAATCCTGGCACGTTAAAAGACTCAAACATAATTTCAGCAATATATTCCCGATTCTCTGGTGTGTTTAATGGAGGCTCAGTTAACAAGAAATAATGATCTTCCGGATTAACTCTAAGGTACTTAAAGATGCATTGCTGAAGGAATCGTTCCATCAAGTCCCAGTCCTCTACCAAACCATGTCTTACTGGATACTATAGATATAAAATTGAATCATTTCAGAAAAAATATGAATTTTTATCTTCAATCGTACCAATATACCAGAGCCAGAATAGTTACTTTTACAGCATATCCTGTAGCATCGAACGCTTCATAACCAATATAAAAATCTAAATCTTCTACACCCTTGGTAATCCTTCTGGCAGAATTATCTCCAATTTTGGCAGTCTCTTTAATAGCAATTGCTGAGGGTATCGTAAGCTGGGGATCCATGTTTCCCGCAAAACCCAGCTTGGTATACCTAGATAGAATCAAAACATTTTAAAATCCATGAGCAAAAATTTGGTACAAAATTTTCTCATTGCACAGAAAAATGGTGTTTTCTAAGCTAACAATTTTCCATATAGTCCATATATATAGATTTGACTCCCTGGACACATTTTATTGAGGCGGGGACATACAGAGTAATGAGAAATTTCATCTTAGGGCGTATACCGTGAGCAAACTGTCAAGTCTGCTGTGGTTAGTCACTTCCTTAGTCTAATCGTTCCCGTTGAATAAAGAATATTCGTAGATCCTCTCAAGCCTTACCCAGTGCCCACATCGATAACACACGCGGGAAGATGCCCAAGTGGCATTTTGCGTCGACTATTAGTTTGTTCACTCGCTCGAGATGACATTTTCTTTGTGGAAAAATAAGTACTCGAAATACTTCTCCCGCAAATACCACACCTCACACACAACACAATCAAAGCACAACCACGGCGCCACTACATTCAGCGGCTTATCTCGATAGGACTTCGCCAGGTCCATACTTCGTGCCAGAAAATAGGGAGCTAACTTCAGACTGCATGCTAAAGTTGTCACCAATCTTAAAACATAGTTAATAGTGCCGAGCTTCGCCATTCGTAGCGCATGTGTTCCTTAATTTGTGATCCCTGGTTAGCTGCAAGTACTGAGGGGTGCGAAAGATATAAATCAGCTGTGTATCTCTATACATTTCGGACGGTTAAAGATACAGCTTTTCTTTCTGAAAAGTTCGAAGAAAGATAAAACGATCCATAAAATACGCTCGTAAATTTCACTAATTTTAAGAAATGTATCTAAAGTCCGTGATGTTCCATAGAGAATTTTGAACGCTATGGCAGCAGGGCTTGTCGAAAATAGATTTAGGTTTGTTAAAATAATAATAAACAGAAAACGATGATGCGTGGTCGTCATCAGCCAGGACAGAAATAAAGGAAGAAAAGGGGAAAAAGAAAAGCCAAAATATATTAATGAGTTATTTTTTAGTGCTATGAAGCAACGCGATAAGGTCGTAAGAAATGGTATTGTCCAATGTTCTGCCGTTATGTGTTTGTGTGCGAGGTACAAACGAGTAGAATACCAGCCAGTACGGTCCGAGGTGATATTTTAAACGGGCGTTGTGACTCCCGTGAGGGCAAAGTTTGACATAGGAATCCTTCTTCCTGTACTGTAATCAGAAGTTAATGTTTGCCAGTAACATTTATATTTAAAATTAATTAGCCTTTTTTTAACGCAAGCTTTCTGTTCGACCTACGAATGGATCCTTTGCGGGTATTTAATATCGCATTTAAGGTAAAAGACGAGAGACTGATTATATAGAATGGAGTCGAATAAAGGAAGTTTATTGCTTTTGTAATCTTATATGTATTTCTTATGATTCTATGCTCGCATGTCGATGGTACGTTTACCGGCTAAAGATACCTTGACACGTAACGATATAGATGGCGAAGTGTATGACTATTTTTATCCGGCATTGAGTATAAAAATATAGGGTACGAGGTACTTTACTGGCTACGATATTACGAAATAAAATTTCTTCTTTCAATAAAACTTATCACTTCATACATTTTTCGCTTGTATGAGAATACATGCACGATTTAAGTGACGTCATGGATATTATTACTCTACTTTCATTCAGGCTCTCAACGAAAGATCTGAAGTCGTCCTGGAAATTAATTTCAGTCAATTTCTTTTTTCTTTCTTTTTCATAAGGTGCATTCCGATATTCACTCAACGCGCTGTAAGCATGGTTGTGTCTCACTTCATTGTATGCAGGTAAATAGCCACCCAAAGATATTCACTGCACTGGCAGTGAATTTCGAAATGTACCTTTAATAATCTCCTAATTTCTTTTAATCTTTCTTCATTTTTACGTACTCTTTTTCTCTCGTTTCAAATATCAAGGCCCGTGTTCTAAAATCTGTCCTGATGATTCTCGCATGCGATTCTCGATCAGAAAAGTGTATTGGCCGGGGTCGTCTGCGATATTTACCAGAACGGATCAAGAATTCAGGTCCTGATATTCTTATCGAGCTTATCAATCATCCATTTATCTACGAGTATCAAAAGTTCAAAGTTCCTCTCGGTTTTTTGACTCGGTGACAGCGTCGTGCACTACTTTTGAGTCTTCTGTGTCACTTATGTATCCTTGTTCCCCAGTATAGTGCGTCGGGTAGATCAAGAGCGGTGCCGCAGAGAGCGCTACCAGGTCCCGTTGCGGAAAATGTTTCTTCCAAGCGACTCTACACAGGAAAGCAAAAAAATAATCTCACAAAAGATATAATCTGCATTCCTTAAAATGATTTCTTCTAAAGCGTACCTGGGATGTTTGTCGAAAAGGATTGGTAAATATTCATCGACCGGTACCATCGACTCCAAAGGCTTGGCTTTTAATAGTTTTTCAGAACCACTTTTTGATAACATATAACCCAAAGTCCAATAACTGTATCCAGCATAGACTAAATATTGCGAACCTTCGACCAGGGGTTCCTCTTGTTCCTGCATCCGTTTTCTTCCCAAGTACCTTGAAGGATTATAGTATAAGATAAAAATATAAGGGTTTTTGATCACTTAACAATGTAGTACAGAATTTCGTGCAGATGAATATAATAAGCGGATAAGGTAGGATGAGTTTTAAACAAATTTTCCTTGAGATAATACGAAAGTGGGTGGTTTTGGTTCAGAGAGCGAAGAAGAATTAATCAATGAGGATACTCGATGGAAATCTTGATAATTTCACTTTCTTAAGGAGAATCAATTTAATTAGTGCCATTTCTCGATCTTTTTATGTTTCTGTCAATTTAATCAATCTAATGATAGGTTTATAATAGATGAACCTAAATTCTCTCTTGTTAAAGCTATGACGCAGCTTTATATAAACGTCATGGCAGTAGCATCCTTAATTAGGTCATTATCCTTTGATCAAATGTTTGCTTTGGAAACTTGAAATTTGCTGGTGGACCTTGGGCGTGGTATAATTAATGAAGCTATAATGAATTCGTAGCTAGTTCGAGGACAAAGAACGGGAGCTGGAAGAAGGAAAAGGTTTCGTAATCGGTTTGAAGAATTTTTAAAACTTTTTATCCTACTGCTGTCATGTACGCATAATGGAGTTGAGGGTATACCATCGGATCCGGGTATTTTTTAGAGGGTTAATTTCACCTCCAAAAATCAATGAAAAAATATTCTTATTCGTACGTTTAGGCTTTAGTGTATTATTGAGATAAACAAATTATTATTTTTTTAAAATAGTTACACCAAAATTGTAAAGTCATTATGATGCAAAGTCTTTTTTTAAATTTAATTCGCAGATAAATCATATACGAATATTTCATTGATATTTTTAGTACACCCTGTATATTGATTAAATTAAAAAAATACAAGAATTAAAATTTACTTACACCAAATCCCAGGCGATATTCAATCGATCCAATTCGTTTAAGATGAAATTGACTTTCTGTCGAAAATATGGCTCGAATCGTACGTCGTCTTCGAGAATTATTATTTTATCATATCCATTTTCGATCATCTGTAAATCATTGATTTTTTTTAAGCATATCAGTAGTATAACAAGGGAGGTTCTGGACACAAGATTTCTAGTATCAGATTTCTAGAGTCAATCCAACATCCTTAGCTCTTGAAGTGTCTACAAATGTCGATTCAGGAATCCGTGTCCAGAGCCTCCCTTGTTATACTACATACATATATGCAAGTCTAGCAGCTGTTACACGTGAAAAAGAATTTTACCTTATTCCAGACGATATAGTGACTCAGGAAGCAGCCAATCTCACCCATGGTCATGGGTCTATCGGTCAAAAATATTAAGACATTATTATTATTAAATGAAGAAAAATACGTATCCATGCGTATACACATATGTAAATACGAAGGTTCCAAGCTTGGAAAAATTGTTGATCGATTATCAAAATTTTGTGTCGACATCCACCAGCAGGCCTTCTGGATTCTGGTTAATATTAAGACGGCAAGTCACACCAGTGACTACGTGCCGGTGGTCGTAAAAATTTCATGTAAATTATTTTTCGAGATTAATATTTGACGACATCTGACGTCAGCATGTATCAACGAGTTTCGAAGCGTCTTCGAAGCAATAACTGGTGACGACTTCTATATTTAAAAACGCAGCCCTATCTTAACGATTTATTGGATTAAATATACCTATATGTTAATATTTAATTTGCGAGAATTTATCATTGAGAAATATCTGTATACGTTTATAGTATATCCGTCTTATTTTTTATATTATTTTTCTGTATAATAATTTATCTTATTACAGGTGTTCTCGGTTACCTTTTGTGATAAGGGTCGGCGTACTCAGGCATCATTTTCACACCCCATTCGAGTAATGACGTCTCGTTGAGTTTTCTGAAAACATACAAAAAATTGTTTGATCACATCAATATCTTCTCTTATCAGGAATCTTCAGCGAGACTTTCTAATTCTAATTTCATTACTGTCATGATATCCGGTTCGGTTTTGAACCCTAAATTGCCAGAATGTCAAATCCAGGTAATCTTCATTAAGGCTTCTGGCCGAATGAAACAAATTTAGTGCTTCTAGCGTCATGGCAGATACTGAAAGCTGTCAAACGAACGGAAATGTACGGGTGAAGGCAGTTTCAGTTACATTAGTGAAGATTAATGACAGAGAATGAAGATTAATAATTTAATTGATTGATAACAAAAGTTCGTTTAAATACAAATGAGAAGGAGGCTGACTGACTGATTGATAAAACGATGCGAAAATGTGAGTACAAGTCTTTACGAAGTTCCTTGAACTTTTCAAGAACTTAATTGTCTTGTCTCAACTAAACCGCATCTTAAACTTGATTGCGAGATTTCGTTGAGGATCCTACGCATTTAAGGGTTATCATTATCATGAATCACGTAGTTAATCCTAGAGCTTTTACGTACCACTTCTGGAAGCCATTTCCATTTATTTTTCTCAACATTCTCAATGACTTTTCTCAGTTTAAAAGAAGCAATGCTCGTTCCCTTGGTTAAGTGATAAGGGTTTTATCCTTACGATAACAATATATCTACGACGGAACGGCGATCATAGATATTTATTTCAACCATTCAGACGTTACGGATCCGTCTGTGCGAATAACTTTATATAGTTTCTTATCGGTTAGAAATTCACTCGCAGGATTATTTATATCGAAGTGAAAATTATTGAATTATTTATAGCAAACTGAAGATTATTTATATCCAAACGATCAGATGAGGAGTCCCTATAATTTTCTCGAATAATTATATTTGCGAGTCGTCGTTTTCCCGAAGATCCATCTTCCCGAATACGAATATCTTCTCGAAGGCGAGTGAAGCCAACGTGGGAATGTGGATTTTCGGAAAAAGGAAAACTCGAAAAAATAATAGGAACCTCTAGGCGAAAATTTTAAGGATGGGGAAGCGACACTGGAAAATGTCAAATGTTTCATATGCTATATCAAACTGATTTCAAAAGTTTTTGTCCACGTGCGCTAGAATAATTTCTGGTGTAGCACGAAACCTGAAAATATGTACAGTACAGATGGGAATGTGTATAGTTGTAATAATAAGTAATTTTAATAGACTAATATAAGTTCCGACGTGACTTTTTCATTGTCAATTCTAGATTTGCTTATCTGTATAGATATAAAGTATAATGATTATGTTAGCAAGGAGGAGATGATTAACGTATAGCAAAGCAGAAAGGTTTAGTGTATCTGGAAAAGAAGAGGACGAGTAGGAGACGAGAAAAGGAGACTGTGGGGACACGTCTCGAAGTAACCCTCTCTCTATAAGCTTTTTTAATTCTTATACCTTAAGTTACCATTATTATAATATATGTATACTCCTGAACGTTACAACTTGATGGCAAAATTATGGAAAATCTTGATGCCTATTCTTTTAAGATTATCCAAGTGGACCAAAGGAGTCAAAAAATAAAGAAAATGCAAGAGAATGCACTACGATCGTTCCTAGACGAAATCATAAGAAAACCATGGGAAACCCTTAAATTTTATCTAACCTGACTCTCGGCTTTGTCACATTATTCACTTTTCGTCTTTTCATTACTGCAGGAATACAATAAAGATTTTGACCTCTTTTTTTTTTACTTTTCGCCAAGAGAAGGAATGCCCGGACTTTTTATGGGTTAAGACGTCAAATTCTGTTGACTCGAGGAACTTTGAGTAAAAATGTTACGTCATGATCGGTAAGCCGTTATAAATTCCAATTATCAGAATCAACGAAATGTTATCAAGTGAGGTCAAAATATTTTAATATATTCGTAAATATTAATGAAATCTTTTTGGTGGGTCAAATGGGATATACGATGGATAAGAACGATGTACAAGTACACTGGAGAGTAAAAAAGAGAGAGAAAGTAGTTTAACTGATTTGAAGTAAGTCCCATTGGCCGTAAATCAAATTAACGTATATAATAATACATTAAACGTAGTAACATACTAGGTGTATTCCATAGATAGTAAAACATTTGTACATTAAGAACGAAATAGTAAGCAGAAAAAAGCTATAGTCGGTTCACGAGTAAAATGTGTTTCTTATTCGACAGTTGGCAAACATTTCAAAGTCTAATAAAATCAAACGTGGCTTCCCATAAAATCACGAAAATGTAGGATAAAGCAAAGAAAAACAAAATATAGTTCATTGCAAAGCCATGCATATGCATAACCTTGTAACGAAAATCGTATGGAGAGCCACGTGTGACTTCCTAGAAACTTACATAAATCTTACAGGGTTACAGATACAATGTAAACAGTGACCAATTCACAACATAATAGAAACCCGACTAGAGACTTAGTCAAAACAAAGACCTGTACTAGGGCAGTCAAAACAAACATCTTACACATTAAAATACGCTCCAAGTTTTCTCAGTGCTAGGCGAAACGGTCGGTATAGAGGAGCTTCTCGAATTTCTGTCGGTAAGAAGTTGAAAAAGACAGTGGCGTATATCGTGAAGAAAGTCAGCATAACTTCTATGATATTTTGAAAGAGTATTATCCGAAAGCTCCTTCCGTATGAACTACTCAACATCACGGACCCTAATAACTCCCACGACCGAATGACAAGGGTAGGCTGTGCCGAATACAGTACCCACGCACTGCATGTACTGTAGCATAAATTCGAGAAAGTTCGAGCGTCCGGCTCTTTTTACTCTGAGCCACCATAGCTGTTGAGAATGAGGCGTGACGCTCGCGTTACGCTCAACGTCAAGCACAAACTGTGAACAGGAATTTAGTGCTACTTGAATCCTATGAACTGGACCAATCCACACAATGGCCATATACAAGTATCAGGTAGCAGTAGGGTATCGCTCGAAAGATTAGCTTCGAAACAAGGAGTTTGCGAAGATCTTCTGTGAGTGAAGGCTAATTAATATTTGGTATATAATTTACGGTTTACCAGTTGAGAGACGTATTGCGCATGACCGTTGCAAATAAGGGTACTATCCATAAACATCCCTGATTTTCGCGTAGTAGATACGAATAGGATGGCTCCCGAGTTTGCACGGAGGCAAGGTAAGTGCTCAAACGCGATTCTGGGATCCAGAGAGATCGGTAGCAGGGGAGATAGACTAAACTTTACCAAATCCTAACAAAAATTTGACGTTGCAGACGCGCACGTAATTTACGAGATGCTTGACGCGGCGCCGTTTGATCATTAGTCTTCAGCATTTTTCACCTACATGAGAAATTCCGGCTTATATTATTCGACGAGAGTAACTGACAAGGTTATAGGTCGAGCGCGAAAATTTGACCCGTATTAGAAGAAGAAAGAATAAAACTAGGTGACATAACCTTGGCAAATATACTGACACTTACAATTAGTCGATCCCCGTTAAAAGAAAGGGAAAGGTCCTTTGGTTCATGCTTCCATTCGAGGGTTACAAGGTGCAATTTTATTTTCTTCCATGTTAAATTCCTCGTACGCAGCCATAGCTGTGCTCTACTTCTTTATTGCCAAGGGTTTAAAATTAAGTAAGTAAAATTTACTTACTTAATCTATTCTGAATAGATGTAATTTCAAGAGCAAACTTGATGGATTTTTTTTTTCTTTTATAAATTTGTTTATCGATTACGGAAAATCAACGCATTTCATTTAAATGCTTCTTCATATCAACCGATTAATTTAGCTGCTAAACCGCTTTTCGAAGGAAACTTTTATCAGCATGACAGCTGATAAGAAAATCCTTTGAATACACTGCGCTCCTTTTGACTGCGCTCCTTTTGAAACACTGCGAGTACAGAATCGATAATTTGAGAAATATCGAAGGTTCCATCCACTTTCGGCATCGTTAAGATTTAATAAAGCTTTTCAGTTGGGTTCTCGTCCTTTTGTTCCTGCTTTGTTACAAATTGTCTTACAGGTCGTCTTATCTTTCAAGGAAATAAAAAAAAGCAGAATTAATCCGATTAACCTTCGAGGGTTTGTGTTCGTGCTTAGTTGTTACCAAAACCATATGCGTGCAGAATGAGAGACTCCACGGGAACCTTGAAAGGTTAAGGTATTTTGCTTCTGTGTCGAATTTTCGTTACTGATATCGCTATATTCTTTTCTCCCCGTGAATACTCAGCCTATTTAACCACACAAGGTTCAACCTAGGCATGATACTGAAAATTCCTTTTGCTTCCATTTTCTTCCCTAGTCTTTCTTTTTTTTTTGTCATCAGAAAATCACTTTATGACATTCGGGCGGCAGGTGTTGCTTTTTTTCCCAGTTCACTCTGTAAATTATAATTATCTTTGAAAACCGTATCTTTTCCAGCGGATAATCGAATAAAGCATTCATAAGGTATGCAGAGGAAGAAAAAAGTTTCTTCCTCAAAGTGCAAGGGAAAAATTTCCGAACCGGGATGGCGAATAACACGGGAAAATCTATGTCGCCTCAGACGCCTTTTACTTAATTGCTATTTGAAAACTGAAAAACAAGATAAATTCTATAACCTAGATAGGTGTCACGTTTAAGCGACGGCTCAGGCTTATATTATTAAGCGTACTTAGGACGATATTTTCAAGAGGCAAATGAAGAAATGGCGTCGGCATTGGCGCAAATTTTTAAATTGTACATTCGCAGTGAATTTTGTTCCATGTGGGTCATATATATTATCAAAGAGACCAACTGCACGCACGAGGCAGGTGATCCTAATAAGGAAGAGATTTAAGGTGGGTCGTATGAAAATCCTTAGGATGCTACCCCACCCCTCCCAAATCTCAAGTGACTTGATTTACTGCTAATGAGGAATACTGTTTTCTACCCTCAAAGCTTTATCATTATTATCTTCATTATTCTTCACGTCGATCCTCTTCCGGGATAGGCGGATTACAATTTCAAAAAGAATAATATCGCAAATCACGTGGTTAAATGGCAAGAGAGATCATATTTTTTTTCATTAAAAAATGAAAAGTATTTACTTTTTGTCGGCCTGATTGAGGGTTCCTTTGTAATCGCTATAAAATACTCGCATCCATAATTGATATCTCTATTATTTCATGAATCCTTTTTATTTCCCCGAAAAAATATTCTTTAACTCTTATTTGCTCTGTCAACGTGCCACGTAGAATTGTCTGTTTGGTTTGATTTCCTGAACTTATCCTTGACTCGTGATCTCTTATATCCTGCATATGTGTAGGCACGTGTCTGTAACTATGTATATGTATAGATATATATTTAACTCTCTGGCGAGCAAGCCGGGTAGTATACAATCCAGCGAAATGTTCAAAGGGAAGCGATTTCTAACAACCAAAGGTATCAGGTGGTCACGTGTCTGAAAATTTGGATTATAAATTTGGAGTACGTGTAACCATCGTTATATTGTTTAGGCGGCGTGTCTTTCAAACGTTTCTTGGATTTTCACGAACTCTACAATTGGTACCAAGACCATTATCGTGATTGAAAAATAGAGTCTTGCAGCTTTCCATTTCAATATTTTCATTTAAAAAAAAAAAAACATCAATTTTATGACAAATGACAGTAGAAGCTTCGAGAAAAAGACCGATGACGCACTTTCAATGTGCGAAAGAAATATACTTTTTGCGACGAGCAGCAAAACGTAATGTTTTTATAAAACAAAAATAAGATAAAAAACAAAAGAACAACACCTTTTCCAATTTTTCGCATCTACGTTTCCATTTTACTTGATAAATGCGCAGAATCATTCCATCGACTCGAGACTGATTCAATTGGATTCTTCGTTTTCTGACGATTCGAATTCGGCTATTAAAATTTTTAAGAATATCAATTCCAACAGATGTTATACGTAAAGGAAGCTTTCGGGTAGAATATTACTCGGTTGCCCGACAGAAGGACGCCAGAAAAAGGTCAGAATAAAGGCCAGAAAAAGGTCAGAAAATCGTGTCCACCAGAGGGTTAAGTATGTATGAGTGTATGTGCACGTAATCAAATATATCGATGCGATTGTATACGAACCCGAAACGTTCGCCCAGTTATTGCCCTCCTGGATCAAATAATCTGCAATGTACACGACGTGGCTTCCATCAGGTCGACCGAGACTGGTTTCTGGCTAAACCTTTTTCGCGTGTAAACAAGACCCTCCGTGCTCGTTCTGTTACCTTATTTTTTTTTCTTATTCACATTGCCATCATGTACACTCGCGCACACGTGTGCCAGCGTGAATGTAAGTACGTCAATTCTGTCATTCTCGCTCTTACTTTAACAGGTCATATAAAAGAACCCGAAATTGCTATTACTATTCTATCGATTTCATGAATATTTAGTTTCGTGCAGGCATAGGGCGTACCCACGTGCGAATGTATATAGACTGTATAAGTCATATCTGACAGCTGTCATATCTTGTTGATTTTAGTCCTTTAATGAAGTATTGTCTATTTAAGCTCATAGGTAGACGTGCGAGTACAGTTTATAATGTTGTATAATGGTGTATATATACGTAGATTCTTTCTGAATCTGTAGGTAACGGAAGTGCAGTAGGTAATCGAGGTTACGAAATTGGCTAATTATCAATTGCACAATATTTCGCATTTGTGGCGGACAATATAATTGTCAATTTTATCCGAAAGAAAAAATCTTTCCATCAGTTCCTCTGTCTCTTATCACTGATAATAGGACAATGGTGTAGACTGGTTCCCCGATTCTAGTGTGACTGTAATGGGAATAATTTTCAGGGTTCTGCATATTATGGATTGCTCTCTCGTACGGCCCTGTTCACACGCAACGTTACATACATGGTTTCTGGCCCCTATTCTTTTGCGTTGACGTGCTTAACACAAGTCTGGCAAACTAGACGGGCCCTAGTCAGATTTACATATAATTTTTTACGCAGGTTTGTTTTTGGTATTTTTATACTGTACAAACAAAGTCTGACTCTTTAATGCTAGGCTGTTAGCTGATCCTATTTTTGGAACGTCTTGTATAGATTGGCAGTTAGGTTGAAGCCGACATTAGTTGATTCTATTATAGTGCTTTAGCACCGAGTCCTGTGTGGCTGAGCTTACCTGTATACTGTACATTACATAATGATAATTCGAATTATTTTTTTTTTATAATTAAGATATTGTGGAATTTATCATGTTTGGCCGTTTTATGCTGTCTGGGAGTTTCAATGGATTTTTGCGGTTTCCGGAAATAATCATCTTCTCCTGATCACACACTTTCGAAATACGTTCGGTTCATTTTGCATAAGGCTTTTTTTTGAAAGGATCTGATTGGCCTAAGGTTGTTGACACAGGTGGTCAATAAACTCTTGTTTTTTTTCTTTTCTTTTTTTTTTCTTTATCACGAGCAAACTCTCTTCTTAGGATCTGCCAGTCTCATTGCGCTATCAATTCTATTTTCATCTCGATTTCATTTTCGCCGACGACACCTTCAACTTCCTTGATCCGAGAATTTGAGATTTCGAGCGGGAAGGTGCGAGCGGATCAAGGAAGTTTAAAGAGTCGTCGGAGAAAATTAAATCTGGTGACAATTACTCTATAGAATTTACTTTCGATTTTATTGTCTTTCGTATTTCCTAATTATTTCCTTGTGGTTTCGCTAATACGAAATTTCATATTTCCATGTTATCTTCGTTTGACGTTTCTAATGAAAATGGCGGGGACGGTGTGTAAGAAAATCATTCAATTCTCATGTCCAACTTTGTTTCATAAATTTTGACGTACTTCATTTATACGTGCCATACGTGACATCGTGCTAAATTATGGGTAACGGATATGCGCTCAAAAATTTATCCCACGCTTCGTATCTTTGATTATTCCTAGAACGCGTATTTTTCCGCAGAGAAAGTGAAAAATTTACAAGACTCCCGAAGAAATGACAGGGTCTGCCTTGGCTAGAGAAATTAGGCAGACGGCAAGAATCCTTAATGGGACAAATCTGGAAGATTTTGGAAAAAATTCGCGAGATCAATAATCATAAATTCTCCTTTGCGTCACGATTCTTGTTCTTTTCGCCCCTGCAATTCGACTATTTACGTTTACGGCCTCTTGAACGGTGGGACAAAAATTAAAAGTCGTAAATATGAAAGAGGAACCATTGAATTTGAGAAGCTTAAATTATCATTTCAAAGCTTTTCGCGTTTAATGAATTATACATGTGTTCCGTGATAAAATAAAAATTTCAATATCAAAATTATCTGGAGACTTAAAAACCCACCACTCGCTTTGGGGGTTGGGCAAGTGAATGAAAATTTTCCTCTGAAGTTAAAACCAAAACTTACCAAAATTCATCCAATTAAATCTCATAATAAAGTTTCCGGAATATAAACGTCCGACATTAAATTGCTGTATATGTATATTTAATCGAGTTAAACGAAGCTCATGAGGAATTTCACGATAAACTTTATTACGCTCATTCTTCATGAATTACTTTAATTACTTTGGAACGATTTGCCGTTCCAGGGAAATAAAAGAAAAAGCTTCTCGTTTTTCTTTATTTCTGTTGGTCGTGAGGGGGAAGAGGAGGGGTCGTGATTCCTGATGAACATCATTAGATAAATATATCGGTATACTAAGGCCAATAAATTCATGCGAAAAACGTTTCCGACTAAATAGAGTTTCGAATAAATTATTACCATCGATAAAAATCCCTAATCCATGACTGTGATTAAGGATCAGGTGAATGGATCGGCAAAAGGGTGAGTGGTAGGAAGGTAGTAGGTAGGTACGTGAAAAGGGATCATTTTGGAAATCAAGGAAGTAAAAAGTTGTGACTGTGGCAAGGGTGGCTATCGTTTTTCCGAATTTTCATTTTTATTTTTCGAAAATTCACTTTCACTTTCACGGGAAAACGCACGGGAATTTAATAATGGGGAAATGTGAATTTTTGGTAAAAGGAAAATTGCATAATGTAGTTATCCGGGATGACGATAAGTCAAATCTGCTTCAAGGGTAAAAAAAAAGATCTAAGGTTTTTTAATTTTTTTTTAAGTGATTTATCGATCTTCTTCACGAACGTACACTTGGGAAGGAAAGTATCGAGATAAGAAAATTTCTTCTTGATAATAACATTCGCGACTTTGATTTCTATAGGCGAGTATAACGAAAATGAAAATATTCGAGTAATAAAATATAATAATAAATAAAGCTCTGGTAGAAAATTGTAAAGCGATGTATGTTTCTCTCGGGGATTAAAGTAGGATGAATTATTTGTAAGTGAATTAGTGAAGATAGTGAGAACCTGAGTGTATAGGGAAAAAACAGGGAAATAGAGAAGCGTCTGCGCAAGATATTTCGCCGGATCAAGCGAGTACGGCGTCGCGACGCATCGCGTCAGTCCAAAAGCACCGCTTCGTACAAAAGCATCAAAGCATTCGTTAGACGGGAAATTTAAAAGGGAAGTCTAGATTTTGTTGAGGAAACACTTTTGAAAAATGAAGCTAAAGTAAATATTTGCTAAATGTTATTAACTCCCACTCAGGATCTTATGGATTCTGCCGCTGGCCGTTATTTTCGAAAATCGATCGAGAGCGATTTTGTCTTTATCGAGGGTTTTGAGTTTTTGTAAAATTTTCAAATTCATCGACATCCCCCTTATGACGCATAATCGCACATTACTACGATCATTGGATCAAATGGAAATTAATTTTTCGTAATTACTTCCGATTGATCTGAAAATTGGAATTATTAAAATTGCGTTTTAAATAAAAATCAATGATTAAGTCCATTGAAAAATTATATTCTCAGATTTATGAGAGTCGAATTAATTAATTTTATCGAAAAATTCAAAAATTCCTTCTCTCTATCAATATTATTCGAAATTTTTCTCACGACCCAATAAAAATAACGATAATGTAATCGCGGAACGAAATTATCGAGGTGCGGCGATGGTGTCAAATCGAAACATGAATTTCATGTTATCAGCCGGAAGTGGAAGTTGGACGTACCGGAAGAAGATATTTAGGAAGCAATCAGGTAAGGCAAGAACTAGATAAGAAAAGCAGCGACTCGTAAAACATAGAAACTTCCGGGTAAGGATTCGCACGTCAAGTAAAACAATGAAATAATAATTGTAACTAAATCCAAAAATATCACATAGCCCGTATTTCATTATGTTTGTATATAAAAAGCACAAGAACTTAAATGGCGCCATCTGTTGTCGGTCATAAAAGTAAGAAAAAGACGTGATAAAAAAAAGCAAAATAATTCAAGAGACAAAGGCCATTCGTTAAAAGGATACCACTCCGGAAAGAGAAAGAAGAAAAGAGTGCGAGGAGATACGTTGCACGAGAATAAAAGAAATAAGTCAATTCGTTTAACGGCAGACAAGAGCAATTTTCATAGGGAACGTCGAATGGAGTACAAATAAAAAAAGTCCATTCCAATTTCCAATCGGTAGTCTCAAGTTAAATCGAAATCGTGCCCGTCCCATAATTCTTCGATTTATTATTCGGCCAAACCTTCAAGCATTCGCCTCCCACTTGACCACAGGACTTTAATTTCAGGACCCTGCGGGTCTGACTCTACAGACCTCTGCGCACTTAATCCTTCGAGTCCGAGGGTCACGTCATTCTTTCTTCCTCCTCTTTAATTTTTTGCTCTTGGATTTATATACAAGCGGCCAACTTCACGTGCAGGAAGTTTAGCAATGACGAGGGTCGCGTCCAACGAGATTCTGTACGACCGTCACGTTCGCAGGAATTGTTGCGTACAATATCCACGGGCGACATACGAAGGACTTTCTTCTACATTTATAGACGAAGGATACATGTTGGCTGAAGAAGGCCGAGTTTAGGAGCGAGGAGCAGCCACCCCCCACCGGGCGGCTACATGGACCTCCTACAGGACTCCACGGGAGAGAGTAGTGCGGGGCCCTGGAAGATCCGGGTTCGAGTCCCGATCTAGTTTTCATATGTCTTTGGGGATCATATATACAAACAGGGTTATTCGGTAGAAACGCACAACCTGAAGTTAGTCCGCCTATTTGATTTCCATGGTAGAACTATGTTCACGTGGTGCGTTTCCACCGAATAATTCTGTATAGAGCATTGGAGTGAAATTTGTTCCATTAGCAGTGGGACGAACATAGGAAAAAAATATCGTCAGGACAATTTTTGGATTGGGAAGACGGACGAGCACATTTTGTCATTCGTATGAAAATGGAAATATCCAACGCGTTAAATTGCTACATCGATCACGGTTTTTTATATACCAATATAGGAATCTATACAAAATTTATATAGACGTGTATACTCTGCGTGACACTTGAATAGCCTCGCCGTATTTTTTTAAGTTCTTTGTACGTCCGATAATCATACGGCGAGAACTTTGTGTGGTGGCACAGAGTGATCGTAAGTTATACAAAGTATCGGGTTAGTTGAATGGTGGTGGATTCTTAGAGAACAGAATTGTCGCAATATTCCATAACTGTGTATTTCATAGCGAAATTAGCAGCTCTTGATTTAGTCCCTATGGCGGGAAAACATTTCTTTTTCAAATCTTATTACGACTCTTGTAAGGAAATACCGCAGTTTTATATCCGAGCGACGCAGGCACGATTTTCCGTGAGTTCTCCTTTCATCTTCACACATGCGAGTGTATATTGCTGTTATACGCGCATATAAAAATCAGGATTGTTTTTAAGGTTATGGTTATGATTTTTTGCAAACATTGCATCCCTTTGTTCGCTTGGCGGATATTTGTTTAGACACTGGATATCTAATACCTGCCGGTACTAACGTCATATGTTGATACTATAGTGTGGCATTACATAATATACAAGTTTAGTGCTGCCATATATCAACAGTCAACACGTGCACTTTGAGATTCTAATGTGCCTAGAGGACTCGACATATGCATTTTGTATGCATTTATCGTGTATACGGAAAAAGGCAATTCGAAACGAATGAAAATACTTTTAATTTTTATTAGATGCTGCTATATTTTGAAAATAATTCTTTCAATTATTCGAGCTAAAAAGCGGAGGCACTATAGTCTGTGTAGTGTATATTGTACGTTGTATTTTTTAATATAATTTCCGTGAAATTTTTTGCTGGTCATTCGTTACGTTCCCATATAATCCAGTCTAATTGATGTCGTCAAATAACCAATTGTTGTCAGCGTTTTTCCGGTTTAAAATTTTACGCAAATTGCACTTCAGCCAGATGCAAATGGAACGACAAGTACATCGCGTTCGATGCACATTTTCAGAATATAATTGAACGCACTGACGTTTCCCGCCGGCCGATAATAATCAGAGAATGACAAAGACTGATAATCAGTTATCGGATATACACATATATACACACTGAAATTTAAATAATTTATTTTTACGTAATTTTCATAAATTTTATTTTCCAAAATTTTCTTCTCTAAAATCACGCCGATTTGAGTACCGAATTTTTTTGACTGATCTGAAAATACGAATAAGTTGTATTTTATTGTTGGGCAAATATTTCAAGATGGCTGATCGTGTTAAGGCTGATTTATATGGGTAACAGCGACAAAGGATATCTACTTTGGTAGAGAGAGGAGGGGGACTGTGTATGGAAATACATACGTATTACGCATGAATGCATCTAGAAACGTAGATACGTATGTGGATAGCAGCGAGGAATCGCATCTATTGTGCCTTTGTGGAAAATTTAAATAAAAAGGAGCAACTGTGCTGCTTGAATCTCTGGATGAGATGAATTAACAATTGTATAAGATTCGTGAAATTTATGTTACATAAAATTGCGAATATCTTGAGTACTTTGTTATGAAGTAACTAAAAATAAATAAAAGACGATTTGCGCATAAGCACAGCTGTGGAAGAATTGAAATTTCGTGATATTTCAATATCAAATTTTTAAAATTGTTTCACGTTAGCGAGGCAAATGAGAAACGATCAATTTTTTTCTTTCCGCATTTCGAAAAATTCGCAGGGGCTTTGGAAAAAAAAGTAATAACTTTGAAATATCCTGAGGAATAATAACACTGGTCCCAGTAAGTATCAATGTGCAATTTCAAATATTTAAATAAAATCCGAAGGTGGCACGTGACAAATTCACGAGTGTACTAAGTTATTCAGCCCAAAGGCACCATCCGAAATTGCTTGGGTTTATCGTAAGAATAAAATTGAAAGTTTAACTATGGTCGGTACGTTTCACATAGAGAAGTAGCAGTGCATTTTCAAATACCCTCTAATCGCTTTATTAAGTAGGTACTTCCATTGAAAAAGCGACATTCAAAGAGAGATGCTGAGTGGTCCACGCAGCTTTCGTTCCTTCAATTATAGATCTTCCTGCAGAATTATAAAAAAAAATCCTAGAACGAGATAGCCCGTGCTGGCAGTTCAAAAAAGAATGTTCTAGAACATTCAGCCAAGACTCGTATAGGATGACAGAAGCTGTTTAAAAAAAAAAGTGAATTTTTCGAGAACATTCAAAGTAGACAGCAATACTATAAGCAGCAGAGGAAAATAAAGTTGTCGCTATTTTGAAGATTTAATAGCTGCGGTATAATAAGTACCGTAGAGAAATGATCGCGAGGCCGATAACACAGTCCGCAGCCAGACGCCGACGCTCTATTCGACGGGCAATTAAATTTCTTTTGGTGTAAACAAGACCAATCAAATATTTACCGGACGATAATGTCGAGCGAGAATCATGATCCGATGGCTGATATATATATATATATATATATATATATATATATATATGTATATGTATATCTATGGTAATATACATGCGCGCGTATTTTCCCTGCATTTCCGTGCTTGCTGATTCTACAGAATTTCATAACAAACGATTATTTATTTCTCTTATTTTTAATAGTACAGCTACGCGTTAGACTCTTTCTCTTTCTCTTATTCTGGTCTTGCCTGCACGTATTTCCTATTTCATGACGATCGCCTCACAATGAGGAAGAAGCACAAGAGGAAGAATCAAAGCAAAAGGACGGGAACTGCCTGCGCGACGGACTCGCAGACGTTTCGGTTTATTTATTTACTTTGGTCGTAACTACTGAGCTGGCGGGAAGATTTTTTTTTGGCAGCTGCTTCGTGCGTATTTTAATGCTTCTTTTTTCTACGTCGCCGCAATGCGCGTACGTCGATATGTTCGCCTCACATACTCACGTTGAGAAGTAGTGATTACGGTATGTCAAAGTTTCCAAGAATATTGATAAAATTATTATTTTACGATTTTTTCCGAAAAAAAGTCGGTACCGCGCAAAGGGACTGAAAAATGAACAAATTTTTTTCTGGAAATCTAGGTGGCGTGGGAGTCATATAAGATTAAAGGGAGGATAACGTTTCTTTTTTCGGAAAAAATTGAAAGGCAATGGCGACACAGCAGCGACTGCAAACAATAATCTTTAATATTCAAATATTATCTTTCGAGGTGACGTTAACGAACGTAAACCATCGCTCATGACCCTCCCCTCCACCCACCCGACCTACCAGTTACAAAGTTCATCCCCTTTTTTACAAACACGATTCCATGCCGGAAGTCTTCAGAATTCCTATTAACTTCCGTAATCATTAGGACGTGTTTAAGGAAGCTTGGATAATGTAAATATAAACGAGTTCGATAAGAGTTTTAAATATGTTGTTAATTCTGACGCTTTGTTCTTCCAATATCTCACACTTGATATTAAATAACAGTATGATCCTGCTGGTCAGGGATGTTAATGAAATGGATTTATGGATGTTTCAATTAATCTGCAAATTTACATTTGTGATTTTTCAATTATATTCTTATTATACTTGCTAAGAGAGGTTCGAGTTTTTGCAATTCAAATGGCAACTGGGCGAATATGTGATTTTTGTGTTCCAATGTAAAAAGGACCAGGGTGTATTCAGAGTAGGATATGTCGCTGCTTCTTTTTTGCATAAATCACTTGAGTTTTGAGGTATGTGCCGTAGTTTAGAATTTTTTAGTAATTTATCCAGTGTAGCAAGAAAACTAGTGTGGGGCTTACCACGGTTCAGTTAGTCGACTTTTGAGTTAATTATTTACATCTGTTACAATGACGGCTCTTTGACGTGTCAATTTGTTGCTGAAGGAAAATCGGGCAGCCGGTGGGTGTAGGTGGCAGTAGGTGGCACTAGGTGGCAGTAGTATCCATTCCTTCCAGGTATCCCGCGAGTGGAAGGACTCTTGGAATGTTTCAATAGGACGTAAAACCTAGAATTTCGATGCATGGGAATGCTACTCGTAGTCATCGGAGTGTGAAGTTTGCTGCGAGACTCGTATAAAAATAGTGATACGTTCAGACAGCATGCGCGAGCGCACCTATCCTTGTCTTCCTTATACGTCTTCTTGCCGGAATCAGGATAGGCGAACTCAAAGGATTATCTTTGAGGCTGCGACCCGAAGGAATATCATCGGAGGGGGGAAGACAAAAATTTGTTTATTGGATTTACCAAGTGTTCATGTAAATTGATGAGAATTCGACAAGATCCATCGATGCATCGAAAAGTGTCGAAGAAGACGTCTATTAAAACTTCCCTTTTCTATATTATGTCTGTCAAGTAACAAGGATAGCATTATGGATCGTTCACCAATTTTACGGATAACTTTGAATAGCACGATAACAATATTTGCCAATTTCCGTTGGAGAGCCATCGATCTGTCCCTGCGGAAATTGCGATTAAAACTTTTAACTGCTCCAAAGGATCGCGACGGTCCATTGAGAAAATACGAAGTTTTTAATCGGGAAGTTTCACAGATTCTTAAACTTGTAACGAAGCGATACAACTTTATCTCGCGAATTATCCCTTGTATTGTCTCTTGGGTCTGGATCAAAGTTTCTTCTACCAAGTTGGAGTTAAGCTAGTAATAATTTATATGAATTCGAGTATTAAGGAAAACTATAGTTTATCATTTTTAAGAACGCCTAACTACCACTATTACTTAACGGTTGTCTATTTGCGTGTACTGGACGACCCGAGTCTCCCAATCACGTACTGCGCGCGAAGTCGCCAGGTAGACCAGGTGCCTTTAAAATTTACATCCTTTTGACGTGCTCCGGATTTCCTTGGAAAATCACCTTCAATTCAACCTCTTCAGTGTCATTGTGAGTTAAGATTGGATCTGGACTATCCGCATTCATCTTATTTTCAAGTTTCACAGCTCCCGGCAGCTTAGCTCCGACCGATATTAAGCTGATGCCAACCGTAGCTGAATATAGCTATTGTGCGCCCTGAATCCTTTATGGTTGACTAACAGTGAAAGAAAATAAAATGGACCCCCCGAGGCTGAGTTGTGGACTAGTGAGACGTACATATCTCGAGCAAGGAACTGTCGCTGTCAATTCGATGTTACTCGGCTGATTTTATTAAACACGTGGAAATTTACGAATATCTCGGGTCGAATATTGTCCGAGCAGATGTGAATTTTGAGGAAGCTTTTTCGGCTATTTGCGTTGACAAAACGTGGACAGGAACCACCTGGTGGACGAGAGAAGAAGCTTCGCAGCTCGCCGTTATTTCGTAATACACTTTTATTCAAGCAATATAGGACATAGCTATGTGAAATTTTTCCTATCCCCAATTAAGCAGATTTTAAAAATTCAAAGAAAAAATAAAGAAGCTCCACGAGACATGCTTGTCGCTCTTATTCCTTCGGATTAAATATTCCGCCCAGACTGTCAACTTTGTAACGACACTTGGCCGGCGCTCTTACGAGTATCTTAAATGAGATGTGGAAAAAATGATTGTAAATGAAAAAGAAAAAAAAAAATGTAAATAATTCGATCACAACTTGACCTCAGAAGATACACGTGAATCCGTTGTTATTAAATGTATAGCGAGAGATGACTCAGGGCCGTAGCTACTTTGAAGATAATCCTGAGGTCCGATAACGTACGATGAAATAAGCGTGAATCAGCCGGAGAGGCGCGATTTAAAGTGTTTGATGGCGGCGCGTAAACGGGCGGCCGAGAGACGTGAGCGGCGATTTAACGCGATTGTAAATCGGATCTATTCAAAATATTTATCACGGAAATTCTTTTGCTACAGACAGTCCTGTCCGTGCCTTCATTGACGGTCAGGAGGTTTTGTTGCTGGCGTACGCGTATCCTCATTAAAGGCTGATTTATCAAAGTTATTCTTTGATCTTTGAATTTGGGGTCATTGGCCAAATATTGCCAAGATCAATAGAAAAAAAATGTTTTAAATTCTTCATTCTTTTCTTCTATTTCGATCTCTCCTGTGCTTTAGACAGTTATATTCTTCCGTGCCCCCTTTTTCCTTTATCGTTGTTAATAAAAATTAGTACAATTCGCAGTAGTGCACCTCCCTTATCTTAACCTTCGACCTATGACCCATGATCTGACAGATTCTGTAGATATAAATTTGTTTCTTGGGTCAAGGAAAAAGATTTTTCCACTGGGGCTTGGGACCCCCAACTGCCAGGCCAAATTCGGATTTACATACTTAACTCGACTTGACAATTTTTTAATTGTTATTCCCCGAGAAGACTCAGCAGTCGCGATTGTATAGGCTCGTTATAACCTTTTTCCAAAATTACAGTGAAACTTGATCCCGGCTGGGGACCATAGATTCTTAGGCTAAATATTATTCTTCCAGAACGGAAGTCGATATTGCTACTAAATACTTGTCAGACAACTGCGAGCCAATGGAATTTTGCGGATTTCCGCTGGGATTCTAATCGTTTTTAGATCTTTTAAATGCGATTTCATTAAATTCTTCTTGGCGAGGGCAAAATACGATAATTATTTATTTATGTAAAACTGTACTAAAGGAAAAATATCTGTTCGAAGATTCATAATAATTCAATATTTTAATGAATTTTTTGTTGTATTCTTATATCGTATTATTTTATTTTTATATCTCAAGCAACTAAGCAGGAATTGTCTTGCAGATTAAAAAGTGTTCATTATTCATACGTCGCAGATTGGCTTAATAATGAAAAAAAATGGCGACACTTAATACGCTCATACATCAAGAACTCTGTACCATTCTAGAGGATAAAAGAGGATTTCGGGCTTTTAAGCTCGAGATTATTTCTAAGTTGGTAACCGCAGGGACGTGTTGGGTTTCACGTAGATTTACTTTATTCAAGTTGACCAGATTTTAGGGAGGCGCTAGAATGTATCCTGAGATAACTTTGAAATTCAGCTAACAGATTTACAGAGAGTTTACTCAAAGCTACTTTCGTCCGTGATAGTTTGGAAAAGGAAAAAAAAAGAAAGGTCCGTTGAATTAGTTTCTCATTCATCTGACATAGTAAAGACTAATTGAATTTTGTTTCTCTACTTTAAAGAATGATGAAAAAGTAATTTCCAAAATTCCCCTTGTCAGGCTTATTGGATTTTATCTTGGAATTAAAGTAACAGGACGTGACTTACGAAAAGGCATTAACACATGGACACAGTCCATCTATTATATTCAATACCATCGTGTTTTTCCAGAAAAAAAAATTATTAATATAATATATCAGGGGTACGCGTATGTAGCGACGGTTTTTCAAAATATTGAACAATAACAAGAAAAAACGACATTGTCAATCTTCGGCAATGTAATTTAGTGCAGTTCTGGACCCGATAGGCAGTTTGGTTATCGGTGGAAAATAAAATAGCGCTGCTGTCGGGCATTGGATTTCATTTCGCAACGGAAGCCCAGATATTGCGAATACAGACACGATACTCGGGTTTCCCTGTTTCACAATTTTTTTTATCACTTTTAACAATTCCGTTTTAATAGTGACGTCACAGTGTGTCAGCTACGATCGGTAAACTAGATTTTATAGAATTTTTCGTTTTGAATATTTCGTTCTTCCTCGAAATACGCCATTGGAAAATTTCGCGTACGCGCTGAAAGCGATTTAAATTGTTTTTCCGAACTTTTACCGTAACTTTTTGCATAAATATGAAACGTGTACATATTGAAGATGCAGTATTTCAATGGTGTTTTTCTATTTAAAAAAAAATGAAGGAGAAGATCTCGATCCTTTAAATAATATCTTAAGCGGCCGTTAATGACGCAATTAATTCAATGTATTTCAACGTTGATCGCGTGTCGTAAATAGCTTGAAAATAAAGGCACAAACTCCAATGAGAATTATATAAGAATTACTACTTCATGTCAGTGTATGAATTTGTCGTTGATTAATAGAATAGCCACAGCCGAAAATTTTCATCGGAACTTCCAAAGATTTAGTAGGGCGATCCTAATCCCCTAATTAGATCCGACAACCGTATTTGAATGGAGCAGGGATTAATCTTGATTAGTTGTTACCAACAGTCAGGGAAATTATTCAAAGGATCACCAGTAGCTTGGCAGTGACCGTAAAGTTATGACGGAGAAGAATTAGATCCTTGCACCACGTGGGCTGGAATTGCTACCGATAAAGAAAATTCGGGTATCATTAATGACGCAATAAATTTTGAAAAATTATCTACACATATGTACTTTCCATCGAATTACAATTTTTGAAAATTATTTTTCTTCGCATCAGACTGTCCCACTTTTTTCTTACTGTAATAAATCAATTGGTTCAGGACGAAAGTCTCGATCGAAACGGGGGTTAATAATGCGATGGAAATGAGGGGATAAAAGTTTCTCAAATTTGTGAAGATTTTATAGAAACAATTTTCGATTAAATGGGACGCGTGTCTCTAGCAGGAATGTTGGCGTAACGATTGTTGTTCGAAACTCAAAGTACTAGTTGACAAAAGACGACACTGCCGGCTGACACGAAAAGTATTAATGATAGTTTGTTCCTGACAGCGGTTCACCATTCCCACTAGTATTACCATTTACCACTAGAGTTACCATTTCCCACTAGCATTACCATTCCCACTAGAGTCACCATTTCCACTAGAGTTACCATTTCCCACTAGCGTTACCATGCTCACTAGATTTACCATTGACGCAGTAACAACGACAACGACGAACGAGCCTCTGATTTTCTCTTGAAGGAAACCGGCGCTCCTCTGCGTCGACATTTCGAAACAGTTCGGAATCAATTAGGTTTCTGATCAGGACGATTGCACGAGATAAATTCGATTGGCTTATCTTATACATTTACGAAAGACATTTTTTGTTTGGATTTCAGTTCAATTGTCTTCCACTTATAGGGTATAATTACGAAATATATAGCTTCCCGTAATAATTTGATATGTATATGCGTATGGGTATATCGAAGAATATTTGGAATTTGATTTTATAATGAATTTTTGAGAATTTTATTGATAATTTGATTGTTAGATTAGATTACGGTGCTTTCGAATATGGTGATGGACGGAGGGAAAAGGGGTAACAGGGTCGTCGAGAAATAATTGAAGTTAAAAATGGCGGATTCGAAATATACAGTTTTGTGGATGTGAGAAATCTATCTCGGTTGTCAGAAGCAATTTACTGTAAAACTCGATGAATATTTCTAAGCTTTTTTTTTACAGTTAATGACTGGCACGCTTTATTGAGATAGCCGTACGCTGGTAACGTGATAAGGTAAATCGAATAAGCTTTGATGTACCTATTTTTAATTTCGAGTACATCAGTTGTTTTTGTGATAAATTTTTTATCCTTTCACTGGCATTAATGCGAGCTCTATGGGGATATCGTTTTTGCTAAACATATTAATGTCAAGATTTTAAACACTCCCGCATGGAGTATAAAAATTCAAAAGTATCGAGTTAAAATTTTGATAACGAAATTTGATATGATAATGACCGAATTTACGGACAACGGAAGTTTCCATTAACGTTCCGGAAATTGATCGAATCGTTCGTGCTACTTTTTTTTTCGTCTTTGATCTCCGACGTAGAGTAAATATTTCGACAAATGTTCTATAGATTTCCAAAAGTACCGTATTCTACGTTTCGTTGAAAGCATTAGAAATGGGTAAGCTCAAAAAGTACAAGAGCTTGCAACAAGTTCTGAACGGGTGATTAGCGTTTGCCAAACTTTGCCGTAACTATAATTAGAAGATAAGGGAAATTTGGTATTTCCTCAGGATTATGTCATAAGCTTCCAGTTTTCGGTATTAAGTCTTCCAGAGATGGTGACGTCGCCGTCGGCTTTTGGCGACGTCGTCGTCGTTGATCAAGCTCGTCGGCCGATTCGTGACGGCTCACGGAAAGCTTTCAAGGCGCGAACACGATTTTTATATAACTACTTCATAGCCCGTGGAGATTCAGTATGAGATTTTTTAAAAGCATTGATCTTTCTTTCTCAGCTATCGCAGCGTGGGTTCTACAGAGGTCGCCTAAAAGCGCATTTATCGTGTTCACTTCCTTCCAGGATCAAGCTGTCGGAGGAAAAGAAAAAAAAAAGGAAAGAAAAACGCGAGACCGAAGAAACTTTCGTTTCGTCCTTTGGTTCCGCGTCTCGCTGAGAGAATGGAGACAATTTTTCAAGGATCAATTTTAACGCATTTGGCCGTGGAAGCTTTGGTCTATAAATAAGATGACGGATAAAAATTCCAGCTGATCGAAACCTGCAGTCGAAAGGGGTATTTCGGAAATCCCTCTGACATTTCCGATCTACTCTTTCTATCGTGGCTAATTGCAAGACACGTGGAAGACGAATTGACGCCTGTGAATGGAAAAGGGGTCGCGGCTTTAGTTATCACTTTAGACGTTATTAGATTATTTAGACAGCCATTTACAAGTTATCGATAAGTGAATTTATTGAATGATCTTCGGTTGCGTAATTAAGCGCGCGTCAACCCCAAATGCTCTAGCGGCGCCAGCAAGGAGGACTTTGCGTGGAAAAGCAATTATGAAATTATTAAAATTAAGGGTTGGATTTACAAGAAAACGTTCGAGGGGGCGACGAACCATTAAAGAGCGCAATTGCTTCTACTTGTTAGTGAAATGCGAGTTTCCATAGCGGCGACTATTTCTGTAGTCAACCTGCAGGTTTCCCGCGACGCGTCACCTCGCGATGTGACAGTTCTAGTCTCCGGAAATACTTGCCGTTACGTATACGGGAAAAGTGAATTTTTTTTGTTGGAAATGAGTCAGCTGCTGTTTCAAAATTAATCGGTGCTACGTACGACGGTATCAGACTTTACTGGCGGGTTTCTAAAGTCAACGACGGTTTGCACCAGTGGCGGCGTTTACTGTTGGATAATTTGCAAATTTTCAAACTGACAGGTCAGTGAGGTTAAAAAAAAAGGAAAAAAAAAAGAAAGAAAAGAAACCAAGTAACTTATGTTCACTTGACGTCAACTTCTATCAGTCGTCATATTTGTTTTTTCTTTTATTCTTTTCTTTTTTTCGTTTATATTTCACTTAGCTTCCAGTCAATATAATTCTACCAGCTACTCACGGGGGATTGAAATTTGCACGATGTAAAATCCGTCTTATTTAGTCCGAACTTCATATTTGTTTTTCCTCTTATTCTTTTCTTTTTTCATTTATATTTCACATAATTAGCTTGCAGTCAATATAATTCTACCAGCTACTCACGGGGTATTGAAATTTGAACGGTGTAAAATCCGTTTTATGTAGTCCGAACTTCAGGGGAACTATCCGAAGCGACTACTCGGATCAGTTCAAGAGGGTCGTGACATTCTGAGTGTTCGGAAGTTCCTACTGCGGCATCGAGTCCTTAGTACGAGACAAAGAGGCAATTGATAATATCGAGGGAACGGAGAATTCGTAGAGATTACAAGGGGAAGAGAGATAGAGTTGGGAATGGATTGATTCTATTAAAGCTACGGTATTACGCGATACGAGGGAAGCTTTGGCGAAATACCTGATTGCCAATTCCTGCGTAGCTCGAATGGTTGTTTCCCCCTACGATGGTAAATTACCGTTATGAATGCCTAACATGGTTTCTCGTTAGTGTCAGCGTAATTCCGTACTGTGATAATGAATTTATTATGACTGTGATACATAAGATATGAATTAGACGCCTTGAAGTTCGCCGCGAATTCACAAGGGGCAGGTCGAGCACGGGGAATCTTGAATGATTTTCAATAAATTATTATCTTTTCAATTAGATCCTTGTGCTCGTATAGGTATTTTCAATAATTCTTTATATGTAAAAATGTTCGAATCGCGTTTTTTTTCTATTACACTATAGTTTCTTTGATGACATAATCCTCTAAGCGATTCTTTCGTTTTCGTTCGATCTCAAACAATTTTGTACGCACAGTCATTTATTTCTTCGTAATATTTTTCGACTTCGTGAGGAGGCGACCGCCTCTCGCCAAAAGAATGTATATTATGAAGAGTGTCACTTTTTCAATGGTATCAGAAATCCATTTTTGGTTTTGTATGGGGAAAACGGGATCCTATTATGTTTTTGAAATTGTCTTTTTACCCCCAAAAATTATATTTCCACGTGACTAACGTCACCACGTCTTCTGGAAGAAATTCATACTCGGTTAACTGATTTCTCCGGAGGATAACGTTGTGTGGAGGTTATCATTCGTAAATGTGAATTTCGTGGAGAACGACGACTGGGAAATATAATATTTAGGTAAAACGATACAGAATCCATTGTGAATATCTTTGAGAATATTGATGAAAAACTGCGTTATATATTATATAATTGTTTCGTGTAAGAGAAAACGAAAAAAAAAAGAATAATTGTTTTGGACGTAAAAAAAATATTTCACATCTTCGATATCCCATTTAAATCATTCAAGATAACAATTTTCTTTTTATATTACCTGGCAAATTTTTTTCTACTTGCCACGTTGAGGTTCGGGGAATTATATCGATTATCAATGGAATTACGTAGGCGTAGGTCACATTGAAATCGCGGCGAATAGTCGCTCAGTGTAAACGCATACAGTAGAGAGAAGGATAACGATCGGGTAGGCACGCAGTGCTTTGTTCAATGAACGCTCGTGCGGCCTCTGAGGCGACTCTGCAGCTCACATCGATACCGACCCTAATGCCGATGGAATCCGCTTGAGCCTAAAACCTGAAGCAAGCTACATAAAACCTTTGGAAACCAGTGTAAACTGGGATTCCCCGTTTATAAATACAATGTATAGGAGATACATATTGAAAAAAAAGTACACAAGCGCAGGGAAGAGGAAATACAATTTCCCAGTGCGACGAGAGATTTTTCGCAAACCGTCGAAGCCCCATATTGAAAATATTTTGAAGTCGCAACGAGCGTTATAAAATGTCCCACGTGACGCTGGACAAAGTCACTGCATCGAAGATAGGATTTTTGAAAAATTCGCGGGAATTCAGGCAAATGCGTATAAATTCATACAAATTTTTCATTGGCATTCGGCTGAACCCCCCAACGGGGTCAGTCGTCCATGCAATTCGTAACCCTTTTCCTACCTCTGCTAATCCGACCGCAAAATGTCACGTATCACTTTGCCTTTATTGACGTATCGCGCGTGTTCGCATTGTGCCGCTTGATATTCCATAAAGGCAAAAACACCCGCGTGGACACGACAGCCGAGCATGGAACTCATTGTTTTCGAAAACAGCTACGGGAATTTCTGCCAAATGTCACGACCACGTGGCAAAGTGTCACAGTGGAAATTTAATGCATCTACTTTGGATCTTTGACTCCCTTTAAATGCAGTTTTGCTTCTACGCAGCATCTCCGACTCCCACTAACTAAAATGGGATGCTCTCGAAAGGGGTTCAAAAGTGGGGTGAATTTTGGATGGCTCACACGTGAATTGACCTTCGAGGTCGAATTCCAATTCCTTCCATTACAAGATCCATAGTCACAAGTGCCTTCGGAGGGTGGGAAGGAGGTTACGACGGTTGACAAAGCGTGAAACGAATGCGGTTAGTGATTTTATGTGTTCTCCTCGAGATAGGGTAGGATCGAAAAACAGTCCTCCGTGTATTTATAGCGATACGAGAGAGAGTGAGAGAGAGATAGATGAGGAGGGGGGAGAAGGAGATTTTCAAATAATTCAACAGTACTGAAATCGTATTTGATTGCAAATATATGTACAGACAGAGAGGTTTGCTCATCTTACAGATATATATATGTATACCGTAGATTTCAAGACCCTTACGTCCAGCCACTCAAGGACAACAGGACCCCTGAAGAAATTAATATTCTCGTGACTCCTTGCTGCGATTCATTTCTGCTTTTTTTCTAGTCAAAAATATTCATCATAAACTCTAGAGGCTCTAGCCCATGTAACCTATAGGCGCTGTAACCCAGTAGGCCCTGTAACCCATAGGCGCTGTATTAAAACGAAATACTGTCAAGGAATAAATAACCGGACGGATGAGGGTTGCTTCTATTATGGTCCTTCTGGCTCTTGCGAGGTAATACTCTGGTGCTATAATAATACTCTTCGCTGAGGTAATTCCTAGAATGAATTTATCAAATTTGAACGACAAGCTGACGACAGGCTTATAGTAAAAAAAAAAAAAAAATAGGGACGCCATCGATTTTGTACCTCCGGTGCTTTTTCGGGGGTGCGAGGATAGTGTCGGTTCGGGAGATCGATTAAGGGATGTTAATTTACTCTTATAGACTCGAGTGATTCTCTGAATTTTTAATGCTGCAATATTTTTGTGTACCTTGCTCGGACAACCCTGACGTAAGGCCAACGAAAGACAGCAGGGTGGAAGTTTACTGTTTCTTTTTTTTTATATTTATTTTTCCTCCACACGTTAAACACCGTTTTTGACTGCTCCCTGTACGAAATTTCCTATTGCAGACGGACCCTTAATGTATCCTTGATGTATCCTTGATGTATTTTGTAGGACCTCTGAACGCAGTTGCTGCTCCAAGCGGTTCTCACTCCGATAGAGACTCCGCGCAATTAATGAATTTCCATAGGTTTTGCACGAGCAGCAGGTGGCACATGTAACATGGGAATCGGAACCTGCGTAGATTGAAGCTTTGCGGAAAAAATAATGCAAGAGGCAAAGAAGCTTTTTTTTCTGGCGTCGCTACTGTCTTTGAACGGGTGTTAATTTTCTCTAGTTAGAAAGTAAGTGTAGATATTGAAATTCGATTAGTCTTCACTTGGCTATTATTGCAGCGTGCAATTTGTAATAGGAATTAATAGTTGGATAATTAGCAAGTAATATAATCCTGAGTTTAGCCGATAACTATGATCGGTAGTTGGACGGAATTTGCAAGTCGGCTATTAAAGTGTAAATATTGCTTTCCACGCTGCACTTTGCCTGCGATATTGATAGATTAAAGCAGCTGATAAACTGATATGTAGGATCGATGTCATGTCATTATCGAGACTTCGTAATGCACTTTTATCTAATATATATATGTATATATATACGCACATACGTCGAATTTAGATGTAATATAATTTTGTCGAAAAAAATTGCTTATGCATTGATACGTAGTACGGGCTCTCATTCGATTAAACGCGTTATATTTACCTGGGAAATTTCCAATTTTCAAAGTTTATTTAAAATAATTGAAACGCGGAAAATTGGCAATTATTATTGCGAAAATTGGTATTGCAGGGTATGAAATGGGTTACTTTGGTTGGGATTATGGGGGAATAAGAGAGAAGGAAGGGTAAAGTTTCACCATTGTTTTTCGTTTGTATATTTTTTAAATTGAGATTTTAGAAAAATTGTGTCATGTGTGTACGTGCCATCCTTATCGAATCTTCCTTCATCGAATGGTCCATGATCCTTTGACCTCCTACAGTTAATAATATTTTATAATATTATATAATATAAGATAATAATTATCCAATATTCAAATTTTCGTAGATTTGCAACTAATTCTGTTTTTTTTTTTGGTCGCAATTCACGCAGTCCAACTACTTGATTTACTACTACTGTTTCTGTATACAGTCTTCTGGTTTTATAACTTTTTTGATCTTCCTGTTCGTCTCTTTTCATGTTGCTCGTGTCAATTGGAACGAGCCGAGGAACGCGTGGGAATTTATATCATCAGAGATTTTCTCTTGCAACCGGTAGTTGCCATTGCAGTGGAATTATTATTTTTCTTTCTCTTTGTTTCTTGATCCCGTAACTTAACGTCGTGTACACACGGATCTTCTTTTTTCTCCCTCGCCAGTCGTGTTAAGGAAAAAAAAAGAACAAAACGAAAAAGGAAAAAGAGGAAATTAACGATATACGCGGGAAACTGCAGCTGTTTAAGTTTTTGCGGTTCGACATATTTGTTGTATCTTTTCAAATAAAGGTACATAAAGACTGATGGGAGGGATGCCGTAATTATTTTTGCTTCTTGTGGAAAAAGGAGAAGCGTCCTGCACACGCGAAAGAGCCCAGTCTTTATTATTCTTTTCCGAATTCCTAAGGGACGTCACGGTAAAAGGGGAATACTGAGATTCCATGAATGAAGGAAAACATAAAACTTTACAAATCTCGTGCAAAGGTCCTTGTCCTATCCTAACCATTTCCAATTACGAATCCTAAAATGAAATTGGAAAAATTTTAACTAAATTTTAATAAAAGTCACTCGACGGCTTGAGTAACGATCAAGCGCGTTGGTAACGATCCACGTGATATCCGCGAAACAAGAACTATCATCCCCTGGGATAGGGATACAAGAAGGAAAAAAACTATGAGGTTCGTATCGACTTCGTTATGTCGTGCAATTAAATTAATTCAGAATTTATTTGGATCCTTTGAAGAAATTTCGGAATTGATTTTACGAACTTTCCAGAGAAACTCGAAATTATCAGGTAGTCGGAAATTTTCGAAAGTGAGACTCATTCTGCTTTAAGTAGATCAGAAATGGCTACGTCAATTATAAAAGTAATCCAAGAGGATCTCATTAATTCCTTTAATAACGAGGGGGTTTTATATTTCATGGACGCACCCCTCTTCTAATACCTTAGAAATTTATTGGGCAGCCTAACTTTTGTTAGAGGCAATTTCGATGCCAAGAAAAAGGACTTGGCCTAGTGATAAGTCACGACTATGACGTAGGACTCATTGTCATTCGAGGATTAACTAGTCCTGGAGAATCTAACCTAACATACGTTACTATCGGCTACGCACTGGTTCACTTTCGGTTTCGTCACCTCAGAACCAACTGACTTTTCAATGCTTCCTTTAAAAAATTGGAAATTGGCCTGGGGACTCATTTGGGCTTTTTACGAAATGTCGAGAGAAATTTATTTAGCTTGAACAAAGAAAATAACTTTCTTATAAAGTTTTCTTTAAATAATCATACCACGCAGGTACAATGAAATTTAATGTTGGTATCGATAGTAAGGATAATATACGTTGTGGTGGATAGGAATAAAATATAAAACGAAATATTGACGTAAGTAATTGCTAGTTGAATAATAAATGTAATCCTGGCTTTAAAAACCTCCACTGAATGGTTTATCATTGGAGCTATACGTAGGCGGATCGGTGCGACACGTTCGTGTGAAATTGAAATGCAATATTGGCCGTGCTGCTCCGTGTCAGGCAGTGAATGAGCTTGATTGAATGGACACGTGACATTTTAAAGGAAATACTAATGGGCGAATACGTCATCCTTGTCGAATCGTAATTAGGAGAGTTAAATACTAGATGGTTAATGTACTTTGCGTCATAGAGTGCAGCGAGAGCCAAATTGACGAGCACGAGGAATATTGTATAATTCTTCATTGTAACAGTGTATGGGATAGCAGGGAGTAAGACGGGAGAAGAAAAGACCAAGCAGAGCGTCTTGGATCAGTTTTATTTGAGAAAATAAAATTTTACAAGGACTCGGAAAAAGTTGAAATTTTTTTTATAATTATAAATGATTTTAAAAAAATGATATGTCCGAAGTAAAATAATTTGAAGTGCGAGATAAAGCAGCTGCGTTGTTGTTGACACTTTAGAGAGAAAATTTGATGTTTATTTTTTTCAACGTATCATAATTCTTGTGTTTCAGAAATTTCGACTTTGTAATCATAAGAAGAGAAGAGAGATTGATGAGGAAAAGAAAAGTTTTAAATTGACAAGAGACCGTTCCAGATTTCCCTCTAATCAATTAACAAGGATGAATTTCCTTGATTGGATTGCTTCGTCCTTCGAGCCTGACATTCGAAGAAGGAAGATGGCCCCATATACAATACATAAAGAACTATAAGGATCAAGAGAAGAAGCAGCAGCGAGGATGAAGATACTGGAAGATGAAACATCAGGACCGGACATGATGGTGCAGAGTAGCCAGACTCGATTGAGGCACGCTCTGCACAGGCTCCATCGTGGAATCCTAATAACGAGTTCGACCTTAACTCCAAATTTGAGTACAAGCGACCCACTGGACACTATTTTTGAAGGAAGAAATTCCAGCGCGATCGACGTCAATGATTCCAGCCTGCTGGACGAGGCAAAAGTCGACGAGACTACACGTAAACTGTACCTGTATTGTACGCCGCCATTAATATTCCTCTGCATACTATCTGTCGCTATCAACCTGAGGATCCTTCTGAGCGTACATTGGATCAGACGCCCATTGAGTCCCACCCTACATATTAGTTTGAGCTTAGCAGCAGCCGACGCCTTTTCTGGCGTCGCCCTAGCTGTGGGACTCATAATGAATAGCTTCATTCCGATTGCTCTGGGACACACGTTAAGTGGTAATTAACAAGTTAGCTGTCTAACGGAATGTCAGTAATAAAGAACTAATTAATTCACTTATTGTTTTCTTCTCTCGCTCCATAGGAGTTCAGTGCTTCTTGATGGGCCTGGAGGCAGTGCGGTTGGGGTCCATAATAATTACGGTAGCTCATCTTATGGCACTTGCTGTTAATCATTATCTTGGTATTCTCAAACCACTTCATTATTTATCTATAATGACACACAGGTATTTAATTAACTATCAATCTTAGAACTGGATGATTGGAATGAGTTTTGAATTATTAAAGAAAGAAGAAATGCTTTCCTTTTCAGAAACACGACGTTTCTCATAGTCCTCCTTTGGATTTTACCCTTGGCTTTCTTTCTGGCATACTTCAGTCTCGTTGAGAACGAAGGCTTTCAATCCAAAGGCTGTATACAGACCTCGTAAGCTTCTGATTCACGTTCTTATCTCACCGACAGATGTAATACTGACATAGGACATATATTCAATATAATTTTTCTGCAGATTTCTACTTCACAAGAAGTTTCGACTGATGTTCAGCAGTTTGTTCTTTTGTCCATTCATTGTGATGGTCTGCATCTACACCCACATCTTTCACATAGTGCGCAAGCATCAGGCATCCAGATTACGTTTTAGCAGAGCAGGATCATTGCACAGGGGTACCAACAGCGTTCAACAAAATTCATCCCAGCAAATGGCTAGAAGTGTCAAAGCCATACACACCACTCTCTACATTCTAGGTCAGAGCAAGAGTAAAGTGACAAACGATTAATTAGTAATATTCTCTATTGATCAAACAGGAAGTTACGTAATCGGTTGGATGCCAGGTACCATCCTCTATACATTAGTCTGCAAGGACTGCCTCCTGGATCTGAGCGGGTTAACTAAAAATGGCATATTTTTCGTTATCTGTGCGGTGAATCTTCTGATAATCCTGAAAACGATCGTCAATCCGATAATTTATGCAGCTCGAATGCAGGAGATCAAGGTATTTTTTTTTATCCACATATATCTCGAAAACCCATCCGCTCGGAAACCAATAAAACGACCCCGTTTGCCTTTCTGGTTTGCTGTTTTTTTTTTTTACGATTCGTAAATCAAAACTCAACTTCCACGTCGGGTCGCTTTATGACTTTCATAACGGCAGATCATGTCTGTTACCAGTAAGTCAAATTCCCTTAAGGTATGAAATTTTTGTATTTCATTCAAATTTCATTGTTTTCCTTCAATTTCTTCTGGTCCAGCAACCAATTAAATCCATTAACGCTGTTAATCAATGTCTTTGTGACTCTCATAACAGCAGATCATGTCTGTTGCCAGTAAATCAAATTCCCGTAAGGTATGAAATTTTTGTATTTCATTGAAATTTCGTTGTTTTCCTCCAATTTCATCTGGACCAGCAACCAATTAAATCCATAAACGGTGTTACTCGATGTCTTTCAGGTCGCTACGAGGAGGATGCGTGGCTGGTTCTGTAGTTGTCTCGGTCAGACTTCTGGTTCTGAAGCCATCGGGATGGGACACAGCAGCGAAGGGACTCTGAGTAACAGGCCGTCCCTGTCAAGAACAGCCGTCTGTAGGTGGACGAGTAACGTGAGCATCAGGAATCCACGAAACGGAAGTTACACTTACACTTATACAGGAAATGGAGCACAGCACGTTCACAGCAATACAGTACTGTGAATAAGTAATGAAATTGCGAGGACGAAGCGGCTGGATCGTTGGAAAGGGGTTAGGAAAAATTTTCATTTCCTTTTTCTTCCATGTGTCTCATAAAACTTGCTGTTCAGTGTCAAAATTGGGGCAATTGACACGGGTCCAGTGAATTTTACGAGAGAAACAATTTTATGGCGTTATACATAGTAATGAGACTTTTAAACCTTTGAAAGTAATTACAGTCTGTTAAATAATTGTGTCTGCGATTAGACTTCTTGTGTTATGGTTGTAATGAATAATATGTGATACTCATTAAGTAATTATAATTAATTAAAACAAACGCAACAATCTATATGCATGTTAATAAGTACAGTGAACACAGAAAGTATTTATGTAGACACTAATTTCGAGAAACGAGAGAAATTTTAAGATATTTTTTCGGGGTAGAATAAAAGTGTTAATTGCAAAGGATGTGACGTAGAACACATGAAAGTAACATAAAACCTCCTCTTTAAAAAAAAGTACACAAGTATTCACACCTTTACTACTTTTAAACTTAATTTTTTATTTTATTCTACCCCCCAAAAGAATAGCTTTAAATTTTTTTTTAAGTTAGTGTCTGCAGAAATCGTTGCTGCGCTGACTGTATGAATCTCTGTAAGGGACTACTTGAATCACGTGGCAGTGGTACGTGGTTGACAGCTGTCAAAATTGACTAGTGCACTTGAAACAGATAGTCCTGTATATGAATAAATGTATGTATATGTATAATAATATAGAAAACAATACGAATATCCTGAAAGTGTTTCGAACTTCTGCGTTGATGTGAATTTTTTCTATGGCCGTGTACTGGATGTATAACTATAAAGCGTGCAAGTTAATTACGCATCGACAACAAAAATACGGATGGTGTCAGAAAATATGAAAGATAATTGACTCTTTTAATATAATACAATTTTCAAGAAACTCGATGTGTAAGAGGCGACTGGCGAATTAGATGTCTTAAAATTATTCGAAATCAAGGTGCGAGATGTATGGATAGAAATTTGATAATTATAATTTCATCGATCGGTGGTAAATTCTGTATCGAATTAATTATTAATAAATGTCATGCGGATTTCGTTTTATGAATAATTACTAAGAGATCGAAAAGTTGCCCGATAAAAAAATTGCATTTCATCAACAATAAATCGAAAATTGCGTATCGTGACTCACAATCAATCACGTTATGTAGAGATTTGTGTTTTTTGTAATATTAATTTATGGCCTTCGTGCAATCAGATTGGTCGTCCTGTCGTAATTTAAATACAATCTTCTTCTTCGCGTTTAAAATTACATAGATAAATACGATAAAATGGAAGCAATTATCAATGACTTGTCAAAGGTCTATGTAATATCTCAATTTTTGTGCTTTTCGTGTTTATTTTTTATTTTAATCACAAAAACTAACAGTGTCATAAGATCTTGCTGAAACTTTTACTCGATGTAACTCTATCGATAATGATCGTTAATTAATCAATTAGACTTACCTTCCATCCACAGCATCTATAATCTCAGCACGAATTCCCAAATCCCGGAAGCAATGCTGCATTCTGATGCGTCTATCCGGTCTGCGCACGAGGTTAATCATGTAAACGTTGTCCATGTTCAACGTATCTTGTTCCGGATAGGTTACATACTGCGCCATCAAAGGACTCAATGGCAATGGTTCCTGTTGGGCTAAAAACGAACATTAAATTATGAATCTGAAGACATGTTTTCAGAAAATATTTTGTCTATTGTCTATAAAATGTCACACTAGACTCACACAACACTTCTAGTTTTAAGTTTGTCAACTGTTGATGATCTTGGGAAATTGTGTCTCGAGTCTCAAGCGGAACCATGACAAATCCGTAGACTTCATCGTTGCATATGTGTAAAGGTATACCTGCGATTTCAATGTGTTAAATAAGGAGAGAATGTTTTTTTTATTTTATAGTAAAAATGTTAAATCTACCAGATATGTTAGCTCCTTTGGCGAATGTTATAATGTCATCCTTGGGTCCGTCGTAGAATTTTAGTCTGTCAGATTTATATGTTAGAATATCGCTGTCCGATTTTCTCAAATCAATCAGGACTGCACTGTGAATCATTGGCACTTCCAGACATCCAACTTCCTCTCGATTGAGTATAGGTTTATATCTCTCAGTTCTGACGTAATAATAATCTTCTGTCATCCCGGCCCAAAAATTACTGTACATTCCATCTGACTTTAGTAGTGGCGCCACTACAGTGTGATTACTTTTAACTAAATTCTTCAAAGTTTTTGGATTGGTCAGAAACGCATCTGCATCTAACATCTGTAAGTTAAATTTAAATAATAAATAGATTCCATGTATGGATGCTGTACGGTACGAAACAGAGAGATACGTTATAGGCAGACACATGCTTTAGCAACGTTTCTAAAACATATCTGAACGTTTAGTATTGTATGGGATATAAATAATGAAGAACGTACAAAGAGAAAATCTGCCCAAATTTTTCGGGCATGATTTACGGCCTGTTCGCGTAGCTGGATAACGTGAGAAAATCTAGAAGGCGTCCAATCAGCCAATCCTTTTTCGTCTGCTAATCCATGCGATTCTTCGTCAAGAATCAGATCTACACTATGATATCTTTCACTTTGTGTCTCTAACCAGGTTTTCAATATCTGAATGGAGTTGTCGATATTATTATCACTGCGTATCCTGAAAAGAAACAATACAAGTTGTCTCAACTAACGATACGATTCATATCCAGGGGAACGAGTCCTCCTGAATATAAATTTAGTAATTACAATGCTTGTACGATTATTTAAATAGTTTGTAAATTTGTCCAAATATATTAATCTCGATACGTTTACAGCTCGTAAAGTGTATAATAAAATCTACTGATGACTTTGTCTTTTATTTCATGGTCGTAAAAACTCCACCATTTCCACTACAGCTTCGTTTTTTTAAACCAGGTGGCTGCAAGGTGCGCACCGGTGCGCGCGCAACATCTACATATAAATGTTTCATTGCGTTTGGCGCGTAGGTTTCATGGTTGCGATCGAGGCGCAATTTAGGTGGTCAAATAAACTTAGAGAACCCGTGAATCACTTTAGAAATTATGGTGAGTACATTTCAGAGTCTTAACAGTCAGTTGATTAGTGATGTATGTGTAAAGTTAGCATAGGAGCTCAATAACTATTCGAAGGTTTAAAAGCAACAGGTAGGCTTGCGCTGTTCCGCCATTGTTACAAATAGTAGATGACCGCCAAATTGATCGAAAAATGTTAATTTTTCTATATTTCGATATAAGAATGCTGCATATATCAGAAAACGACTAGAATAAAATTTTTGATTATCATTTTAAGTTATTTAGACGCGTATGAGTTCTATCGAGCTGCTTATTAATTAGTACATCTTGATATAATTTACATTTCGACAGAAATGGCTTCTCTCTGGTCTCAATTTTGAAATCTTAATAAACATTTGGAAGTCTTTTTCAACCCATATGAAATATATTGGTTAAGTATGCCATTGTTTTAAGACACTAATAACAATTATCAATAATGACCAGTGACACAAATTGTTATATGAAGAATTAAAGTTTAAGTACATCCTCTGTGATAATAGCATCTCTGACACATCCAATGAATAACACATTCTAATTCTGAAGGGGTAACATAAAAAAGTGAGGTTACATTCATGGAACGCAAAATTTCTATGATTCTTGAGATAAATCTTACTTACCACAATGATATTCTGTTTGTTGGATATTCAAGTCTTTCCAAAAGGGTCAAAAAGTACGGCAACGTGTGCGCCTTGTTCCTCACTAAAATCCCTATTAGCACCGTCGGCTCTTTCGTATTACTGTCAGCTAAAACACAGACGGACCACGCGGCGAACACACCAAACACCAGCCAAACGATAGTTTGCATTTTTATTCTCTCCGGTGATCTGCTCTGATGCATTGGTTGCATTTGTCGAGCGACCGGAATCCGCTGGAAGATATACAAAAAATCTGATGATAGGAACAGATGTATTTATCGTGTAAATGGAAACCGAGAGGTCACTAGTTATATCTCGTTTTGATAAGCGTGCGTGCATGCGGCATTTACAGTCGATAACCTAGGAAACTAGCTGAAGAAGCTTTTGAGATGAAATAGAATGGATTAACGAATTGTATTTTTTGTTAATTTTGTATTTTACAAAATTTAAAAAATATTATTACTACATATCACTGTTCTTGATGTTTTATTTCTTAGATTTTTCTTTGATTTGATGATTTGCTTTCGTTTTCTGGATCATCCTTTTTGGAGTCACCAGCATCCTTTGCACTTTCTGATTTGGATTTCTTTTTTGGTGCATAACTTAAACTTGATTTGTCAAAGTCCATTGTCATTATACCCAGGTCTCCGCTGTAACGATTTTTTGCGACTTGTAAATACTTTTTTCCTCTAACACTAGTGAGTCGCTTGTCTTGAATTATCAGGATGTTGTCAGCTTCCTGACTGGCCTTTGCTCCGCCAAAAATTGACGATGTCGTCAATTCCTCGGAATCGCGTTCCTTCCTTGGATGAATGACAAGAGTAACGTGGCAGTTGTACTTTGTGGCAAATGTTCGAAAAGCTGCAACTATTCCATCTTGTTTCCAAAATCTATTAACATGCATTTTTGAAGTGAGTGTAAACAGGTATACTTAACATACAAGCACATAATATTTTAGTATATTTTTTTATGTACCTGTCAATGTGTTTTGATTCTTCGGACATCCCCATCATAAATTGAACATTGTCAATTATTACATGAGCAATATCGTGAACGTAAGTTGCATGTTCAACAGCCTAAAATAAAAGCACAGTCGAAAGATTTGCAATTTTTAGAGGAATAAGTTGATAAGTCGATGGTAAAGTACCTCCATTACGATTTTGACACTTTGCTGTCCGTGAAATGTCATAAAATAAATTGGCAACTTCTGAAAAGCATCTGCATAAATGTCAAAATTTTGTAAATTGCTATCTAACGGCAATCCCACCATCTGCTGTAACATTGTTCGCGCTAAACGTGCGTTTCGAATTTCAAAACTACCCCACAGAGTATTCACTCCTTGCATTGCTAGGTCGAGCGAATATTCGCTCATGAAGGTTGTTTTTCCAGAACCTAATAAGAAAATGTAATAATATCGAATTTCATCAGATGATTCAGATTATTTTTAATTTGTACCCGTTGGTCCAGTAAGGACTGTGAATTCTCCTCTTCTGTGCCCCTTCAAGATTCGATTCAATGACGGATACCTTTTCCATTTGACTCCTTGAACTTTATCTATATTTTGCAAATCGCTTAAGACGTCTTGTCTGAGACTTTCAAAAGTAGTGATGCTTTTGTGCCAGATTGGTGTAGCCTTTTGGAGGATGCTTTTGAGATCATAGTTCATGGTAGCTGCGATTTTTGGACTTGGTTGTTGAATAATTGGTCGTACAAAGTGGCATCTTCGTTCGTCGAGTTTCTTAGCGAATTGTCTTGCAGTGTCCCAGCTTGGCTCATCATTTCCAAACCACAATATTAACTTTTTATAGGTTTCTAAGCTTGGTAGAATTTCTTGCGGTATAGTTTGCAAGCCATATGGTAGACAAATCACAACATTCGCGGATCTATGAGAAATCAGTGCAAGTAGATCTTGTATGGTGGGAACAACTACTGCCGTACCATCACATTTACTACCCCTTTGTTTGTAGATTATTAGGCCACTCGTATCGCAAGTTGGTTCAGTTTTCTCTTCCTTTGAAGTTTTGGAAAGGTATTTATATCCTACAATACTACCGGAAGACGTTATAAGTGGAAAATATAAATTATCTGTTGATACATCGTATAGACAATCTAACTGATCCATTGACTCTTTTGAGACATCCTGTAAGAAGTACATGTATAATTTTCATGTCACTATTTTTTTTTACTTACATTTAATAAGACACGACTTACTGGAAGCCTATGAATATTAAGTACATCCTTGTAATTCTGGTCGGATAATTCAGTAATTGACTTCAAGGTCCTCTTAAGTTTTGTCCATTTTTTAGTAAAGTCTTCTTTTACTTGCAAGACTTCTTTAAATGCCTTTAGTTCCTGGAGAATTTCACTGGATTTCTTTGGTAATAGGAACTTTTCCAATGTGCTCCAAGGACCAGAATGCCTACAATTTTCACACATAAAAAACCCTGAAAAGCGTATTTAATTAAAATACTATATTTGTTCTTAAGATTATTTTTACTCACCTGTTGTCTTATTTATATACACTTTAGAATCATTTTTTTTGTCAGTCTCACATACAGGACAAGCTGTAATGATGCATGCGTGTCCTTCTAAGAAATTGACATTAAATGACTTTAGAGTCCTCTTCACTTGAATTACAGAGACACCAGGTGTAGCTTCGTTGGGTTCTCCATGAAAGTATCGAAGCGCAGTGTGATTTATGTTGTATTTCATTCTGCTTAGTACCCGACATTGAAGAAAAATTCTCAAAGACATGATACTTAATGCATAAATTCTCTGTGATCATTTATATAATAAATATGTAAGTCATTCAATAACTTTTTCTTAGGACAAATAATTACTAAACCAACTGTAAATCATAGATATTTATATTTATTCCTTTGCTATCAGATGGTAATCAGATTAACCATTTTATATATTTAAAGAAATAGTATTTAATATCATATGAATTAATATATTTTATATTATGTTCCTGAATACGATACATGTAGCTTATAAAATTATCTATTATTGTTTTGTTAGCCGGTGAATTCCGTTTATAACCCGCGTTGCAGGAACAAAATGGTTATAATGAATAAAGTAATCAGTGTTAATGCCACAAGTTTAAATAGACGTTTCAATAGACCAAAATACAGTCAACACATCCTTTAGTCCGTCCCAGAAAATAGGATATTTTTTAAGAATAAAATATGAATAGTTTAACAACACGTGATGTCTCCTCCTGATGAAATATACCTATATTGAACGCTTATGCCCCCACTACATTTTTCAGTAGCGCAGTTCTGCTCATGCATACCAAAGGTAAGATGTTACGAATCTTCAAATTATATTGATCAAATACGTATTTATAATGTAATTCTTGCACAATTCATATCGCATTGCGTTTTCTATACGATCGCATGAGAAAAGGCAGAAAAAAAATCATTATTCAAATGAATATTATGAGCTAACCTATATTTTAAGAATCTGAACATTTATTTATTGTCATTAATCATATTACTTTTGAGAGGGAGGAAGGTCATAAGATATAATTAGTGTACCCGGTGGTAACTTGATTAATTATTTGATTAATGATTTTTATTTTCATCCTATTGTCTATTATGTAATACTCACTTGTACAGTATAACCTGAAATTTTCATTTTCTATATTTACCTTTTGAGCAGGTTAATGGGTTCTTCTTTCAAAAACATCATTGGAACTGTGAGACGATACTCTGTGGTGGTGATCTTCCCTACAACCACTATTGGTTTAATTTACGCTGATTATATGCACACTCGTAACTGGAAGAAATCACAACTTCAGAAAGAACAACAGAACACAGTTACAGCCTAATAAGATGGCATTCCACGCCTATATTTACAAGCAGTATATTCCATTTATCATCATTCCGACCTTGGGATTTATAGGCGGCTTGTATTTGGAACGCCTTGAAGATGAGAGATGGACCATGTTTAGAGACAAATCTGCTCTGTATGGCAAGCCAAAGGCTCCTGGAGAACCTCCTTCATGGTGAACAACTTTTAAGTGTAATAAAATATATATTAATTAGTTCAACTGTCTCTTATGTATCTATAATGCAGAATAAAACTCGGCAGTGATACAAAAACTTTGTGCTGCGTTTCTAATTCTTGTAATAATAGTACTTTATTTTTCAGTGATTTTCTTGGGAGGCACTTAAGAACCCTAATAGGTACTATTCCACTATGATGAAAATATATACCACAATAGGATTTTTGGGTCAGGATTTTTTTATCAATACATTATTTAGTAGTAAATCATTCAATCTTACATTGCACTAACGGAATATCGTAAATTTTCTTCCTTTGCTTTCTCGCTTCTTCAAAGATTTATCAGATTTTTCAATTTTTACGTTGCTACCGAAATTTTCCTTATTTTCAAAATCCTCAGTTGCCATACGTTTTGTGGCCATGTTATAGGCTTGCCTCTTTTTCTGTAGCCATTCACTCGCTTCGGCGTTCCATGAAATTGGCCTGTCTTTTGTGCTTCTTTCATTTTTGCATCGCGAAACTTTATCTCCAGTTTCTAAATTTAAATACGAATACTTCTTATCATTTGTGCTGCCATTGTCAGTTTTGTTTGTTTGTTGCATCTGTAAATTATTTGTATTCACATTCTTATCTATCAATCCATAATTTTGAAATTTAGTGTCTTCATTTTGTAAGACTAAAATATTTTCGCTGACTTTCTTCAATACCTTCTCTTCCTCTATATCGATATAAGGTCGCTTCTCCGTCATACAAAAGTTTGGAAAATTTGACATGCCTTTTCTATGATCGTTTCTCGTGTATCGCTCGCTGGCTGATCTCGTGAATACGTAAGGTCTTTTGAAAATCTCAGGATCAAATTTTTTCGAAGTTATGGCGAATGACGCATCTCCGATATCTGCTGATAAAGTGGAATCCAAATCGTCGTAAGAGATTTTAGGTCGAGGGCGTGATTTAAAGCTGCTGTAACCGCTGAATCTGCTTATAGGATTTTCATACGTGCCATTACTGTTATGAGAATTTATATCTATAGAATTTGTGTTACTCGTAATAAGAGAACTTCTTGAATTTGGAGGATTTTTCAAAACTCGAGTTTCAAAATCATTAATTCCCGTTCCTGTCGAACTGGAAGAAATTTTCATCTTTGACTGCTGAATCGTTTTACATTTTTCAAAATGCTCAGACAATTTAGAATGACAAGATTTCTGTGCGATGTCGTTATTATCTATGCTGGAAACGCGCGAAAGCTTGCAGTTTCCACTTCCTCTTGAATTCTTGGATGATCTCGAATCGGTCGAGCAGCTAGAAGAAATTCGTGATTCAACGTTCCTTTTGTCGTCAGATAAATTTTGAATTATTTTACGTTCATATTGCGCCTTTGTGGAGCGTGCGCACTTATCCGCCGATTGGTTCTCCAGTTTCCCACACCGCGGCGCAATGTCGTATTCTCCTGGGAGCAGCACTCTTGAAAATTGTGTATCGCAATCATTTTTCTCAAACACAACATCTTTTACTACTTTTCTAACAAATTCCTTAGAATCCTCGGATGATCTAGACTCGAGATTTCTCTCACTCTCGGAATTTGGCAGACTTTCGACGCTCTGCAAATATCGGCTTCGTTTCAAGTATAAGTCAGCCTTCTGGACTTTCTCCTTGACGAGTCTTTCTAGGATTCTTAGTTCTTTTTCCTTTTTGAAAAGAAGTCTCTCCCTGTCCTGAAGAGCGACTTCCTTGTCCCTGAGGAAAGCTTCTCTCTGCCGAAGTGATTCCAGTCGTTGTAGCCAATTCTCTTTGAAAACTTCTTCGCTGACTTCCTGGGGACTTTGAGTGGCGGCCTGGTAACAATTTTTCATGTCATGATAACAAAATTCCCGATAATTCTCCTCGTGAATTTCACCACGTTCGTCTATCGATTTCAGGCTGCTCGTTCGCTTGGGTGGCTTCGGAATCTGCAGATTATCAAATGACTTTGACATCGCTCGACAATTCCGAGTCAAAAATTCTGGACGCTTAAAGAGAGTGTCCATCGGCTCTCTTGAATTCTTCGATTTTTCAACATATGGTACAGCATAAATCGGCTCATCGATTTCTTCATAAATTTCGTCAAGTTCTGCCTCGTTTGATTTCGAGCCTAAGCTAGCATCTGTCAAACTTTCGTTAAGCAATTCACATTTAATGTCATTTGAAGTTTCAGATACTCCTTCAAGAATTTCTTGCTCGTACGATGCAGCCTGGACACTCGTTACATTTTTAACAGCCAGGACTTTCGTAATTATTAGCATCTCATTCGTTTTACCTGTCGCACTCGTTTCCTCTTCCTCGTCCTGTAATTCTCTATCTTCAACTTTCGATCTGTTTGCTATTTTCACGTCATCGATCTCATTGACATTGGACTCCACTGTACAATTAACAGCAGCCTCATCTTCGATCGTCTCAATGACTATACTGGGTATTATGAATGCCTCGACTTTATATTTCTTTAGTTTCCCACCCTGACAATTATTTTCTTCCAAAGCGCTCTCCATGCTTAAGATTTACCACATGCTGCAATAAAATAAATATATTTTCAACATTCGTAATGATATCTCTCTATTCCAATAATTTAAAGACCAATTCAACGTACCTCTGCATTCCTCTAGATATTTCATATATTTTTCAAACTCTGCACTTATTCTCCTTGTCGCGTGAAATCAAGTATTTTAGCACTTATCGTAACTCAAAATATTTACTATCCGCAAAATATTCATTGATAATGGGCCTTAGGCCCCGATAAAATGAACTTCACTCGTCTCAAATCATTTCCCAAACACTTGGAGCATCTTCCGAGGTCCCACCATCCAAATTAACATCTCGTTATCCGACAGACTGTTCTCAAGTCTCTTTCTTATCACTACGTTACTCTACAATCAAGCGTGATTCCACAGACTCCTTCATGTAAACAGTCTGAGCCAGTCTGAGCTCTTCTGGCCCCACAACATTCCTACGAATAGCAAACCGCATACGGCCCCGGACCCTTTTGCTGCCTGTTTTGGGTCCTGTAACGGTCGGTGCCAGTCGGTGCGTAGGGCCCTGTCGATCCTTGCACGCTGTTTCAATTCCCTTAGAAGTTTCCCTACTACAGGTCCATTCCGTCTAAAGGAGGCATCGGATAGGTCAGATTTCAGACAATGAAATCTCTCAGGGTGGCCACTAGGAGCATAGGATCAGGTGCAGGTATATAACCTGCTTAATAACTAGACCTGATTCTTTCTGTTGAAACACACTATATCGAACAGACGCATCCAATAACTATTGTATTGCATGTACAATATGAAGAGTATTTATTGGCAGAAAAATCTGGATAACGATAACGAAGAACGCTCTTTTCATTGAGATAAAATATCATTCCCTTATCAGAATCGAGACGTACAAAAGTACTTATATTGAAAATAAAATTTGATTTTTAATATTTTGATGAAAATAGTAATTAAACAAAAAAGCGGGCACGTTTCACCGTAAACCGTTATCGGCCTTGGCATAGCTCAGCGCGCTTCGTTAAAAACAACACAGAACTTCCAATAAACCGTGCCTTGCTTATCGCGTTCTCTTTTTAGCCGATTTCATTGCTGGTGCAATCCACTCGATAATACCCGCAGGTTATTAAACGCTTGGCGTATGGCGTAGGCGCATTAGATTTTTTTTTAACAATAAAAATAAACTGTCACCGCTTGAGTCACGATTGCCGAAATCATTGAACTCGTATTGTTATTGTATTGTCCCATAATACTGTATGGGTTAATTTGTGTAATAAAAATGTCAAATAAAATCATTCAAGGCTATACATACAGAGATGAGTAGGGAGATGCACAACGCTCCGCTTTTAGGCGATACAAATTCATGGCGCTAAATCGTAGCGGCGAGTCCGGGAGTTAACGATTTCGTGATCATCGCCTCT
>JARQSV010000295.1:164006-214882 GCA_030142285.1 Calameuta idolon | reverse complement strand
ACTCGCCGCTACGATTTAGCGCCATGAATTTGTATCGCCTAAAAGCGGAGCGTTGTGCATCTCCCTACTCATCTCTGATACATATAAGCTATAGATATAAGCAGGTACCATGAAATATCTATAAGTTTTATAGGCAATGACCTTAACGGATTGACAAACAAAATTTCATAAAATATCATAATGCTCGATACATACATACAGCTTGTGTAACATAAATGAACGTCGAATTGAAATCTGGTAAATCTTAAGCAGCTACCGAGTACTGCCTATAGGCTTTGCCAACAATGATCTTAATTGATGAAGAAATAAAATAAGAGAGAGCTATTTACGGAATCTCATTACTTTTCTGATCCGTCGACCCATCCACCGTTCTCATTGTTAGCTCTATACTCCGTTCGTCATAATTGTCGAAACTTCGCAAGATGCTTTACATACTTAGATACGTAACTTCCTAGTAAGGACGAGAGGAGAATAGAGAGTTCGTTATTTCCTGATAATAATGTTAATTGCTTACACTTGGCGCATACAAATTGTCAATCCCCTACCAATGTCCAGTTCTCGTGTCCTGGTAGTTGTGACTGTCTTCCGTATATGTTATGTAGGGTATAAAATTGTTCGTTTCCCTCATAACGAAGGCATTCGCAGTGATCCGGTAAGTATCCTTGGTTCTTGTAAATCTTGTAAAAGGCAGCTTGTCCAACTGGTACATACGTAAGCAGCGAACCTAGAAATTTCATTTCCGTTTCTGGACAAAAGTTTTCAGTAGGAAGGAAACTGCTGCCGATCATTCAGCTGGAATACTGATAGCGATCGAAGGATTTTATTTTTTTTTATTTACAGTGCGGAAAATGAAACTGTGGTGTATTTACTTTATCGCGCCGTTGGTGGTTGGTTTGGAAAAAAGTCGATACGATGGATACTACCTTTACAGAATTGTACCGAACGACGTTGCCGATTTGAACATTTTGAAAAATATTCGTGACGATGAAGATTACAGCTTTTGGAGCGAATTGAGTCTCCACGTGCCTACTGATGTTTTGGTGTCGCCTGGAAAAATTGAGGAATTTGAGAGACTCGTAAACGTCAGTAGAATGGACTTTGAGATAATGATGGATGACGTTCAGAAATATATTGATTCTGAAAATCCAAATGTCAATCTTCGTGGTAACTTTGACTGGAAAGCGTATTACAGGCTGGACGTGGTAAGGGATCTGTTGATTTAATTATTTTTGAGAAATGAAAATTGGCTGTGGAATTTTTTTTGCAAATTTTATGTATTTTTTATTCAGATTAATAATTGGATGGATTCATTGGTTGCCGAATATCCGAAAATTATCACGGGACTGATTGGTGGTCGCAGTTTTGAGGGCAGAGAGATTCGTGGTGTCAAGCTGTCCTTTAGGGATGGTAACCCTGGAATATTCCTTGAGGGTGGTATTCATGCACGCGAATGGATTTCACCAGCCGTAGTTACTTACGTGTTGAATGAATTGATAACCAGCGACGATCCCATCGTAAGATACACGGCTGAATCATTTGACTGGTATATCTTTCCCAACTTTAATCCCGACGGCTACGAGTACACGCACACTCAGGTAAAAGCGTGGGCAGGGAGTAAGAAATAAAAAGTAATGACTATTGGAGTAGAAAGAGACACGTATAAAAGTTTTATTCCTCCTTGATTTGACTTTTAGAATCGTTTATGGAGAAAAACAAGAAAACCCTATACCAGCAGATGCGTGGGAGCAGATCCTAACAGAAACTGGAATTTCCATTGGGCAGGTGAAAAGCAGGGAAAGAAGTTCCTTCAAAAAATTTATGCACGTCTTTTAAGTTTGTTTTGTATCTTTTCAGAGGGTGGTACAAGTAAAAATCCATGCAGTGAAATTTTTCCAGGCAACAAGCCGTTCTCTGAAATCGAAACTAAAAGCATGTCCGAATATATTGCTAGTTTAAAGGATAAAATATTCGCATACGTCGCATTTCACAGCTATAGTCAGTTGCTGTTAATACCGTATGGACATAGTAATGCAAAAATTGAGAATTTCGACGATCTACTGCAAATTGGAAACTTTTCTGCCGATGTCTTGGAAATGAGATATGGCACGCGGTACACTGTTGGCAACATTGTCGACGTGATATGTGAGTAAAGAGAATAATTTCGCGAAGTTCATGAAATATCAATTTTTACTTCTATTGACAAGTGCGAGATGTAATTTTGACCATCCTGTAGATATACATATGTAATCACCATAAATTTAATCCACTTCCTTTACAGACGTTGCTTCCGGTGGTTCAATGGACTGGGTCAGAGGTACCTTTCATACCCCTATTGCCTTTACCTATGAATTGCGAGATAAGGGTCGATATGGATTTCTCTTACCTGCTAATCAAATAATACCAACTGCTGAGGAGACTCTTGATTCGCTTGTAGCCATGTTTCAGGAAGCCGAGAGACTTGGATATGGAAGCTACGGACGTTCTATTGATAGTTACATTTAATTAAAGTAATTAATGTAGATCGCATATGCAAATGCACTGTTATCGGGTAATAATGGTTATTTTTTAAACACGCGATATATACATATTGCTATTATTATTATTTTATAAGTACGTAATTTAGATACCATGTTAATAAAAAATAAATTTGTACTTACATTATTAAAAATTATCGTTGCTATGATTAGATTAATTGCGACAATCTTATCAGTTATTATCGCCGCGACCAATACAGTAGTATGTCGTGATTCGTCGTGTCTGAAGTCAATAGAAAATTGTAGATCGATCAATTAACAATTACATTGCGCAACAAATTCTATTGTCGGCAAGTAATTGCCTTGTACAGTAAATGAAATATAAAAAATGTCATCATTTTTAACTTTTTCAAAGCAGTGATTAGATACATCCATTATCTCTTGACAAAGAGTGACACTGATACAATGATATTCATCTGATTTCACTACTTTAATTAACTTATCCGCTTATCAAGTAAGATAAAGATTCTGATTTTTAGTGACGTGTGTACAATTAAAAGGATAAATAGTATCAAAGTCAATCGCGATGTTTGCATTATTTTCTCTCCGCTGCTAGAGAACGGGTAAGTTAATTTATAATTCATTAAAGAACAAGACACGTTGAAAATAAAATCTGAATTTTATTACAGAGAAGTAAATCATGAAGTGTTTGATTATTTTGGCTTTGGTCGCTTTGACCATAGCCGAGAAATTCTCATACAAGGATTACAAGGTCTACAGAATTTTGCCAACAACAGAAGAACAATTGAACATTTTGCAAAAATTTGAAACAGACATAACGGATTCCGTGAGTTCAATATTTCTACATATATATCTATCATGTTTTAAAAATGAAAATTTTACCAAAAATCTTTTATTCTGTCGCAGTATTCATTTTGGAATGGACCAAGCCGTGGAAACGTTTCAGCTGATCTGATGGTGTCTCCAGCCAAAGCGACGGAATTCGTTGAATTAATGGCTGCCGTGGGAATGGAATATTCAGTTTACATAGAAGACGTTCAAGCTCTAATTGATGCAGAAAATCCAGTGGACACCTCCAGAAGTTCCGATTTCACCTTCACGAGGTACCACACTTTGGATCAGATTTATGGCTGGTTAGACTCCTTAGCAGTCAAGTATCCGAAAAACGTAGAGGTGATAGTCGGTGGATCGACGTATGAAAATCGGCAAATTAAGGGTATCAAGCTTTCCTTTGGTAACGACAACCCTGGAGTTTTTATCGAGGGTGGAATTCACGCCAGGGAGTGGATTTCACCAGCTACCATTACATATATAATCAATGAGCTATTGACAAGTAAGAACAGCGATGTCAGGTCATTGGCCGAAAGTCACGATTGGTACATCTTCCCTGTCTTCAATCCAGACGGATTCGTGTATACTCATACTACGGTAATCAACGAAACGAGTACTTTATTAATTAATGATTATCGAGGAACAATCGATTTTACTACATTATAGTTCCAATTTTAGTCAAGATTGTGGCGCAAGACTCGTTCCTATCACAGTATCTTTTGCCGCGGTGCTGATCCCAATAGGAATTGGGGTTACCAATGGATGAGTATGTTTCGATTTTATTTGTTTAAATTTTTATAAACTAAAAGAGATGCTCTTTGTCTTAGGCGGAGGAGCCAGTAGTAACCCTTGTATGGATACTTTCGCCGGAAGATCTCCTTTCTCTGAGATCGAGACTAAAACCATGTCAGAATACATCACTTCGATATCTGACAAATTCTACGCATACATTTCGTTCCATAGTTACTCGCAATTGCTTCTGATGCCCTATGGTCACACCACCGATCATTTGGACAATTACGATGATCTGGTAAGTTAATTTATTGGAAATTCTAAATCCCGTCTTTACTCTAATTCTTTTTATTTCAGTACGCCATTGGCATTAAAGCTGCTGATAAACTGTCTCAAAGATATGGAACGAAGTATACTACTGGAAACGTTGCTGAAACTATCTGTATGTCTTATACATTGTATCACTGCAAATGTACTCAATGAAAAATTGAGTTTAATTTTAATCGACTTCTAATTCCCATGATCATTTTCTTCCGTAGACATAGCCAGTGGCGGCTCTATGGACTGGGTGAAAGCTACTTTTGGAACACCTATTACTTATACTTATGAACTTCGTGATGTAGGAAGACACGGATTCGTGTTACCAGCTGAACAAATTATTCCTACCGGAGAGGAAACCCTGGATTCCCTTGTGGCACTTTTCAAGGAGTCCAAACTGCGCGGTTATCCTGCAGGCCGTCTACAAGTAAAATAGCTTTTTCAATGGGTCATCTTCTTAGTGACTTTCATGGTAAAAGAGTCCCCTGGACTGGATCCTCGACTCTTGGGACAACTGTAGAGTAGAAATCATAAAAATTTCTCTGTAAGAAAGAACACATGGTCAATTAAATACAATTGCACTTTCATCGTTAGCATTAGTCTATGGTTAAACTATCGTACGCGTCTCCTCGCTCGAGGAAAGAAAAAGAAATGAGGTTACCGAATCTGTGATGATCTAATGCACACAGAAGACGAAGCAGAGTGCCTTCAAGTAAATGCAAATGTTCCTTGGCGATTACCTCTTTGGAATATTTTATCGTCGAGTCATCGGATGACGTGGTCGACGGGCTGGAGCGGCTTTCTTTGACGTCTTGATTATACCCTGTTAACCACAAGATGCAACCCTCGGCGTAACAACCCTACAGCCCTACAACCCTTCAACTCACTGAATACCTCTTAAGGAAAATATTCTCAGCGCACGTTCCGCCGTTTACACGCAGCTGGAGATTATTGGCAAAATTTCAATTTTAAATTAGCGCTTCACACCTGTCAGACGATTTTCAAATTTTTCTTGTGTCTTGTTAGTACTATTCTTGGTAATAAAAATTATATTGTATCTTGCTTTAAGAAGTATTGAGGAATTCAAATCTCTTATTTTTATGTTTTATTATTCAAAGAACTAGATACCTTGCTATCTATTCAGAATATTTTTCTTTTAATTATATCTTGAATTCGTCTGTTATGTAAAGCAGTAGTGAATGACTTGAAATTTTCTAATGTTCCTAGCTACGTCACTGTCCCGATGCTCGATTCTTCTTGTGTTGTTTATGCAGCGTCCAGCCGTCATTCGCTCTTTTGTTTCATTGAGTCAGTGCATCGCTAAGCGATCTTTCGTTGATAATAATCCAAGCACGTTTTTTTTCACCGTGAAAATCGCATTTCTCCGGAGATTGGATCTGCTTTTACCATTATAGAGACCCGTCTGGAGATTCATTTGATCGGAACCGCCTGTGACACGACAGATTTTCATTTTCCTCGCTATCTCTGTAAGTTTCGTTTTTTTTTTTTAGTTTTATCTCTTACGTTCTTGCTCGTATCGGAAGGATATTCCAGCATGTATAGGCGATTAACTAACTTGGGGAATTTTAATGGGACTTTTGGAATTTTTTGGAATTTTATCTTGGCCTTTTGTCCTGCGCTGCTGTTAATGGCTGCGCGTGACAATAAGGAATATTGGAGGTATTTGAACGTTTTATTTTTTAGTAGAAAATTGATTTTTTTTTATTAATTACAGCAAATAATAATGTCGGTTTCCAATCCTATGGAGAATGACAAAAAACGGCTGAGAAATCAATTCAGTAAAGAGGAACGTTCTCAGCTACTTATGATAATGAAGGAGTACAGTTTACTGTTGGACGATAAGAACTTGTCGATTTTGAGCCGAAAGGAGATTTGGGAAGCGATTGAGATGAGATTCAACGAGGGCGGACATTTTGCCAGGACTTCGGCACAATTGAAAAAATATTGGCAAAATTACAAGTATCACAATAAGAGAACCAGAATTATACAGAGGGTATGATATATATATATATTTTTGTTCGGGTTGATTTGCTTTCGTTATTTGTTTTTTTTTTAATTTTTATAGGATAATCCAAAAAGTCTGAGTCCCATAACAAAAAGGGTTATTCAAATTATGGCCGAAGTCGATCCTGAAGAATGGGGTAAATACGGGATAGTTGCTGGTTTAACACCATCCAAGAGTTTAAATGCCTCGATGGAAAACCAGACTGTTCGGTTACAATCGAAGATTACGAAAACCAATAACCAGGATATCTCTTCCAACGTAATATTATCGAGTAGCGAAATTTTCGAAAATAGTGTCACGGTCTCTCTAATATGTCCTGAGAATTCAGGAAATATGAAAAATACCAGTGACACCGTCACTCGTAGTAAATCCATAATTTCGACTCCTAAGAATAAGGAAAATTTGGAAAATTTAGAAAAATTTGAAAAAACACCAAAATTGTCGTCGAGAAGCCCTGGCAGAAAAAGAATGAAGAAAATCGAAAACTTGGAAATAAAATGCAACTCCTCGTACGAAGTACCAACGATCGAATGCCCAAATGATTTTTCGAAAGATTTGGAAAAAAAAAGAAAAGCGGAGGAGCTTAGGGAGTTTCTTGAAAAGTTCTCATCGTTGGAAGCTTCGGCTCGTAGACGAGTTCTTGAGGAAGTCAATGAAATAGTGGAGTCTATGGAGGTTCGACAAGCGGATTCCGAGACCGGAAGTAAGGATCGGAATTGGGAAAAAATAAAAAACTTCAATCCCATTAAGGAAGCTGCTATGAATTCCCCGAGGGAAGATATAATGGCAATGCAGTTAATTTTGAAAGACCTGAGATCCATGGAAAGCCAAAAAAAGGAAAAAAGTACTGAAGAAGTTGACAGATGCGTTTTCAAGTGTCACAATGAGAATTCCAATGAACTATCGATTAATTATCTTACCGATGCCGAAGTCAAGGAAATTGGTGGATGCAATGATATTAAAGCAGAACCTGTCGAGCGGCAACGTAAATTTAATACGGAAATCGATAACACAAACCAATCGCTATCGAGCGAAGCTTTTCGGCAGGATAACGACGGAAAGGATATTGCCGAAGCAGGAAGGGAAAATCTAGTTTCTCTAAATTCGATGAAACTTCTGGGGCATACGAGACAGCACGACGCTAAATACGAGCTGGACCATCGTTTGGAACTTCAGAAACTCGAGGTAATTCATGACTCAGTTAATTCTAAGAGTTAACGCGTCCTTAAAGGATATCTGAGAATAATCGTTAGCTAATCGAAAGATAGCACAGACAGAAAAAATAAATTTAAAAAAAACTTATAAATCGTTCCATGAATAATTTTCTTGCAGACCGAGGAAAGCCGTTTGAAGTTAAAGGTATCGGAATTGGCCATTCGTGAAATCCGCCTGCGAATTCAATCCCTCGAGGAGGAGAGAAAACGAGAGAGAGAATTGCACGCGTTGCGATTGGCTGAAGTATCCAGGAGAACTTACCTGGACTAAAATCAATTTACTGAAATCGGTAGAAGATCTGGCTGATTTTTCAAAACCGCCTTCAGTCCTGAAAGGTGGTACAGATTTTTTGTTGGGATGCATCGTGTTGTTTTATTGATCTCCGTATAGCAGAGAATGATGTCGTATAGAAAAGAGTTATGGGACCATACAAAATAACAATGTGTTTAATTCTGTGAAATCGAGCAACATTTAAAGTATATCTTGTACAAGGCGCAACACTCAACAGATCGGCGTAACAAACTGGAACAATTGTATCCTAGCAAGACACGAGTAATGCACGAGAAATTCATTGTTATTTATTTAAACTCTCATTAGTCATTTATCATATCTTATCGTCATTGATTCGTCATTGATCGTCCCTCTCTTCTATTCTTGCGCTTCAATTTTTTTCCTCTTTTTTGCCAAATTTTCATCGTCTATTAACTATTTTAATTCGACCATTGTTTTATTGCGTTGCCTGGGTAACGCGTAACTCGCGCTTTTTTTCCATCTTCACGTCGACGTTATTGATTGTTAATAATTATCACAGAAAGTTCGTAATACAATGACCGTACCGATTATCATAGGTTAGAGTTAGACGGAAAATTTTCAGAGACGTAGCTTGCGAGTATAGCTATTAATAGTAATAGTCATAGTCATAGTAATAGTAATAGTAATAGTAATAGTATTATTGTGTAACAGTAATAATTATAGTGATAATGATATTAGTGGATAATAATTGCGGTTATAAGTAGTATCATAGTATTTTAACATAATTATTAATAATATTGATTATCGGAAAGGAATTTCAAAAATCGATACGTACATGTTTTTTTTTTCGTGCGGCTTCTAACTGTCATTCGTGCCATTTGGGTGTGATTTTGAGTCGGCTAATTAGTTGCTAATTACAATACTAACGAGGTACTAGAGAGAAATGTGCGTGATAGAGTCATTAAATGTATATTTGCTACTGCCATAGGAGAAAATGACGTCTTAAATGGCTGGAAAGTTAGTATTGTTTTCAAAATAAATACGGCCGCCTGAATCGTACGCTTGTAACAATAAATGTTTGAATAATTGAAAGATCCAGTCTGAATTCAATTTTTTATCTGTCATCGTAAAATTGTCACGAAACAGATTGAATATTTTCGAATGAAAAGTGTCGATGACAACTTTTGTTATTTATGACAATATAAGGCGAGTCTACATATACGACAATTCAGGCAGCCACGTTTATTAGTACAAATTTCTACCACTAGGATTCGCACCGTCGACTCTTCTTGATCAATATGGGCATCAAAGTGTGCATCTGTTTACATGGTGCATTTAGTCAGAAGAATAGAATTGAAAAATGAACAGTTTGATAGAATATTCTTAAAATTAAGAAATTACTGGAAAGATATACTCGGCCACATTTTTAAACCATTTTCGAAAGCCATTCTTATCATTCAATCTATTTCATAGTTTCAGTAGCTACACATTTAAAAAATTTTCCTTCTTTAATCTTTAAGTATTAAACGCCCGTGATGGCTAATTTTGAAATATATTTTGAGAGAAAGTGACACGTAAAGCCTTCTAGGGTATTTCGTCTAAGCGGTACTTTTCAGATTTGATTTTTCGAAAATAGTAAAAATTACTTAAGATAGTCGCGAGTATGATTTCTCGTCTTAGCTCTGTTATCTTCGTGTCTTTTTCTTTTCTTACGACTATGAGTGAGTTAAATCGTACAATGTATTGTATTGCGATCGAGGTGCGATTTATCGAGAGAACTATACCTTTATCTCTTTACGTTCTAGAGACGATTTGTAAATTTCAAATTTTTCCCAACACTTCGCACTTTGACTTTTTCAGGTATTGTAATCATATGGCGATCTTTAATTAAGAGCAGTCGTTCTTGTCGATTTACAAGAAATAAACGTTAAGTAAGATTTTGGCTTCGTATTGAAAGCTGAGAAACGATTCAAAAAATTTAACATAAAAAATTATTCGAGTCAATGAAAGTCCTCGAAAGAATAATTTTCAGTAACCATATACTTTGAAAAAATCGCACAAACGCCTTTCGATATAAATCCAACCTTCGATACTTAAATTATGACTTATATGTCATATCTATATTTATATTATATATATTACACGCTCTGTCGCGTAAAATCTTTAAAAATCCTCATAAACGCTAAATCATTGAAAATTATTGCTACGCCATATTCGTCCACAAGTTGACTGAGAGAGCCTTTCGAATATCGCAATATCTCCTGTCAAATTCCGATTATACCTCAAGTAAAGTGAGATTCGAATAAAAATGAAGAAGAATTCATCCGATAGATGGATTGAGATTCTATCAACTCAATTGAAAGAATATACTTGTATACATATATGGTATAGTGTGTTACGTGCACGTATTCGCACGTACAAACAAGTGGCGCCACTGAATTATATGAAAAACAGTTTGAATTTTGAGAGTCAACAGAATCACCATGAAGGCTGTGAAGATCGTACGAGATTGATGGGAAAACTATTTCAGTTACGTTTGTAGCAGATTCTCGCCGTTTTTCTGCTGTACAATCTTGACAATAAAGATTACATTATTATTGTTATTATCCCAGTTGGCTTGGTTGTTAAGGAACGACAGAGTTGAACTAATGTTTATTGCGGTCAATTTACCAGGAAATTTAGGCAGATCCGTTCTAATAGCTTTCTGTAGGTGCTCGAATAAATTTGAAGTCAGCTTCGCAGGAATTTACGCGGAGTGACGTAATAAAAATCCGGAGGGTAGGGGAGGTGGCCATTATTGCAGCATGCCGCCCACGTATATCCTGTGCCATTTTTTCTCGTCTTTTTTTCTCTCTCTATCCCTCTTTTCATCTATCGTCCATTCCCCCAGACCCACCAACCCCACCGCGTAGGGCAGGTGACATTTTTCCAAGGGTGGCTGGTTTCTCCCTGGGTATCCCGGAATCGCATGATGGATTACGTATATTACGTATTACGTAAAGGCCGGCCATGTTCGAGCAGAGTTACACACAGGAGCCACTCGTACGTATGTATACATATAGCACACATATGATATGCACGTATGCGCTTCATTCCTCAAGGATTTTCCTATTGGAAATCTTTGGAAACTTCATCTTTCTCTCGGATTACTTTTTCATTTTGATTCGTCCTTTCGTGCAGTTTCTTATTTTTACATACATACATACATACACATATGGTGGCACATGTGGCTGTTGTGCGCGGTATACGGCCCTTGTCTATGGATTAAGCGATATACACGATATACACTTACTACGTCAGAGGGGAGTTTCGAATTCGTAACTGTTACGAAGACCAATCGCGCTTAGTGGCATCTAGCGGGAGAAAATTCACTTAAGATAAATGGCGACGAGTGGCAGCGTAAAGGTAGTTTAAGAAACTGTAAAAATCGATAGCTATTCGAACGGAAAGTATTTTATACAGTGATATACTGGAATATATCCCTCTGAATGTCTGTATAGATATACTATACGCTCCGTAGATACAGTCAGTGATCGCTCGGATGACATTGACATCGTCCATCACAAGAAATGCCAGACAAATTGTCGTGCCAGTTCCAACGCAGGCACCGTTAGCATTGTGATGGTAAGTACTTTGCTAAAATTTAGGTGGAACAATATAAATAACAGGGTATCCGTGCACAAAATGACTAACGTTCGAAACTTCAAGCTCGAATGAAAAGCCATGTTTCCTCGCGTTCAAATTCTACGTAGCGCGGCAACCCAGACACGTGTGATATATGAAAGGAAAACTATGTAAAAACTCGCTTTCTATGCTCTTTGTCATTTCCTCTCTGTTTCATGAAATGATATGGAGTATACCGCTATTCGTATTCTACTAGAAAAAAGGAAGCGAACCTGTTTAAAGATAATAACTTGAGATTTGCGTGCACTATTTTTTTCGCCTGTTATTCTTTTTCAACCAATTCATAATACAGGAGTTCTCCTGAGTGCTGTCACTTTGAGTAGTCAGGACGTAATCAATAATTTACAATACCTGCTTTATTGGCCAATTGAAAGAAATAACGATAATGGATTCCTTTATTATCCTCCTCGACAATATATTGATTTTATATAACTGATTTCACATGACGGAGAGAAATTTTTTGCGACGACTTTACTCTGCGAATAGCACGACTTTAATTTCAAGATAACCCAAAATTTTCTTTCCTAGCATCACGTCTGCACGTTTACTTTTATCGTATCGTAAAACGTAAGTGCAGAAAGAATGAGAGAGAAAAAGACGAATCGGCTGGTGTACGGCTTGGATATTGTTACGCTACTGTCGACGAATACTGTAGCGGGTTGAATATTTCCAGGATAGTTTTACCCTTCGGTATTTCAATACGGCACGTGGTGCGCGGCATACGTTTTCATTTTTGGCCAAAATTTCGGTCAAGAACTTTGCGCCAGGGGGGTGCGGGTGTTTACAGAGGGTATCGCTGATACCAAGTTCCACGTCTATGCCTCCCTTGATTAAACTCGTACATATATTGACCCGAGGCATTCTCTCACCCCTTTGTGGTTCGCTTAACCTCGAACAAGCTGAGCATCCTCTAAGCGATTCCGTGAAAGTCAAACTTCCACAAGCATTTCTCTAAACTCAAAAAAGTGTATATATGTAAAAAGTGAAGGGGGGGGGGGGGGTGCACAAAAAAAAATGATTTCTTGAGAATAACGAAAGAAAAGGAAAGCACAAAACTTTCTTAGTGTCACATTTGTCTTGAACAAAGTATCTTTCTTTTTCAGGTCCAGCAAGGCGCGCGTATAAATCCGAGGGTGGTTTGTACCTCTACCGGAAGTCTCAAGTTTCCGGATGTTTTTCCGATACTCAGAGCGATATCCCAGTTTTCAAAGTTACCCCAAAACTTTGACACACCGAACTTCGCGACATTGTTACACGTAAGTATGTGTGTCCTTTTCCATATTTGCACAGACAACCGTTCGCCATTTTACAATAGAGATTTTCAGTATTTTTTTCATACTCCTTACTTCTTGAACGCCGATTGGATTAATACGGCGATGAACAGACTAAAATTTCTTCTAGTATAAAAAAATCGTTTACCCGAAGCAAATGAAAACCCGGGGCGCCACTAGTGCATAATACATTCCTGCTATATCGTCTGACTTTACAAAACTTCAGCAGCTTCGAGAACGATTTCTTCAACTTTTCAAGCGTTTTCATCTAGTACGAAGATGCTTCTCTGGGTACGAAACTTCTGTAAGTAGCTGTACTGTTTCCTTTTTTGTTTGTCAATCCAAGTGCACGAATACTTTAATGAATACAGGGGGGAACCCCCGAGTCATTACCAGTAGGGGATTCCCCTTATCACTGATGTAACCTCCAAATTTTCAGGTGAACAGCAAACATAGAAAATCGAGACGAATAAAATGTGTTAATAAAAGACGAAAAAAGGATAAACTGAAACTGGACCAATTGAAAAACGTATGTTTGGTGTACAATTGATCGAAATGGAAATTGAGCTCCAGTATCAATGGACAGGGTTTATTCATTTATCGACTGAATAGACGTTTTTGGTGGGTCCGCGCGAAACGAGATTTTTTTTACGCGAAGTGGCAACAGAGTCGAATTGGAGAAAAGATTAAATCCACGTTCTGCGGCAACACACTAAACCCGCTATGCTTGTTGAAATATAGATATAGACACTAGCTAAAGTCCAAAATTCTCAATAGAGCAAAGGAAGATTTGTAAGTATAGCCATAGTCATAGTATGTAGTGTAGCACAGTGTGATATGGTACTGTAGTATACGCATGCCGAAAGTGGGGAATTTTCCTGCAGGATTTCCAGGAGCCGCCTACACTTCTGCCACTAGGAAATGAAAGAGAATTGGCACGGGTCCAGAGGGCACTGACGTCTTTCGAAAGGGAATCGAAAAATTATCCAAATATCCGGTCGGCATCATGAGAGAATGTGCCTAGAGGTTAATTCCGATGTAGAATCGAGAAATCGTTCCTGGCCGTTTTTAAACGCGGAAATTCACGAGAGAAACTTTGATCGTCATTTGATTCCTTTACATTTGACCTCCCACATTCGAATCTCGAGTGAAATCTTCCGTGAACCGAATTCCCATTTTTTATTCGACCCGTGACCTACATATCGTGTATTTCATGTAACTCCGGATATTCATATTAAATCTTATTTTCCTATCAACCTTACACTCGGTTTATCCGAACGCACGAAAGACCGTGAAAAGGTATGGATACTGGCCATATAATTCTTGATGTACGAATTTTCAGCATAATCTCGGTCAACGTGAGTTCTACCCGCGTATAAAAACTTTTATTCCTCAACTACTGTATCTCTTATCCCTTTTCTGGAGAATCAAATCGACACCAATACGCACGTATACAATTCGTCCAGTTCAGGCCAAGTCTTTTTTTATAGAGATGAAGAATTAAATGGAAAATTCGAGTGAAGCAAAATTTACGCATAGGAAATTTGTACGTGCGGATGCACGCGCTAGAAAGAGACGGACTGTGTATGAGTTTCAAAATTTCCGCATCGACAGGGAGTGAATGAGGAAAATAGAGCAGGAAAAAAGTATGGAAAAAAAACGAACAATGATATAAATATAACGCACGGCATAGGAGTGCAGAATTTTTCAGTAAAATTTAATTCCCTGTGTTCAAGCGACGACCGATATATGAATGAGCAGTGGCTGCCAACGTTCAAGAGTCTCCTCCTGGCCAGACTGCACTGTTTCCTGCGTATCCAGGGAGCCTCGGCCGGCTGTGTGTTTGTTACACGTTATAGTTTAAGGTTTCCAAAGGAATACAGGAAACGTAAGAGACGCCTCTCATCCCACAGATAATCCTGGTATGATTGTTCTTATTTGCTTCCTGTTTCCTTTTAAAAGCTTTCAGTCGCCAGACGCTAATTCGCGGAATATTTAAGACAAGGCTGCACACTGATCCTATTATGCAGTACAGGTGCACCTGAAGTTTCCTTGGTGCGCGGCGCGTGACTATTCGGAACATTCTAACCGGAAACGACCTTCGTACCTTTGCATCCGGTGAGGAACTTCCGTAATGGGATTTCGGTATTCTCGTGAATTTCAGGTCATCCCATTCGCGTCACGATGCAACGAACTGAGCTTGCACCTCGATTTCTATTAACTTTATGGATTACATGTTTCATTTTTTTTCTTTCTTTTTTTCTTTGTTTCTCTTTTTCTGCCATTTCGTTTTCTTTCGTTTTCCTCGAGCAAACCTGTCAGCGAAACTCGCAGGTTATTTGAAGCATGAATAAATTAATTGTTTTCTTTGTTGTCAAACAAAGATGATTATTTCAATCTTCCGCTGCAAGTAAATTATTAAAGTAGTAATGGTAGAAGTAGCAGTAGTAATAGCTGTAGTAGTAGTATCGTTAATATCAGCCAATTCTGATGAGCAAATTCTCGTTACTTGAAATTTTTTTTATACAATATCTCTCTTTGTCTAGTTTATGATTAAAAAAAAACTTTGTTAAGAATATTTAAAAAGGGCGCCATTTTTTGGTGCGTTCGAGGACACAATCAAAGGATATATTTAATTGTTATTAAATTTCGGATCGCAGGGAATTATGAATAAATAAATAATTCACTAGGAATTTTACGTTCCTTACGACAGCAGACGCTTACTAAAAGCAGCTTAAGGATTAAATATTTCGGATTCTTCTCGTATATTGCTTTTCTTTCATTCGCATTTATATTTTTCTTTTGAAATTCGTGCTGGAATTTCGTGCACGGATTTCGAAAGAACGCAGTTCCTGACTTTGATTGGAGAATTCGCGACGATGCAATTACGTCACGCTGACGAAACGAGACCGTCGTGAAATTCGTCCAAAAAAAGTGTTAAAGCAATTATCGCTCATTACAAGAGAGAGAGAGGGAGAGAGAGGGGGGGGGAGAGAGAGAGAGAGAGAGAGAGAGAGAGAGAGAGAAGAGAGCAATAATAGATTTTCGTGCGGAACCATCGAGTCGCCAGGACGGATCCAATATCGTTGAGATGAATCTAATATTCATCTTGCGTGTTTCCTGTTGCCCTTTTGCTGGCGAATCGAGAGGACCATTTCCTCTCGGCTTCCGGTGACGACGGGAAGTGCAGGTGAAATTGGCCTGCGCGATTAAAACTTTCAACAAGACGTTTGAGATCTTCGTTATAGTAAAGAGAGAGAAAGATATAGATATACAATCGAAGAGGACGAGGAAAGACAGTAGATTAAAGCAGAACGAAAGATCGAAGGCTAGAGAGAGAGAGAGAGAGAGAAGAAAGAAAGAGTAAAGAGAGGTAGCGTATAATGTCTTTTCTATATACAGAAATAAAAATCCTCTTTCGAAGGATATAATGGATCGACGGATCCTTCGTAAAATCTCGTATAAATTCGGCCAATTTCCCGTGACGTAAGAAGCCGCGAGGAGGGACAAAAGGAATTCCTCGAACGTTCTCACGATTTATTCTCTTTTCATGTAACTGCCCGGCTGATCGTCCCAGGCCTCCTGCTACTCGCCGCCGCCTAAGGACAACGCCTGGACGATTCTCGGATCCGCCTTGCTACCCTCGCGGAATTCCTCGAGAGTCAATTTGTCATCGTGATTCTTGTCCATCTGATCGAATATCTTGTCGACCCTCTTCTGGGGCGTGTTTTCGTCCTCTGCCTGCGGTTGTTGTCCCTGAAACAATATTTCAAAATATTAAGAACAAAAAATTAGTATAGAGTGATCTTCCCAATCTCTATACCCATAGGCCATAACTTCTACATGATCAAAGTTCCTCTTAGGGGTTGTAACTATCGCAGAGGTCGCTGCTTAAAAACTAACTTTTAATTCGCGACTCTTTCCAATTCTTACGAGTCATTAAAGTTTCTCTTGCTATAAAGTACAGCCCGCTGGCTTATTCGACTAGGGAGGAATGAAAAGGTCAGGGTACGAAGCTGCATGGAAATAGGGAAGCGGGGAGAGAGAGAAAGAAAAAAAAATAAATGAAAGAGAAGAAGAAGAAGAATGACCGAGAAAAAAGCCATTACTGGCTGAGAAAGTAAAAGAAAGCCCATAAACGGGGGAGTTTACGCAATTTAAATTAGATCCCTTGACGATACTCTCGTCGGATTTAATCCCACGGATCTGCTTCTTGCGGTAACTCCTTTCGATCTGGTTGGTACCACTGTGTCGCAATGGGGCTCAGTGTATAAACTGTGCAATCCTATTTTCTCTCTTGTCTACAGAAAAACAGCTTAAAATGTATCACAACGCTTTCACAAGAGCGACGTAGTATCGAGCTGTTTAAAGTTCCAATCATCAAAGTTACCGCATGTTTACCCAGAGTTCCTACCATGTTCCGTCCCTGTGTTATTCACTTTTCTCATCGGAAAAGCATTTTGCAGTTACGTAACAAACAGCTGAGTTATTCATTAAGCTGTCAACCTACATTGCACATTATAGCCAATGAAACAAAGTGAATTATACTATCGTCATTCGTACTCACTCGTCGAGTAATTTTTTTCCGAGGTTGGTCCTTTGCTTGGACGTGATTGGACGATCGATACTTCCTTATCGAGAGTACGATAAGCATTGGGATTAATCACTTGGCAGGAAACCTCAATTTTGATATTTTGTACTTTTTTTTTTCATGTATTTTGTCACTGTTAGTGAAATCTTGATGACGAAGGATCATGAACGATTTTTATGATCGATACGATATGACGATTTTTCAATAATATTTGACGAATTTAATGGGAGATCGATCTGTGACTCAATTTCATTAATTTAGTGGATGGGTAGTTGGGTATCGATCGACACTCACCACCATCTGATATATCGCATCGACAATGTTGTACATCTCATCCCTCGTGATAAAACCGTCGTTGTCAACGTCGTAGAGCCTGAAAGCCCCTGAGAACAAAAAAAACCGATCAATCGATACGATATTAGTATACATATATAAACAAGCAAGCGGTATTGGTCACAGGGACCAGATACGCAATGTGGGGCGTTCATGCGGAAAGATTGTTTTTAGTAAAAAAAAAAATTAAACTGAATCTTGGATCATTCAGCATTGAAATTCCGAGCTATCTTAATCTAGCGTAGTTATTATTAAATCCATTACGAAAATCGTTATTGGTTTCATTGATAAAGAATAAATATTTCAACCCTTCGCACTGGACCTTTCCCCATTTACATTTTTCCCCATTGTCGAGTGCAAAGGGTTAATTGATAGAGCCAAATAACGATGTGCTGAATTAATGACATCTTATCGAGAAAATCGAATCATTCCATTCGATTGATTCGTTAGCGTTGAATTTTGTACACGTAAGAAATTAGTCGATGAAACGAGTCTGGGAGTTCGTGATGAAAGAATTGATTAAAGTGTCGAGGAGAGTTTGAAAAATCGATTTGATAGTTAAAAAAAAAGTTCTTTCCTGGATTTTTCATTATAGCTACAGTCACGTGCGAATATGCAGAAAATTTTCGCGAAACTTTTCTACGGCGTTTTGAGATTTGCATGCGCGATTTCACTTTGGGTGAAATCACCGACACGTTTTCACTTAATGAATATTAAATTCTTGTCTTGAAAAAGTAACTCACAGTGCAGCTTCTCGTCTAGATTGCCTCTCGACGTGACTGACAGCGCCCTTATGAACTCCTCGAACTCTATCGTCCCGTCCTGACGGTTTCAAGAGAATTCCAGGGAGCAAGCACAAGAGAAAGAGAAAGGAAGAAAAAAGAATTATCGAAATCAATTTTATGCTCGTACAAATACAAATTTCGTATTAATTAATGTTTCGTCTGATGTTTATCAGACACTTACGCTATTTTCGTCGAAAACCCTAAAAACTAATGAGGCAAATTTCGACGGATCTCCTTGTGGAAAGAATTGCTTGTATATTTTGATAAATCCCTGAAAAAATCAAGTAATTCCCATGTAAATATGTAATGCTCCTTTTTTTCGATTAAATAATTCAAATGGAACATAAATGAAATATTCTTGATATTTGCATGAAATCGAGAATCGAGAATCGAGGACTCACCTGTTCCGTGAGTAAACCATCCGGGCAGTCCTTGAGAAATCCTTTGTGCCTGTTTAAGCAAGAGAAAAGAATATGAACGTTGGAAAATTCTGCTTCAAGGAAAAATAAAAAAGAGTTGAGGATGAGCCTGTTAAAAAAAATGGTCAAAGTGTTTTTAGAACGACGTAAAAACAGTGTCGAGCCACGGGGAAAGAATTTCACATCGATTCTCGAGGCTTCGGGTTATTTCTATGACAACGAACGTATCGCGCGACCTACTAAATGGTCGATATAGAAGACTCGGCTTTATTGTCTCTTGCAGTAAGTGCAAAACGCACAGGGGACTCCTGCTTGATGATAGAAGCCGAACTTGTATTTGTCTGGTGGCATAAAGAAAAGTGGGGAAAGAAAGGGGGAAGAAAAATAAGGTTAAGAGGGGAAAGCATTAGGAATAGAAATAATTACGATTCAATGTAAACTCACCATTGTCGAATCTCCTTTTCCGTGACTGGCAGGTCAAAGGTTGAGGAAAAAAGAGAAAAGGGTGGTTGACAATTTAATAATCATACTTAATGATCCATCGACAAAATGGCCGATAAGCACGCACGACAAAGAAGAGACACTGTCCTCCGACATTTCTTAGCCTCCATATTATTCGTCATATATATATATATAATATATATATATATATTAGGGGTGTCAGAGGGGTTGCTTCATCTATACACGGTGCATCTCTTGTATTTGTAGAGATAGAAAAAATTGACCTCGACAGGGTGAATCATTCCCTAAGATTTTTTTCTTCCGACCCCTCCTCCTCGACTATGAACCCAGTCGCGGGGCCTACAGCGATAACCTACGGTCCTGATGTCACCTTAAGGGATGTCAACTTGAGGACAGACGTGCCCTCTCATAACTTAATCTTTCACGGGGTGAAATTCTTGTCTCTCTTATTACGTATGTATAGTGTGAAAAAGTATGTTCGGTGACATAAGTTGTACTTGGGCGCGAATAAAAATGGCGCCTGCAAACGACTGTTACGAAAAGCTCCCTGCTCTGTAGTTCATATGAGAACGTACGTTGCTTTAGAATTTGACATGATCACATGAATTTCGCGTGATTATTATTTAAATAGGCGTGTTGGACATTCACCAAGGGCTTTGACCCCCTTTAAATTGGCAAATAAATGATTATCGTGTATTTACCTTATAACGAGACGAAAGCATGCGATAGGAAGGCTATACTGGTGTAAATAAGTAATAATACGCCAGGTAAATTTATGACTATTGTCACGTGTACGTTATCGTTGCCAGTGAAAGGTTATAGATTTATTTTCCGCGATAATAAAGCTGCTCGCCGATAACGAAAGTAAACTTGCGATTCAGATGGAGGATTATCGATAATGAGTGGAACCTGATTATTTCTAAATCCGCATCATTAATCTAGCGATTCGACAAGGTCCTTACGGGTCGTTGACTTGATTGGGGTAAATTTTTCAAAATTATACCCGATAACCCCTAACGATCTTCCGGAGGTAGCCTGACATTTTTCGCGAAAGATAATTCATATTTCGAGACAAATTATCCAATTTTGACTAATGAAAGAAAACCATTAGGGGCTGCAGCGGGGGAGGGGGGGGGGGGACTAGAGGGATGACGTTAAAAATGAAAAAGAATTAGGCGCGAAAGGGAATCGGGGTTCAGCAGTCTTTTCCACCCTTATTTCTTCAGTCCACATGGGAATCGAGGAAACGGTGAATAAAGAACCCTCCCCTCCCTCTCTTCAAGCACGAAACCTAAAAAGGGCAGATTTTGATACGTCTGAGTGGGACTATTTTTCCTCGAGGCCTCATCCCCTCCATCTTTTACCTTCTTCCCCTCCTCTCCAAGACTCTGATTTATAAAGTGAATTTATTCCTTCGCACCCTGAGCCGCTTCCAGCAACAGGAAGGGCTGCGGCGACAGCAACCCCCTGCGTAGAGAAAATCTTCGCTGGATCGAAACCAACATTTATACGCGTCGAGTTCTGCGCTATATATGGTAATTTCTCTAGAATCCCCCCCCCCCCCCCAACGATGTGCGTAACCACCCCCTAAAGAGAGAAACCACCTCTACGAAGCGACCCCCCTCCTCGACCCCCTTGGAAAAGAGACACTTGTTTCCAAGTCTCGAGAAAAGGTCCTCTTTGTTATCCACTTATCGTTAGATTAGAACAGGTTGTTTAGGTCAGATGAGGTGGATTACTCAAAGTAAAAGAAAATCCAGAGTATCATTGGGGTCACCTGAGACCTTAAGAAATTTTCAACAAGAAACCCTGAAAATGGAAGCACCGTTCCCGGATGATCGACTACCCTAGACATTTCCATATTCTCCAAGGGTTTTCCTGTGTACGTGAAATACGCATATATCGAAACACCAGGTATCTCTCACGCGTCTCACTTATACCGGGTGTCCCAAGTAGCTCGAAAGGTAGTGCGGTAAAGCTGCTTTCGAGGGATCAACAGTTCGCTACCACGTGAACACAGCGATATGTTAACAGGCAATAATTCAGTCCTCGTAGCGCTCGACCGACGCCATTAGCATTTTAATTCAATTATCTGTAGGAGATTGAGGAAAAAGGACGGCTACGGGGTCCCTTAAGCGGCAGTCAAATCGCCAGTCAAATCGCCAGTCACGAATATCAAGCGTCGATTCGTGACTTTCTCGCGTGACCACTGAGCTTCTTGATATCCTATTATGCCCCAAGCAAACGTCCCTAGCGCAACCCTATTTTTATTTCCAATTCTTCTGTAATTTTACGTTTCAACCTATTCCACCCCCTAACACATGTATTCACAGTTATACACATCGAACGTCCCCCCTCTCACCCTGCTGCCCCCCATCTCCACTGTGTGTCTCGTGGGGGTAACTATAGTTTAGGAGGTCAGGGGTCGGGGGGTTACGGTATTTCTTTTATTCCAACCCCCCTTATGTCTCTGGTCGTTTCTAGCAACTGCCGCCGTTACCTTATCCGCCATTGAGATAACACTAATGCGGACGAATATATCAGACGATGATACATCGAACGTCCATCTACTTTACTTTTATTCTATCACACTATCAAAGAAAGTTATGGCTTTCCTTTTTCCACCTGAAAAATATACATTCTTACGGCACTTTCTTCCTCGGAGTCTGTACGCACCTTTGTCAATGATTTTGATATATTGGCGATAGGATGAACGTCAATGAAACTTGATGGGCTTATCGGAGCAAGGGTCAGCATTCGAAGATAACGGGTGAAATTCATTTGTCAGTTTGTTGACGGCGCGGAAATTAATTGTCGAGCAATTATCTTAATGCCTCATCGAAGAAGGGATAGCGACCTTGCGCGATCGATAATACGTGGATTCTGTACTACCTGGCACTTTTATATAATTTCTTTTGAAACGCCTTGTAGGTCTCACACTCGCACGTTAATCGCATACGCTGGTTCCATGTACAGGACTGATATTAAAAAAGTATTTTTTACACAATTTTTTGAGCAGTCGCCATGGAAATGGCTGCTAGTTGAAATCCTTAAATTATGTGAGCAACATGGACGCTGTACACGTTGCAATATAAACACAGGGACGCAACGAAATATTCATAAATGTAAATGAAGTCCCATGCGCTCGTATCATTTGGAACTGTTCCAGACTTTTCGTACTGTTCCAGTGTTCCACGGTGTCACGGTTCCCTGGTTTTAGCGGTAAACAAAAAGTTATATAACTTGAATTAAGCGACCGACGATAAATCGTAGTTGCACATAGAAATTTCAAAGGAGACCAGGTTTCGAAGTGGCTGCACGTTTTAGGTAATTTTTCAAAAACTCCCGATCTTCGCGCGATGCGCGAAAATCCATAGAAATGTTGGAAAAAAAATTTTCGTCTTCAGTATCTTCCGAAGGATACAAGAAGCAGAGGATCATTGTTAGGGGGATGCTGCCATAATTTGTCATAGTAGGATTTGGAGAATTTGTTAGATCCGATGGTGGCTGAGATGAAGTAGGCTAACAAATGCGATTTTTCCATATAATCGAAAAAATCGAGATCTCGCATCGGTTGCGATCTATCATAGAAGGAAAAAAATATACAACGGATTCTATTTCTCGTGATTGAAGTTCCGATTGTCGAGATGGCGGTAGGAAAATAGAAAAAGGCGAAAAATGACATGGTTATAAATACTTTGGAACGGAGCAGCGCTGGAATTTATTGTTAGCAATAGTAAAGAGCGAAGAAAGTTGCCAGTTGCGCAATTCCTTAACCGTAAGAAGAAGACTCGCTACGTAGCCACTTTAATGACAAAGCGATTAAGCCGTAGCAGCCTTTGAGCGAGTTGCTCATTTCTCCCAGGGACGCTCTCGTTTCTCACTGTCCTTTTCCTCCTTTTCCAGCCTGTCTCGCAGAGACGCAGCCGAACAGCCCTGAACACCTGTAATTTTCCTCGCAGTGCCTCGACGTAATTGGTCTCAACGTTTCACGTCACAAAACTTTATGGTTGCATCTGTTGGCTGCACCCACCAGGACCACCCCTATTTGAACTTTCGAGGTGGCTCATTTTGGCCATTTCGAAATTTCCGTTTTTTTTTTTTTTTTTTCCTAAAAAATGTTCTCACTGTCCAACGAAAAATCCTGGCTAAGAAAACCTACGAGTCGATCGCCTCTACAGACTTGTAAAAGTAGCGCGAGCAGCATCCTGATCTTAAGAAGAATCTTAAGGGTGGCTGAGGACAGGGAAAATTTTTTTGTTAAAAATATTGGAAAATGGTGCCAGGGCCTTTGTAAAGACCGTGCCGGGTCTTCTTCTCGATACGTATAATCCTTGATATTTTCGTTGGAAGGACAATTCCTGCCTGCAGGTTCACGACCCCTTAATACTTGCGACCCCTGTGCGAGGGATAAAAAAATCCACCGGGTGTTTCTACCGAATGGGCTACATTTTTTTTTCCAATTGTTGCCGAATCCGTTTGTCTTTGGGTGCCTCGGGGTACGATGATGATAATAATAATAATATGAAATTTCTCCAGTTCCTACTCGACACTCCCTTTACCCCTTTTCTCTCTTTTTCCTTTCGCTTCTCTATTCTCTTTTTACCCATGAATTGTTCGTACCTTTTGTCTTCTTTCATTGTTCAGCAACGCCACTTGGTCTGTTGTCACTTGGAAACCCTGGCGACCCTTTGGTCAGTGTTAAATATTCAAAGGCGCAGTCTGAGAGGTGAGGTCAGATAGTAAAGAGGTCACCAAGTTTAAAGGTTTGACTATCAGTTATCCCCACTCCGGCACGTCGTTTATAATAATATAATATGCAGTATTCCTTTTTCTTGCCCCTCGGTCAATTCTTTCGATATTTATTGAAATTCCTGAAAACCCTATCTCTGGATAATACAAATATTAAAATATGACCTATGACCTTTTTTGATTCGTATAAAACACATTCAAATTATATATGGAATAATCCTATATACCTATACAGATTTGCAGACGTATGGTAAATACTTTTGTACTGCTGATGGTGCAATTAATAAAAGTCAGCACTTGTCGTTACTCAGGCAAATATTATTGCTGACCTCAAAGAAAAATAAAAGTTTTCCTGCTAAATGTTGCATAAAAATACATTTATGGATGAACGAAAGATGGTTTACACAGTTTAGTCATTCGGATGACACACATCAGATTTCCCTTTAATCCTTCACACTTGGCAAGTGCAAATATGACTATCAAAGTTTTCCCATAAACCTCGACGTGACCCTTGCAGGCATATAAATCCACCCCATATAAGTGATGCATGAAGTAGATATATACATATACATATATACATTAATATATCTCAAAGTACTTTTATGCGAATTTTAATGATATCAGGTTTTATTATAATTGGAAGATTCAAAGGATTCAGGTCGAACAAAGTCAAGGGTCACGACTTAACGAGGAGCTCATCCTCGTTAAGGTCACGTATGACTGGCTGATTAAATTTAAAAATAATTCAATTCACCCTAACACGTGTGCCGAATAAAACCAGAGACACAGGATTATTTTATGTCCCAAGCGAAATGCGGCATTGAAATGCAAATGAGATAAATATAAAACTATTATCCGTAATTAACAAAGGGAACAAAAATGGCGGATGACCCTGCATCAAGTTTCTTAATATCAGTATATCGGGTGTATAAAAGTTTATAATAAATAGAAAGCACCTTTAGGGCTTGCACGCATGACGTAAAATACGGCAATTCGCCTTGCTCCTATAAATATCTCGTAAGAGGTAATAACTGCGGTAAGTCTAGGACGCGTAAAATTCTTACTTCCAAGAGCATATACGACTGCAACGTTACGGTGTGAAGACACCTTAAATCTCTTATGGCTCTAGTATCGAACTAATAACCTAGAAGCTACGAAGTTTTCGGTCGCCCAGCCACATGACGCCAGGCGCCAGCAACCTCCCCCCCCCCCCCCCCCATCCTGCATCCCTTGACCGAGTCAACATATATACATATATATAAATGAACGTACCATCACTACTACCACCCTTCGACACACACACACACACACGTATCTCTATCTCTAATGTAAATATATAAGTCAAGTTTGTCTAAAGTGCATTTCATCTCTGCTCAATGGTTTTTACAGAAATTTGTCGAGGGGGTTTATACTGGCTTGAACTATCCCCCTAGGTATTATTTTGGATCCAAGATAGTTCAAATGTCTAGTGGTCGATGAGTAAGCCTAAAGGGTTGCTTGTATGCTGGCTACGTTCATCAATCCATTTTGCTACGTCGCTCGTATCGGTTTATCGTTCGTGGTGCGATTTACGATGCAGGAACGTAGATCGACGTCATATTAGACTAGAATACATACGGGATGCTGGGGAAGGTCTTGTCCCTATACATACATATATATAGTTGAGGGGTCAAGCGAATATTAATGATATTGTCCCTATGCTTTACACTTGCGGAATTACACGAGGGGATAATGAGACGCCAATCAGAATTTCTTGTACGGTTTGTCTTACGAAGTTCTGAGAAATATCTCTGGGAAATTCATACAAAAAAGAAATTATAGATTGTTATCGATAAATACAGCCTATGTGTATAGATTGAATGGCGTGTTTGCAGATTGGAAAAGAAAAACACAATGTATAAAACTTTCGAGTGACATTTTCTGCGGCATTGCGGTAGATTTTTTTCTTTTTGTTCATTATTTATTTCTCGTAGAAACATGTAATATTTTTTTTGTTCTTTTGAAAATACCATGTTGACCATGGACTCTGTTTATATGTGTATGTATTATATGCAGATAATACGCATGCACCAGAGGGGGGTTGGCGTGTGTGCATGAAGACAGCACTAAACGATACAATAAATTTATTTCTTTACAGCTGTGGATTTACTGGGTTTGCTCGAAGATGTACTCTGATAATAAACAGTCTTCTCTCTCTCTCTCTCTCTCTCTCTCTCTCTCTCTCTCTCTCTCTCTCTCTCTCTCTCTCTCTCTCTCCCTCTCGATCTCTCTCTCTCTCTCTCTCTCTCTGTCTCTCTCTCTCTCTCTCTCTCTGCCTCTCTGTCTCTCTCTGGCTCTCTCTCTCTGCCTCTCTCTCTCTCTCTCTCTCTCTCTCTCTCTCTCTCTCTCTCGCTCTCTCTCTCTCTCTCTCTGTCTCTCTGTTTTTCTCCCTCACTGGACCGAAATCGCGTGAAAGAGGATAAACTCTATCATTTCCTAAAAACTACTCGACGTTTATATACGAAACGTATTAAAACGTTGCACTTGGCAGTGTCACTTGGAATCGACACTTTTGTATCACGATAATTATTGAAGAAAAAAAATGTAAGCAAAATTTTTCGCAACTTTTTAATCGTAATCTATCAGTCCAACTGACTTTCACGTCGATAAAGAAACATTTAAAAAGTGACAGATCTTTGATAAATTCTCTACTTACGCGTACTCTCTGTAGATGGCACATCGGCACAAGCCTGATAACGTAACAGCAGACGAGATTCTTGGGTGCAAGTTTCCGCCGAGGATGCAGGAGTTCGACACTCGTGGTCGCCTCGAACATACGTGAATTCCAAGGGCCCTTTGAAGGGACACGAAGTGGGTGGCGCACCGACGCGAAACAAAGAGAAGAGCGCAGCATCCCCTGCCAGCTCGCTGCAAAGTTCCTTAGGATTCGGCCGATCGGACAGGCAATAAGCTGAAAGAGTGAAGGTATAAATTTGAGGAAAGAAAATTAAAACAAAAAAGAGCCCCATAAAAAAGTCCAAATAAACAGTCATACTTACTCTCCTTGTACTGCAGTACGTTACGATGTTTCTCGTGCATAACTATGCAACGATAACACTTCTCCCTGAAATAATAAAGCTTGATAAGTGAAGTTGTCAGTCGATGATCAAGTAAGTTCGGATAGTGGATAAAGTAGTAAGCTTGTAGCATCCGACGCGAGCGAGCATGATAAAAAAAAAGGTGACCTTAATTTTCAGCAATCTGGCTAATGCAACGGATGGGATTTCGTATCCGCTTCTCGGCCATGGGCCAGCATTTTTGCCTTTCAGTTTGATTGCCAGACGCGGGCGCCGGAGTTTATTGTGAAGTTCTTAACCGCGTTACGATGTTTCACATGGAAGCGCGAGTCCGCGTTTCCCGCTGTGCAATTAAATATTTTTCTTTCGTAGGAACACATTTTGTCCCCAGTCTTTCTATTGACGCTTTTGCGTCCGACTGAAAAACGGATAATTAATGTTAGGTAAATACGCGTCTTTTATCCTTCCGTGTAACCTACCATGGATAATACCCTTCGCGGATCAACGCATTACCAACTTATGTAATTTGCACAGCCCCGACCAGTCGTAATTTTCTATACCACAATGCTATTCGGCTAAATATTGACTTTCCAAGAATGCCAAATGGTCATCATCAAGATAATGTATTGATTTTCAAAAAATAAATTCTATGAGTACGTTTTTAGTATAAGGTACATTTATTAATTGTAGGCGAAGCAAACATCTAAATGACTATCTTACGTCATTCCAGGCAGGTACTATTACGTTTCCGAGTATCACACGAGTCTATGGCTTACCATTAGGCTTAAAAGTTACGTGGCGTGACGAGGTAGTATTGGATCCACGGACACGAAACAAAGGTAAACTTTAACTTAAGTCCGACTAAGTTGACTGGAGCTAAGCAAGCGGAGAAATGTGTAGGTGAGGACAAGAAGAGAAGTTCGACAAGTTTTAAGTAGCGCGATACACCGTGCAGACTATAGAAGGGACAGCTCTTTAACTTTACTCGTGTTAGAATAAGGTTAGACCAGGTTGCCCGATAATTAGATGTAAAGTTGATATAGTTAACGACGCGAATAATTAATGTATAACGATATACAATGATAGACATTATTTTTTTAATTATACAGCGTACTGTATGCATTATTCGTATAATAATTATTTCTTCTCGTGTTAGTTCTACTAGTACAGCCAATTAACTCTAATTGAATTATTTCGTAAATGAAAAAAGACGAATCTGTATTATAAACAGAAGATGACGCAACGGAGAAAAATATTCACGGGCTATCCTTGCAGTTTTCATATATTGCTATACTCACGTCAAGAATTATTAAAGGAATGACGTCAGAAATTTGTATTAAGTATATATGGTAGTACCAAATTGATCGTTTTAACATATCGATGTGCAATTAATGAATAAAGCTTTCGAGTAAAGTCGTCGGATGACCTAATTTTTCTTGATTCAAAGCTCCAGACGCCATTCATTAATAATAAAGATAATTTGCAGGAATCTATAGTTTATATTTAGCATTTATTTAATTCGGTCGTGTGATAAATTTTCTATTATCAAATTGACAAAGGCGAAATTATTTATCTATGACAAATTGTTATTAATAATGATTATCGCTATACGTTCACACATAGGGTGAATGGCCCAATAATAATCGGCCACGTAACGGTAATCGTCAGTGTGTGCTTTGACTATAGCAAAATCTACAGTATTATAACACAACTGACAATTACTGGTGTATGGCCGATGACTAGGCCATCCACCTTATGTCCTATTTCGAATGGGTCGATTCATAACCAATAATATTGGCAGACTGATTGTCTTTCGTTGTCATATATTTTATATATTGTCATTATTTAGTTCCTCATTGTGGTTCCGAGTTCAAATGAATTCCGAAGACAATGAGACAAGTTCGATTTTGACAAAAGCAAACAGCCACACGTGTTCCAGCGACAAATTACCCTGCTTACGAGATCGATACGTATCTGCCATTTTACTCTGACAAACGTCGCTGATATTGACAGGTCAATAATCACGACGAAGGAAAATGGGAAATGCAAAAAGTACTTCCGATTAGCAGCACGCATCCTGCGACTTCTAATAGCACCTTCGTGCACGCTTTGTGTTTATCGCTCGTTATGCTACGTGTTTGCCGATCAAGGCTACCGAATGGCAATCTCATAAATGTTTCCGCAAGGGTTTATCGAGCGATCGAATAATGCAGAATCGCCGTTCGTGCTAGGGGTTATCGTCACTTTCAGGACACGATTACTTAGCGTTTTTCGGACGGGAGATGAACCGCTTGAATTCCAAATAGCGGATAAGGAAGCTTAAACGGGATATATATATATACACACATGTTTGAAACTGAGAATTTTCGTAGAGCTAGGTAAAATTGATATAAAATCATGTGTACGTCCGTTTACTAGTGATATTGCGAAAGGAGAAACGTTAATCGCTTTTACCCTTTCGTAAAATTTATCATTCAAACGAAAGTGGCACTTCATAAGATTAAACGATAATCAATCTGATTGAAGCAGAGACGAAAAATTAAAGAAATTAGAATAGAATTCAGGACAAGAAAGTATCGGTCTGATTCAAAATTGAACCTATGAATAATATAGAAAGGATATTTCAGTAAATACAAGAAGAAAGTGTTCCCTTATGTTTATTCCTAGTAATGTAATAAAAACACGTAGCGAAACCTAAATATACAATATCCATCTTCAAGTTACGTTTGGATGATGAAATTAGTAAAAAAGAATGTAGCATCTCGCAAGAAATATTATGGAGAAAGGAACTTGAGGAAAGCCAAGAGTATCAGAAAACGATACAACGTATAAAGGTAATTGGATTCGTGTATCTTTGCGATCCTAAGACGGAATAATAAATTACGTAAATAATAATTATGTGTAGGAAGGAAACCAGAAGTAGAGAAGTAAATATGTACAAAAATAATACGTACAAATGTATAAATAAATATACACATATCCCACACATAAATTTCATTAGATAAAACGAATTGAGTCTGCGACGTGTCAGGTAAGAGAAACAAGATTTGATAAATCTATTTATTCTCCTCTCCGCCAATAGTTTCTTTCTCATTCGCAGAGTATCCCATTACTGCGCAACTACGCTACTCGGCTGCAATTTCGAGTTATATAATATCAACTCTATGGAGAATATCTCATTCCATCGCAAAAGTCTTGATTGTACCTACCCTTACTCGATAATATCGTTACAGTCAGCTGCTCGATCTGACCCATCATTGCCTACTACGATATCATTTCTCGCCACTTGTCACGCCACCCTGAAAGATTCTTTAAGCGTCATAATAACGTCAACCATATATAGGTATAGTCGACACTCGCACGTGGACGCTGTACCGTCATCTCGAGGCTCTACCTTCCTATTCCTACCTTTCCTATTCTGACGTCTTCCTAGACGGAGGCCACCATTTTCAGGTGACGACTCGACCTTTTCCATATACCCCACGTCGTATTTATTTAACCGTTAACGAATTCGCTTACGTTAAGTCAAGTATTCGCATTTTAACGAGGAACGGCAGACGCTCGCTCATTCGTATCGAATCTCTCGATAATTTCTAATGCTTCATCGAGCGATTGACAGTTTTGCGAATAATGATTCCCTGTGTGTGTGTGTGTGTGTGTATATATATATATATATATGAGTCGTTTCGATAAATCATCGATTGCGTGCAGTGCAGCGATAGGCAAACGAGAAAGCTCGTTGATATATTTGTGGACACGTTAAACGACCGACGTGAATATAGTATTACCGCGAATCAAACGTGCCTACGGTATAACAGTGAAAGAAACGGAGACGATACATGTATATCGATGAAGAAAAAAAAATAAATAAATACGGGGAAAAGAGTAACGGGAGTAATTTCTTCGAAAGATGGCGACTCGAACCTCGCGAGAATTAAAATACCAGAATTATATTACATAGCGAGCCAACGGGAACGAATAAAGAGCCATCTGCTTCTACGTTGATATTAATTGGTTCTAATGCTCGTTAATTCGAGCGAGTAATTTAAGACAGTCCATCTGTGTTATTTAGATAGTAGATACAGTCACGTCGCACCGGTATAGTAAGCGCCCGAGAGGGTAAGGGATGTAATGGGTATGGAGGATGCTTATTTAGTTAATAATTCCGTTTGGACTGTCTAATAGCCGGATGGCGTGTAAGCGTGAAACGCCACCCCAATTTCACCCTACTCGAGCCCTAAACCGTCCCTGGACAAGGGTTATCGATTTCTACCTTTGCGTAAGCATAAACAGGCCGTCGCCATGTAGAGAACTGCACGTTGGAATGTGGTCCTAAGTAACGATACGTCATCAGTTCCGCGTAAGGTAGTGATATAGGGTAACGATAGTATATGACATAAGTAAGGGAGCATATTACCTTAATAAAAAAAAAAGACAGGGTTGAACATCTTTTTATCATGCATCCCTTGTGTATGGGATTATGGATATACCTCTCTATATACGGATTCTCTAAATACCTATATAGAGAACCAACGGAGCTAAGGGCAGTGCGTATAGTGTTGTATACATATAGCTACTTGTTCAAGGGGATCGGAAAACGAGTTTTCGACTGAAAAGCATTTAGGGGTGGGATGGCGAAGCTCGATGGCGAACGGTAGATTTTCCTTGCAGGAGAAAACTGCTTGTCCTAGGTCGTGCTCTTGGCTCACGTTCGGTACATAACGTGTAAGACGGGCAGCACGACTGAACGATCCAGGGTGGCCAACTCTCACGGTATTTCTTTGGTGTTACTCGCACACTGGGTCATCCTACCCTCAGAACAATGTTAGATATTTTAAGTGGATCTTGTGTGGATGGAAAAAGGTCTTACGCTGTAGATATGTAGAACGTTAGACTAGACACTAAGGGAATCGAATTGGTAACGGAGTGAATAAAGAGATGGTATTGTGGGACTAGTGAAAATTTGATGGTATGAATATCAAGATTTTTGTAAAATACGTTTCTTTTTGCAAACTGCAAAAAAATCGTAGACTGAAATTCGCAAAACAGCTTGGTGTTGTCTGGCAGGGAAGCTGCGCGCAACGCCGTCTTAAGTTCCTTCGTTCGGGCGAAACCACGAAATGGAAAGTAAGCATTCGGCCGTGAACAGGAATGGACTTAAAGGAACTGAATAAAAGGAACGTATATCACAGAAACACGTAAAATCGTACGCCCGTACCACGTAGACCCCCTTGGCATTTGCATTCGCGTTAAGTGCGAGTGTATCCCTCGCCCGTCGCCTCCTCCGCACGCTTAGGGCGCGACGAGCTAACTTAGCGAGACACGCATTTTTTTTTTTTTTGGTATAGAAAAATGCTTTTAGGGTATTGCTATGTGCTCCATAGGGAATTCCTTCGCCCTATCGATGTAATTTATATTGTAACGTGTATACGAGAGGGAGAGTCCCACATCCCATGTGGGAAGGTACTTATGAAAAAAAAAAAAAAAAACTTGTGCCTCGTGTTATTTTGCAAAATAATTCCTACTTCAAAGAGTATCATTGAAACTCGATTGTAGTAGGCATATAAAATTGTATTTAGAAAAATTGTATGAAACTAGCGAACAGACAGTCAGACGGACTCCGTTAGCAAAAACTGAAATGACAATCAGCAATACTTGAAGATGGATATAAAAAGATATATATAAATTATAAATAAATTTATTTAATTAAAAAACAAAATATATTTTCTCGCGATGTAAACGTCAGAATCGCGAGTCATTCTCTCGTAATCGCACGGTAAGCTTCAACGGTATAAGCAAGAAGGAGAAGAAACGGCAAGAGGTCCACGGGGGGGGGCGAAATTGAGGTAAAAGCTAGTAGTCGAGGAGTTTGTTCCTTCCTCAAAGCCGTCGGCCAGGCTGGCATCTATTGATGCATTATTTACGTAACTTCACAGAGAATGCACTCGAAGGCAAAGAGCGTTCACCTTTCCATAGCCCAGAGTTCACGATGTCCATCCGCTTCTCCCCGTACCCCTCGACCTACCACTCTAAGGAGCTTTACCTGTAAAGACCGGCCACGCGATCTACGAACTCACGATGTAATACTTGTCGAAGGACGAGATAAAGTGGTGAAGATGAAGAACCCGAGGGAGGGGTTGAAGGTGGATGAAAAGTCTGAGAAGCCGATAGAGACGGTGTAAGGGTCAGAGGGCACCAGCCAGCGAGTAAAAGGGTGGCAGTTGGAAATGGGGAAGTTGAAGTGGTGGCTGTGCTTTACAAAGTAGCGACGTTAAAGTCGATCGATATTTCAGACAGGAATTGGCGAACGTCGATGCCACGACAGGCCGCAGCTCTTCCTGGAGCGAATTTCCTTAAAGGACATTAGACGCAAAGAGATCGAAGGGGTTGCGGGTCGAATTTCCGATAATTCAACTCGAGGAAAAGTAGCGAGGTACCCACGTAACCACTCGAGAACTTTATGTTTCATGGTGGGAAAGTTACTTTTTAACACCTCCTTTCGTCCACCCCACTCGCGCTTTCGTCGTGACGTCTTAGAAGAAACCGTCGATATGGAGTAGCGCGTGGCGACAAAATACGTCAGAATGATCGAGAATGATGGAGAGGCGACGGGGACAGATAAAGATTCTTAACGCTGAGAATGGGGGAGCTGCTTGAAATGGCAAGAGGAAAGCTATACGTATCTTCTTACCTTTTTCATGCTTTTGTACAAAATTTTGAGGACTCCTCTCGATACGCCACCGTTGGACTGGGGTGTATATACGTATATGTATGTATATGTACACGATGCAATACGAGACGGAGAGTCAAAAATATAACACGAAATAATTATGTATTAGAAAAACACAAGGGTAGAGGTACACATTATTTGAGGGATATAGTATTTCTTTGATATAAAAAAATAATCCTAAACACGTTAATCGAGCATAGCTATTATGTAAGGTGCTCGCGGGGTTTTCGTTTATAATAACGAAACATTGTACGAAGAATTTGATATGTTCGTTAGCCAATAAGAAATGTTCCAAAGTAGCCGATACTTTTTTTTTTATCCAATACAGATACTCATAAGCCTCATATATCGTGAGTACAAGGGGAAAACGGAGAATGGCCCGAGGGTTGTTGATTTAGTCGCTCTGGTTTTTATCCTATCCGGCAATCCGTGTGTCTGGGAATTTCGAACATCCCCTAGCTACGGTCCCTCGAGCTTCTGTGACCGGAACCTAATGCGTGTTGCGTGTTGATCGTTGCGTGAGTGCTCAAATACCCAGTGCTGCTACCTATAACGCTCTTTCAAAGCTCGATATTCATTCCGTCCTACTCTTCGGTAACGTCGGGATGCATTGTTGGTTTTACTCTTGTTTACAGTAGCGTATGGCATCCTGGGTAGATCCTGGTGGAGAGTCGGTCGGCACGCGCACCTCATATTAGCAGCTTAATTGTCTCTATTTGTTAAACCCAACCGCAATTCACCTTCCGTATAGAACCTGTATAGAGCGGAAAACGGATTCGAATAGCCGGAGGCTGGGACCCTGAACCAACTATCGGCTCATGGTGTTAGCACGGATGGATTGAACGGAACGGTCAAGAAAATTACTTGGGATGGATTTTCATGAAAATAACAATTTTTTTTTATTAGAATTCTACTTGGCGGTGAAATTTTGTATTTATAGTTTCAACAGGTCAAGCTGTTAGTGGCTATTTCCGTGGTTATGAATAAAGACTTAAATATGGTATATTCGTCGGTGTCATTACAACGTGGCAAAATGGGCTCAACTCTAATATTCATAAAGATTGTTCATTGCTAATTAGTAGCCTTGGCTGGGAAATGTGAAAACGGAACGTAAAATACGCGAATTCGCGTAACGTATGCTAGGGGAGGGGGGGGGGGGATTTTCATGACATCCACAGAGAGTTCACAGGAACAATGCTGGGTTGATCATTAATAAAACGATGGACAACTGGGGTTATTAAAGTAGTTGTTGTCTTCAGCTAATTACACTCATCAGTCGAGCACTTTAATTAATGTCTATTCGGTAATTTCGGCAATTCACCTTCAACTTCACTGCATGTTACTAACGCGGTACCGGCTTTTAGATCGGATGATAAACTTGTATCACAAATACATGTGTAATGGATATGAACGCTAAATGAATTCGAACTAATTAATTATGTGAATGGGAAACACGAGAAAGACGTATAATAATTAAGTACACAGTATCCCCACGCGAAGACTGATAAAAAATTGTATATCACCCAAAAGAAAATAACACATAACTCGATCATCACGTATCAGATATTTACGCAAACGTCAAAAATCGAATTTTCCAATTGAATAATAAAATAAAAACCACAGATCTCGTACTCCGCGCAACCAACGAAGAACATTATAATATAATATAATATAAGATTTGAAATCGAGATACAGGAAATTTGCGAAACATAGGAATTCTAGAAACTATTAAATTCTGTGTGATGTATACATATATATACCCCCACTGCTCTCAGAGAAATGGCGCACTAACGTTATCAGAATTTATGAGTAATGCAATTTCACAGAATCACGCGTTAGCAATATCAGAATTTCAACCGTTAAGCATTTTCGTGATGATTTTCGTGACGCATCATTTTCCCTGAAATACGACCTAATAAACATCCCAATGTTAAAATCGTCGTAAAGTCCTTTGAAAATGTCACTATACACTCACCAGTGCTACGATGCTTCAGAACCAGGATTTGGAGTTATCTTAAATAACTATCTGTCTTCAAGACTAAAGTCGGATACACCACAGAAATCAATCCCATAAGCTATATAGTCTAAGGATCTCAATGTCCAAGTCCAATGATACTTTGATAATTTTGAAGGGAAAAAAAATTGCTCCCGAGAGCAATGGCCAAAAGTCAAAGACAATTTACGATCGCTCCTCGATTTCGAAAGACGTCCTTTTCCAGAACGAATTACACGTCACGTTCCCGTGGCTTTACTCAGCCGTTTCCAGGAGCTTTCCCGTACCCCCCTCCCCCCTCCCCTCTCGAGACTGTAACTCCACCCTCACCTTTGGTTAGCAGAAAAATAATTAGCAATATAACTCGAGAAAACAGCGTGACGGCGAATAACTTTCTTCTTCTTGGTCTACCTCCAATATCAGGATATATCTTGATGGATTACACCGATCAATGGGAGCTTGATCATTCGGCTGATTGATTGGATAAGTTTTCGCGGCATGACCTGACCACTGTGCTGACCCATCGACCTTTGTGAGTGGTCTTTACTTATTCATGTCCAACGGTCGCTACGTGGGCACTGGCTATGCCGGCAGATATGTTGAACAAACATTCTCCAAAGCAGCAGCCATCCATATAGAAGCAACTTAAGGATGGTGTATCAAGTAAAATTAAAATTTTATATTGACAGGATGAAACTGTCTTTTTAAATAAAGTTAACCTAAAACCTTTCCCTTGTACAAAATTACCCCGAAACATATTCGACCATATGACATTCCAAATGTGTTTTTAATATTTTCGTAGTTCCACGTGACCGCAGGAATCGAGCTATTTAGAATAGATTGGCTAAGGGACGTGCCGTGGGTGTTAAGAGTTAACGAAAAAAAAAAGGTCAAATAACATTGTGACCGCAGTAACATTTTATAGGTTTTCAGATATAATGCTGAGAAGTTATGCATCGGCCATTCCAGAGATATAAACTTCACCTCCAATTCAAATCCAATCAGTGAATACTCTGTAGGATATTGGAAGGGGTTGAAGAGTACGTTGTTGATATATAAATAAATATATATATACGGATAGATATATGTGCACGTATATACGTATGTAGGGTATATACAGACATATGTATACACGCGTGATTCAAGGGCGGAGAGAGGGGAATAAAATTGAGAAAGACTATAACGTAGAAATCTCGTGCCTCGATATCATATTATTCATATGCTGGCGATGTATAAGCACATCGCTCTGGACGCAAAGGCAATATAACTTTTTTTCTGACAGGAGAAATGACATCGGGTGAACAGTAGGTACCTACCCCTTTTGCCACGCGTGATCGATGAGACCAATGAAAAGGAAGGGCTGTCCAACGGGGATTGCCGAACGTCCAATTTTATCCATTCTATTACGAAGGATATCCTGCATCTACTCTGCTGGATATATAAGGGTAACGACACCACATGGAGGCCACAGTGCTTATACGTAACATTAACGATGATATTTCATTAACGATCAAGCCAGACGACGTAGTCCTGGCTACTGGCCATACAGTGATTTTAATGAAAATAATATCTTCCCCTTAACTCCATATAGATATATATATCCAGTAAAGTCCACGAGATACGTGTTTGCGTTTACTTAACGATCGCATATTTTAATTAGCGGATTATATTAAAATCGTTTTTTTTTTATAACCAGGACGAGGACGATTAAATTCATCCAGCAGTTTCTCGGTCCATCCACAGACGTCTCTATGTCTCTATATACCAACTCATATCGTTGTACCTGTTGTACACTTATCACGAAGCGTCTTTTAATCAGTGGACCATAAAATTCCCAATTAAAACTGCTCTCCCGTGAAATGGTCTAATAGCCGAGAATGGTTAATCGCTTAACGAAATCCTCGTCTACAGCTATATTATTTCCATTAACCGACGGAAACCAATTTCACGAGCTAGGCCGGGGATACGTACTCCCCCGACTTCATTTATTCCAAAGATTCATATTCATGTAAACTAATCATAGCTAAGTACGGGTCCTGTCACCGTATCGTACATAGACAGAATATACATATAGCAGCGATTACCAGAGCAACGATCAATATTCGTACTACAATAAATTGTAGTTAATGATACAATTTTTTTTTTAAATTAACAAAAAGTAACCTACCACATTGTTTGCGGTTACATGAAATTTTTTCGAAATTTTTCTAAAAATTCTCACGACAATTTTTCGTTAAAATTTTAACAATACTTGTAACAATAATTTTTCTCTGTTTTGGCCACCAAGTATCACCTAACGTGGCAGTGATCAGTGATGTTAGCGAGAGCAATAAAAATATAAAATTTCTACCAGGCAGCGTCTACTAAATCGAGAAACAGACTAAGAAACTCCGCAGCGAACGTTAGTCGATTTGCATTCGAGATAGTAACGTAATCCATGACGCCTCTTTCCATTCTCCTTCCCTTGCATCTGCGTTCGGTATCGTCCTCTCGATCTCTCTCGCTCGTCCCCACTTCCCTTATCGTCCCTTAGATCAGTTGAATCGTTATCCTGCTCTCTTACTCCGACCGAATCCGCTTCCCTCGGCTGCCGTCGTCGTCTCCGCCTGCGCAAGGAGGAGTTGCTGATTGGGAGGCTAATCACGCACCACTCTCCATTACATTAATTAAAACTTAGCTCTCAAGTCGCTTTCGTTCCTCGTCTTCTCTCCAACGATCCTCACTGTCTCATCTTCTCTCGCATTCTCTTTCTCGCACTCTGTTTTCCCTTATCCGTTCCACGAGGTATCTGAAATTCATTCCTCTGTATACGTATACTCGGTGTTCGCTTCTCTCTTGTTCCTTGTCACTTGGCCATTTTCTATCTTTGTCTTTATTTATACGAATCTCCCTCTCTTTCCCATGTTATCATAAGGCTGTAGCTCGAAGCGAGACAGGTTACCAAAATGTTATCCAGGCCGTCTAGCGCCATAGAATTATGCTAAGGACAGATAGGGGAAACGAGAGTCGAAGTTTGAGGTTAAGAGGTTTCATGATCTTACAGTCGCTCTATTTTCATGTAGAACTTTGTAGATTGCGTGGCGCTGGCGTTCAAGAGCCACTTCCAAACGAATTGGTCTCCTACTCGACGGCGTCCTCGAGGTACGTACGCCATCCGTACCTCGTTCTGCTCTACTAGCGTCATCAGCATCGCCATTAACTCCTTAGATTTCAACGTTTGCTACTCTCGTTTGTTGGTTGACTTTACGATCTAAATGTTTCCAGTAGCTGGGCTAATCCAATGAGAATCAATTGTCGACGTCAATCGTATCAAGATTGAAGGACGAAGGGAGACAGACGTAATGCAGCTGCGTGAGATTTCACGAAATTTAATTCGATCATAATGCGAGTACGTAGTACGAACGAACGGGAGGAGTATAACGCACTTTCGTATTACGACTTTGCAAAATTTCAGGTATTCGACCTCTTTCTTGTCTCAATGGTGTCAGTGTCCTGTTACCACATTCGGAGCTGTAACTCGAGAGGATAACGACAGTGGACAAATAAGAGCCTCACGTAAACATTGTCTCTGGAGACATGCTCGATAAATCCTATAAGCCATTCTGTAATTCTATTTTTAAATTATATTTGTATACAGCATCCTAACCAGACTGGTGCACTGGAAAATGAATCAACGATCGAACGCTGTAAAAAAAAATAAATGGTCCAATAGTAACAGCTGTACTCGTTCACAGTGAAATTGTATGCTGTTAAATATTTCCAAGTGCTATAGAACAGTGAAGGCACTGTACTCGCGTTATATTTACTTTTAAATGGAAACCATGAGAATTGTTATTCCTCAAATTCGAGTACGTTGTAACGGGTCCTCTCCAAAATTCGATTCCAATAGTATAGCTATGATCCTATCGACGAATAGAACGACTCCTCTGTTATCCATTAGGATATACGCACGCATGTTAACGCAAATTGATCGAGCAAACAGTTATGACGTGAAATTCATTCGCAACGAAATTAGCTCACAGCCACGAAACAACGTGAAATCCTCGTCGTTTCAGCTCGTTTTACGTCCAAACTGTTATCCTGGTTCGTAATAATGGCCTATATACATAGTATATGGTGCGGCTATTTGGAAACCCAATTACTCTGTACTTGATTAGTAAACGTAATAGTTGACAGATGGGTTTGGGATTTAGTTTGCTACTTGTAACTTAATTAATTAAGACTCACTGATCTTGTACGAGGAACTTATCGCCGTCACCGACTGCGACGCATTGACCTTTGTTCGTGATGATGGATCCATTAATGGTAACTAGTCCTGGAACACCAGACTGAAACCAGCTGCCTCGCCAGTGACTTGGAAATTCGCAACCTGAAAAAAATAAAAAGAAAAGTATGCGTCAATAGACGAAGGAGCGATTTGATTTTTTTTTCCTTCGACAACTTCCTAGTGAAATCATCATTGTCTTACAAGACATTTGGAGACCGGATATTTCATTTTTCATTTCTTTTGCAAAGTAGATGCATCGTCTGAATGAGAAAAGCATTCTGGAGTTAATAGCACGTTGGATCGAGACTGTAAGAAGAAGAAAAAGGTAAACCTTGAGAGTGGAAATGGGAGCAACGAGAGAATTGGATTATCAAGAGGTAAATGTGATTACGTGTAACAGCGATTACCTGGCAAGTCTTTGAATTCGAGGTTTGAAGTTCGCTATGAAGTTTTTTGTATTTAATAATACGAAGAACAAAAGACGAAAAGACATAAAATAAAAGTAAACATTTATTCTACTTATATTTATATCCTAAATAATTCGAGTGCTTCCTGTAGAAAAATGAGAACAGTGAATATGAGAAAGAGAATCTTGAAATTTTCAAGTACCCGATAAGCAACTGATAAGGACTGGGTGTATTCCTATTACAGCATCCCCATAGTCCTAATAAGTAACAGGATAAGAACGTGAGAAATGATATCCCTGATTACTTAAGGCAGTGGGATGGTATAATTTGTTAAAATTGAAGTTGGGCATCGAAAAATCAAAAAATACAGTTACTGAGAGATTTCGAGTCGAAATAGGGGCCATCCGCACCGTTGGCTTTCCTTTCTACCCCTGTCTTCTTCCACGGAGCAATATCATTTCTAATTAATTACTCTCATTTTGTTGAGTGGCGATACTTAAAAGGTACGCCTCTTTGTATAGGAATGGCAACGAGCCTCTCCCTATATTCATTTATGTAGACGGTTTGCTTATTTTTTGTCTGTATTAATTTTTAAAATACTCATCTTTCAATTCAATTTTAATTAATATATGCCAAAAATTCGATAAACGATCTTACAATTTTTTCTCATAATTATGCAACGGAAATTTCTTCGAGTATATCAATTTTATATTAAATTTGAAATTCCCGCCAGACTCAATTCCATGAACCAATATTAACAATCTACGAAGATATAACAATTTGTATGTGTAAAAGACGTCTCCCTCTCTCTCTGTTTGTCTCTCCCCCTCCCTCTCTCTCTCTCTTTCCAGAGAATTTCCACGAAGACATTATTACTCGTGTCTCTCCACCTTGTTACGGGTCCAAAGTAAATACAGCTTAAATAGATGAGAAAATTCGTTTAGTCGGTGAGACATGAAATGCGTTGCGAATGTGCTTCCGGCGAAACAGTTTAAGCAACCTTCCAGCATAACCACCGAGAATACGGCTATTAATTAGATTTCTAATACCGCAATTCTCCCAATTATACAAATGTCCCTGTAAAAGCTCACAAGGAAGATACTTTATTAATATACCATTCGCATACAATATGAACATTATTTTAGAAGCTTTGTAAATACTCATCCGCCGCTCATCTATGGGCATTGGAAAAAGAAAAAGATAATCAAATACTTTCAAGACACTGCATTAAAGCATAGAGATTCCTTAGCAAGGAAAAAGGAAATACGAAGCTTACCCTCCTGAAGTATGCAGCTTGCATTTACTATAGTTGCCTTACATAAAAATATCCGCGTAATACATTGAACGACGAGGTGCAAGGAAACATATAAAAGTCTTATATACTACAGCGGTATCGAACAGCTGCGCAAGCGGAGTGAAGCAGTTACGTGGGCTTACGGTTTTATAAAAAAAATATATTTCAAAACAGAATGACGATACCGAGAGTAACGTTTCGCGACGTAGGAGAAAGATTGAAGTAAATGCAAGCGAAAGAAAAAGTTCACGATATAGTAAACCCTTCGGAGAATACTCGAATAAAGACTTGGCATCCGTCCATCACATAATGCGAGTTTGTAGCTGACTGTTGGACGTATGAAAAACATGAGAGTTGAAAAGCTTTCGGGAAGCTTCAATGACCGCGGAATGTATAATGAACATAAAGTTCAAGTTGTAAGAGTGATTAAATTAAACAGAAGACCTCCTTCAGAGTAAAGCGCAGAATAGTGGCTCCATAGAAAAATTGAAAACCGCGAAAGCTCGATTATATGAAAAGTCGCAAAAAGTGGGACAGACTAATTGTACCAATTAGCGGTGCGTAACGAACGAGTGAAATATGGTAAATTACATTTGCGAAAGGTGACAGCGTTTCGTTGATACACATGCGGGGTGATTTGGGGAATCTAGAAATAAACCATAGGCCAATGGCGAAGATATATACATACATTTGAAACAGCACGCTAATTAGTCAGGTACCAGACGTGATTGGGCGCGTGACACGGGTCACTCGGATCTACTTGCAGGTCGATAACGTAGAACGAAGATGTTGAATTTGAGTGACGCTTCTCCTTCCCGGATGTTGAGTATCGAAAGATGATCGAATTGAGGTGGAGTATAACTTGATTAAAATAATCTATCATACCTTAGTGACAGGATGATTGGTCATCTGAGTTAAATATGATTGAGAGGGTCGTCTCTGGTCTACTCATCTCTCGTTGTGTATCGACAGAGTTAAATTGATTGGTAATACGCGGATATTGGTTATCGACTGGTTCACTATGATATTTATCAACGGAAGTAACTTCTTTTTTATCTTTTGTTCTAAAAAGTACTAAATGTAAGATAAGCACTTCCTCTCGTCGAAAGCTCCACCCACCGGTGTAAAAATAAGAGTGAGCGAGAAAGCGAAAGTGAGAAATGAGTAAGGGAGATTAACGAGCCAGCGAGTTAAGTCGGGAAAAGTCCTTGTACTTTTAAGAGAAAAGGCGGGTAAATTTAAAAAAACAACAAGGAGCCACGTTGTCTGGTACGCGAACGTCCATCCTGTGTGCTTCGGGTACAGCGACGCACGGAAGCGTCGGCAGGTAGAGAAGCGTTGGGACCGTGATTGAGCAATATCCTTTTGGAAACGTGGAGCCAACATAACCGGCCGAAATACAAAAGCTCGTGATCGGAAAATATATCTACGGCTTTGTCTGGCACAAAGACCGCCGCTACAAAGTAAAATTAATTAAATAGAATAAAGGCGGCGTATAGTTTCCGAATCGCATTCGAGATATCGTGCGTAGTGTGTCCGTGCCAGAGTTTTTTTTATAGAGTTTTTGTATGTAGTTTTTTGTTACTTCTTTTTTAGTTTATTTTGCGTCTCTTTCTCTTTCTGCCCCCCCCCCCATATTCGTCGCAACGCGGTAAATTCAATTTTCTCTGGAAAACGTCTGGCGAAAAAAACAACGAAAAAAAAGGCAGAGACTAAAATATCCGCAGGTCCATTTTTTCCTCTCGTTTCGAGAATAGTGGTCGGAAGAACTGTCCCAGCTTTAACTTGATTGTTTATCGAGTGTGCACAACCACGAGATAAATTTTGACGAGCAAAGTACGAATCGATTATAAGATTATCACTTTCTATAATTTAAATTGGAAAGGCAGATGCACGTGCGTCACGTTTGGTAAAACTCGATAGCTTTAAACTACCTTCCCACCATACTTAATCTTTTCCTTTCCAGACGGTAGAGGATCAGCCAATGAATTTATCGATATCGTCATATCGATACTGAAAAATGACTCTTCGCTAAGGGTTAAACACCCTATATTATTCTGAATTACAGAAAGCACTACCAATCCCATGTTCTGTAAGCATAATGTTTTGAACGCAGTAAAAGCATGTTTGCTGGTCGCTGTATGGGAATTATTCGTATCACGAATATTATTATTAAAGCAAAAAATCAACACACTGAGCTATGCGTGATGTTAAAAGAAAAAAAAAAACATTTTAATTCAAGATTTCAAAGACGATTGTGAAATCGCTCTGTAATATCGTCGCAGAAGCCTCCCTCGAGTATCTTTAGAATTCCATCCATTTCAACGGAAATTAAATACAAAAGCGTCACTTTTCTCGTGAAAAAAAATCAGCCACCCAGAAACCGTACGAACCCACCTGCTCGCGTCAGAGATAAAGTTAAAATGAAGTTTTATCTTTTCTTTTCCATTGCTCTGCCATTCGACCAGTAAAATTATTCATTTTCATTTTGGGCAATCTGGTATTTATTCACCACCTTTTCCTGTCGTTTCTCGTATCCCTGAGATAAAAGATCACCGAGACAGATTAAAGTCCTACGAATTCGGTACTGTTATCGAGTATCCTTTTGTTACTTTCAATAACCCAGGCACTTCAGTGCCGTATCGTTTGGTTATGACAGAGAAAGCCCCCCTGATACTGACTGTATAAAACGAGCTCGAAACAAATAGCCAGTAAACTGTGTTTAGAGGTTAGATTTACGATCGACGCGAAATCGCCCAAGCTATGGTTAAATCTTGATATCTGCAGTTGCTCCAGAACAAATACAAAGTCAGGGAAGAATGAAGCAAAGTCATGTCACGCTGCGTGTAACACGCGACAAGGTCCTAGATGTCTATAGATATACATATACAAACCAAGCAACATAGATTCCATAACCCTCGCGACTCCTTTGCGTTTCCTTAACATTTTCTTCGTACAGTCCGATACAGTGTTACGTACGTCAGACCCTCGTATACTTAAATTCCTGTCGAATTTCCAAAACGAAGTAAATATATTTTTTACAGAATTCAGTAATCCACCTCGTCAACGTAAAACGATATGACGGTACTTGTATCTATTAAAAGCCATAATACCGCCTGAATCATTGACTACAGAATACATATGGACGATAAAAAAAAATAAGTATTCTGAATTTCAAGATAAATTGGTCCGCCATAGGAACCCGCCATAGGAACCCGCCATAGTCATCCACAGATGAAAGACGGAAACTTGCAACGGCGAATTGTAAAGGAGAGAGAGAGAGGTATTTTCAATATCTGCTGTATATTTCCGCCGCTACCATTTCCTCCATCTAGGCATCTACCCCCGGTAACATTGTATGCACCCCGTCACTACATTTTAATATTACAGAATTCAATGATACTATCTCCATCGGCCGACAGTAGCGCTCAACCCCAACCCTGATAAAATTTGTTACATCTATACGGAGTGCACCATAGTAACGTATAGGGAGTTGTGACCGTTGTAATTTCGTAACCGAGAATGAAAGCTTCATGGCAATTCCAATAAGAACATTCTAGCCGGTAACGAGAGGAGCAGTTTAATGTCGTATAGGATCTAGGAATTGCACACGCGATACGATTGGATTCTGAAGGACTCGAGGGAATTTTCTCATGGCACAGATCCCGTGTAATTTCCGATCCGCGATATCGCGCGCAGAACCCGTTAAATCGCTGAACCGATTAAACGACAATTTTTTTTCGCCACTTTTATGGTCGACGAGACGTGAAAAAAGTATCGTCGGCTGATCGCGAGCTGAAATATTTCACGAGCATTTATTTTAATCATTCGTATATAGATCATCAAGTTTGAGTAGCACTGACGGCATTTGCTGTACAGTTCTGGTTGAGCTAGCTAGGCGGTGCGAGGAATGCCGGGTAGGACAGGTGGCTAAGAGGGAAAGGAGCGAAGTATCCTCCATTTTCCCTCCCTCTTCTATATTCCATCCTCCATAGCCGAGTTTATAATACACCCTCCATAACTGTATATTTCATGGACGCACCGACCAACGCGAGAGGGATTCCTCTCCTTGGTGCAGCAACGGCAACAGAAACGCCAGTGGAGGCGCCGCCATCCCAATACCTCGCTGAATTGTATATTTAAATGGAAGTTATACGCTTTGTAAGGTGTATCAGGAATATCGGATGTGCCTTTCCTAAAGTGGAATTTCACTATCGCGTCACTCGAAAGCGATCGAAATGAAATTTCAAGCCATGAATCGATTATAGAGGATTTGCCTTGTGGAGTCAAAATCAGCATACATGAAGTTACCCCAAAAACTTTTACCCCATATGAACATTCTCCTGACAACTAATAATAGATCAAAAGACAAAGAAATTTACATTGACTTTTGAAACTGATTCTCAGCAATTGTTTTACGGAGGTATACACCCCTAAAAGAATTGTCGGTGTAATCAACACCTACGAGTCCCTCAAAATTTTTCATACCGATCTTCGCGTGGAACACGACACTACAAAGCGTTTCATTAAATCAAGTATACGAGTCAGCCAACACTTGAACGTAGGAAAAAGGTAAGGACTATAAATAACAATAAGGGTTTAGGACAAACACAAACATCATAAACTGTACAAACAGAGTGGAGTGGGTTGTAGAACCCCCCCGTGGAGTAAAGGTCACCGAAGTGGCAGTACCAGGGTGAGACCGATGACAGGAGACCAAAGGCGGAGGAAGTGGGAAAGCTCAAGGGGTGGTAGGACGAATGGAAAGCGTGCCTGGACGAAGTCTGTCGGGATTCGGATTTAGGGTCAGCGACTCCTACAACGACAAGAGTAGACGTAGCAGTCTGATGATAGGGTGGACGTTATCACTTTACAGCAGTCGTGTACACAAAAGGGTAATCATTATCGTTTAACCCGTTGAATATAGTATGCAGGTGCCATGTCTGACCACCATAGGCGAAGTAGTAGTTACAACCTAATACTAGGTCAGACGACGATAAATAACTCCAGAAACTTTTATATACCGACCGACTACCATAGGATCAAATAATTATCGATGCTTAGATCCACATATTTATTTTTTATTCCACTGCCTATTTCTTCGTGTAACGTAACGATATAACTCCGTGAAACTGACATTCAATTACCAATAAAAACAATGTCCTATAGAATACATGGGCTTAGGTACCAAACCGTAATACCAACATGGAATGTGTTAATTAATATGATTGATGACCATATGATCCAATCTTCATACGATTTATTGTCAATATTTAATTTTACACTTATTCCGTATTCATTAGGTATATCTGCCAGAGGGAAGATTGAAAAAGAACCATGATAATTAACTTTTAGTTTATTGAATGTAGAATAGTACCATTGTCTGTCAAAGGTAATATCGAGTAGTAGACAAAGGACAGATATGTCTCATGAAAATCAGATCGTAACGTAGTTGGGTTTTTCAAGTGACGTTATTAATTGGTGCTTTCACGATTGCCTCATGACATTGCTCCAAGAGAGCATTGTTTCTCTGTTCGATGAGAGAGGATCGAGTTTCCGTATATTTCTATGGAAATATATGTATACGCGTGCGTCGTACGTTCCAAACACAATATACGTAATGGGTATAACAAAGAACTACTCTTGAAAAAAGAAAAAAGGAAGAAACTAGCCTTGTCCAGTGCTAATGATTAAAAACTGCATCTCGCGAAACAAAGTGATCCCGTATACGAAAGGAAGAGAGGGCAGAGGCAAACAGGAAATTACATTATCACGTCTTCAATTGGATATATTCGTGTCAACGTCGACTTCTGGTTCGCGATCTCAGGAGGACGCGGCTCGCATGCAAGAACTTTCAAATCCTGTAGACACAAAGTGAATATCATAAATTTCTCTCGCGTACCAACTGCAGTAAACTTGCCTTAAGCGAATTAACGGAATCCGAAGAGCTTCAAGACGACGTAAATTCGGTTCGCAAAACCGACGACTCGGACGTACTATTTCGAAAGACGCCGATATCCCGTGAACATTATGAAATATAATTTCGAGATGGGAATCGTCGACTGCGCTCTCTAGTGGAAATTTTCAGTACCGATGTAACAATTTCAAATGGAGCTCGATACAATGAAGACTTTTGAAGAATTTTTATTTTTTTATTTTTTTTTTAAGTTTAATAGCTAACAATTTTTCTTTGGTATTTCACCTTTTTTTTCAAAATAAGATATTCATGAACGACCTAAATTAAACTCTCCTCTACTCGTTACTCGTTTAAATGCATTAAGTCGGAATGGTCCATGCGCTGCAAACAACACGTGAATTACCTCAACCGCATACTTTTTCAACGAGAATTTGCATACGGCTTCACGACTAACAAGAATTCCCAACCTCGGGTTCCGCGATAATTAGAGTGCCCTGGTCGAATTATCTGTGCTATTAGAAAACGAACTGCGGAGCTTTAATCTTTTCTAAACATAGTTAGTCTCATTTGAACCCACGTACCTGTAGGTTTCGGTCCTCGAAGTATGTAAAGAAATGGAATGACGATGACTGCCAAAGGTATAGAAACAGAAGAAACGAGGTACAGTTAGAAGACGAGAGAGAGAGAGAGAGAGAAAAAAAAAGTCACAGACAGTAGCACAGTCATTAAATTTTTATTTTGGTTTCATGCAATTTACGTGGCACGAGCTTAATCGTGAAATACAGTATATGCTGGGAGTAACATGAAAATACAGCAAATTGCGTTAACCACACGAATACATAAGTACGCTAGTACAAGACTTAAAAGTACACAGTAGGTAGGTCATACGCAGGTATATTACACTATAGGGAAAAACGTGTAACGCGAGTTACGAACAGGAAACATGCAATCCGCACAAGCAAGCATTGTATGTATAAATAATGTACGCATACATATATTCTGTACGCAGGCTGAAGATTTTGCCAAATTTCGATATGTGAAGCAATTCGAACGAACCGCGTTGGTCTGTGCACCGAGCATTTCGTGGCGATTCGCTTGCGCGGAGATGAGGAACGTATTTAATGATCGATAAAACGTTATAAACTCTATTCACTTTGCACCTGAGCGAGTGCGATGGGTTGGCTCTGCGCTGCGGTACCGCGAATGCGGGAAACGCACGATTAATTCGCAATCGCAAGCGAAGCGCATCCGGGGCTCCGTTCAAACAAGGAAATTCGCGGGACGTAATGCGGTGGAGGTGCGACTCCCGGTCGTCCTATGGGACGAGCCGTGCGGAAAGCTGGTTTCAAAACCGGCGACGTGGTCGATGATCGGTGCATTCTGCATTGGAGAAATGCATTCGCTTGAGCGTGCACAAAGCTCCGTGACAGAAGCTAAGTACCTGGGATCGCCATTATTGTCAAGTATAAGAATGAACATGTCGGAATGAATAATTCCACTTGGTAATATTCTCTATTCAGCGAACCAATCGTCATATGATTTTCTGCATGACCGGACGACGGGTGCAGGTCGTGGTTCAACGTATGTATATTATTCAGCCGCGTTGTACGTACTGGAGCTGCATTATTTCTATATATAATATACGTAAAGAGGGAGGGAGAGGGGGGGGGGGGAGAGCGAGAGAGAGAGTGAGGTCGCAAGCCACCGCGAAACTTAGAAAACACGCGAGCGTGCCGAAAATCTCCTAGCGAAAATGAATTATTTTTTCGGACTCGGTCCGCGCAACTGCCGATAATAAAGTCCTATAACCGAAGGAACTCGAAACGCGCGCATACGGAATGTCTACCGGAGAATGCACGGCATCCGTACGCTTTTAATTTTAATCACGAGAGCAAATTAATTGGATATTCTTGGCGCAGTGGCGTGCTCGTGACATGTTCTATGGTGTGATGGGGGTTGCGCGCAATTTTCAACCTCTCACTCGTACTTCTGGACTCACTCGTTTTCCCTTCTCTTTTGCTATACACGTATATATATGTTGTATGAGAGATTACGCATTCTCTTTCGTACTCCCTTCGCAGTCGCGGACGATTCAGATTAAAATAAATGTCACTCCGTTTATAGTTCTGCTCACTTCTACCGCGATCACACTGTGGTTCATCGTGGTTTTACGAACAAGAAACGACGGGATGAATGAGAAGTAAAGCTTATGTTTAAACAGAAAAAGAAGAGAAAAAGATATAAGTGGATATCGAAAATAGTGTATGGAGGACGTGTCAACGGTAATACTTGGGTGATAGGAAAAGGAAAAAAAAAGTGTCAAGGAATCTTCGACGATCTTCAACGAAATGACCTTCGAGCCGGATGGTGAAAGAGACAAGATGGCGGGGCTCGAGGGTCAATTTCTTTCTTGAGAGAAGTTCGTGGCGCGGTAACGATTCGTCGTAACTACAGGCAATTTCGGTGCGGAACCCATTAGCCCGAACGCATTTGCCTTATTAGCAGGAACTTTTCGTAACGAGAACTTACGTTACCTAAAGGGCACTTTACTATAAGTGAGGGAGGTAGGAGGTACGAGATCACCATCTATCTATCATAGCGCACGTGGTCTTTACTTGGTTTTCAAAATTGGCCTATACGACGTGAATTGACGTTACCCCATATCGGTACTCATCTGTGATGTCTGACATGTGTATGAGCTCATATATTTTCAGAGGTGCCCGAAAAGAAAGCCAAAAGCCATCCTGTCGTTTTACTACGGCTACGATCTATAGCTTCAACTATGAGAAACTATGGTTGGGTTTCAAGTCTACGGGATCGATAATATGCGAAACTCGTTATTGAAAGTTGTTTTCAACGTTCTTTTTAACCAGCTGGAGAAGTACGCGTTGGAGCGAAACGGTAAATAACGAAAGAGAAAGACAAAGCGAAAGAGAAAGAGAGAGAGAGAGAGAGAGAGACAGAGAGAGAGAGAGAGAGAGAGACAGAGAGAGAGAGACAGAGAGAGAGAGACAGAGAGAGAGAGACAGAGAGAGAGACAGAGAGA
>JARQSV010000295.1:134048-163906 GCA_030142285.1 Calameuta idolon | reverse complement strand
CCTCTCCCTCTCCCCCCTCTCTCCCTCTCCCTCTCCCTCTCTCTCTCTCCCTCTCTCCCTCTCCGCCTCCCTCTCTCCCTCGCCCTCGCCCTCGCCCCCCCCCCCCCCCTCTCGCTCCGACTCTTCAGGTCTGTGAGAGCTTATAATAACCCCCAAGTGAATTTAAACGACAGGAGGAATTAGCGTGCGGGATTTTTTTCTGTGTGGAACGTAAGTTGCACTTGGAAATGGGAGGCTTCAGGCTTGGATGGGGTGAGAATAATTTCCTTGAGTAAAATGAGGACGTGATGGAAAGTACGCAATGTGAAAAGTATGTTAATGACTAATAACGTACGAACGTAGAAACGCACGTGATAAATATATACATATAAAAACGTGTAAAAGCTCAGATTAGGAGTAACTGGGCCATCGCGATTAATTGTTTCTTATAATACGAGTAAAAAAAAAATTTAAAAAAGAAAACAGACCAATAATATCAGCCTACGTGCTGCAAGTTTCTCAAGGCGCGAACCTCTCGTGCACTTTGGAAACTTCGACTTTGCTGCATTCGCGTGTCTCTCTACGTTCGCCTTGACGTTTAGTTACCGCGTAAGACTGACGCACGTGTTTTGTTACAGGGTGGCCACTCTAGGAAATATGTTGGAGAATGAATTGTTGCAGGGTCATTCGTAGGGGTTGTTACTACGAAGCTGTAGCTACGGTAAGGGTGGCTGAGTCCTAGAAGCTGGAAGAAATCTAGCGGCTAAGGGATAAATTCGTTCTTGGGATACAACTCGTATAAATCGGAGAAATGCGAGTAGATAGGGTTGGTGCTGACTGCGCGGAAACCCTGATGTGCCCCAGTCTTACCAACCTACGTGCTGTACACACTCATGCATAATTTTATGAATCTGTTATTTATTTTTCGCACCTTCAATTTATCTTGAATCGCCTCCTTGGTTGCTTACTTGTATGTGTATATATATATATACAATATGTGTGTGTGTGTGTGTGTGTGTGTGTGTGTATAGGGAAGACCCTTATTCCGTATTTTCTTCTTATCATATTTGACTCCTCGACGATTTTACCAATCGCTTCTATTTTTAACTCAATTTCATCTTTTTTTGTTCACCTCCCCCCGTTCTATTTCTCTGTGCTACGGGGTGACATATTGTAAATTCCCCTAAGGTTGGCAACGGCAAATCGACAGTCTAACGATACAAATGATAACTTTTATCGAGACACGTCTCGGAAAACTACGAAGGGGTGGACGGTACGAAGATTAATTTTGCTGCTACCCCCTGTAGCTAAACTACTTGGACGACCCTATATAGGGATATGGGTACTACCAACAACAGCGTTTTCTTTCGTATCACTCGATCTACGTTTTCCTGTCTAGGGATTATTATTTTGCGGGAAAAAATCAACAATCAGCTTTTGAATGATAACTATCGTTATTCCTACCCGCTTCAAGGGGCAATTAAGTATCACTACTCTGATTAGGATTTTATATGTGGTAGAAAAATATGGAGATGCAAAAACTTGATTATTAATACGTTCGAATTTTTGAAAGTCGTAGGTATGTGGAAAATGCTTTTTTCTTGTTTTTATTCATGTTTTCATTCGTTCCTTCCTTACCTTTGTCAGAGTGAAGCCACGACTCGTTAAAAATTGCTGGTCCATTCCACTGATAAAAGATAAGAAATGTGGAATGAAGGGCAAAGGGAATGAAGCTCACTGGAGTCATAATCTCAGCGAGGATCTTGATTCCAGCCGAGCAGTCGAGTTTCCGGCTCTAAGCGCTGATTTAAGAATTCCACGGAGTCACGTTTCTTAGACGAAGGCACAGAGGCGTAAAATGAATAGAAAAAGGTTAAACGGATAGTTACGACCGTCGAAAGAATTTCCTATAACTCGAAAGTACTTTTTTTATTGCAGCTCGCATCTCCCGAGGTATGCAGATACGCCCAAGACTGATTTATAGATACAGATATACGTTTGGCCATAGAGCTATTTTTTTGAGAATTTTCTGAGTTTCGTTCGAGTCAGAATAACGCGGTAACAGTGCAAATAGTTTTTCTACGTTGCACGAGAGTGAAAGATAGAGCTGGAGATATAATTTACTTAAATTTATGAACTACCTGTCCTTCTCTTCTCCATCGTTTGTTCCGATCTTTTTACGCGGTGAAAATCTAAAGAAAAACTTGGCCGTCTTCTTCAAACTCGACTCGCCGTCGCGATACCAGCGAAAGTCACGAAAGCCAAATCGCCCTCGACTTTACGAATGGCTCTCGTAAATTTGAAACGTCAAGCGAACGTAAATTCAGCCGTTCGCTCGCTCCGCTTCTGTGTGCTTGTTTGCGATCCCGTAGACGCACTATTGGGGATACCGCCTTTAGGCCGTTAGTCAGTGACATATTCAAAAGATATTGTTAAATATACAAAAGGGGAAGCCAAAGTGGGAGTTTCAATATTCGGAGGGAGTAAAAGTCAGACAGGGATGAAGATTCTAGTCTCCGACGATAATTCACCGATTCGGAGATACAGGTATACTATACATATATCGTTTCAGATATCCAGATCTTGCCGTTTAATTAAGTCTTATCGAGAAAGAGATAAAGTTATACAAAGCTGGCATTAAATTCTCTCCGTGGGCCTTGTATCTTATTCCTCGACTCCAGCTGGGTCTTACATCTTCAGTGTCCTTAGACAGTCCCTTTTATTAGTACTTAGCCCAGTCAGTTTCTCAGACTACCAAAGCCCCAACGTCTTCTCTATAATTATAGGGTCTTTAGCAATCTTATCGTCCTATATTTAGTCTTGTACGGATACAGAGCGTTAAGGATGCCGAATATCCGATAATTCCTTAAGAGAAACTCTCGACCTTCATGCCCGTGAATTTTGGATGATTCGTCAAAATTGTATTTTCCAAGGTGTCACGATGCTTTGATCGTCACTGGGTGTAAAATATGCTAGGAATTCATGAATTCCTCCAAATCCCTCATCGTCTCATCTAGATGTCCCTGCGGGCGAATCCTTAGAGATCGCTCGGGCGACGAACCGTTCGGGAGGGTCCACAGGGTGAGTTCATTGATGTCACGTGAGACGTTATTGTTATCGGAGCATAAGTAGCTACCCCTGTTAGGCGGATAGAGGTGTCGCTGTTAAAGTGCGAGGGGATGATTTTTTTATTTTGAAAAAGTGTGCATCGGCATCGATCGTTGCCGCAGTTCGCACTGCTGGCGGCTTTTCCCAGCCCTGGTGCGCGAAGGGCGGTTGCCTTTAGTCTCTGGCTAGAGTGAATTGAATGAATAATATAAGCAAGATGGCCGACTGGCGGAAAAGAGCAAAGAGACCGAAGCCCGTGTCAGTGGGAGAAAGCAGAGAAATTTTCTGTCGATTTTGTCCAAATAAAAGTTCCTGCTTTCTACCCCTGGACAACGAGTGTCATTTCACCCTTGCTCGAGGGTATCTTCGATTACGCGTATCATGAGATTAAAGAAAAATTCTATAGCTTCATGCACGACAGCATGACCCGTGATAATTTCGATCGATGGAAATTATACCTGGTGGCCTTATATATTATTTGACAGACCCCAAGGCAATTCATATCGTGTTTTGTTCACGAGCCCTGAATGCTTATGATGTTCCGTTAAGGGAATGGATTTGTTTAGATGTTATACCAAATCGAGTATAGCTAATAGGGCAAATAAGTTTCCCACGTCAAAAATAGCGCCTCCTGCCGGGGCCTTAATTAAATGATATTAAAAGGGATCGCTATAAATTTCTCTAGAACTCTGGGCTCGTGTTCTCAATTTACTTTGGATTGCTCAGCGCTGTTACTCGTACTGTATACTGATTCCTCTTGAGAAATGCTTTGTCTTTGGGGGGAGAGAGAGGGAAAGAGAGAGAGAGAGAGTAGCGCAGCCTCTTTCGTCGTTCTATTTTTTTTCTTTTTGAGAAAACACCTAGAAGGTTCGGCGCGCGTCTGGATTTCCTTGTCGGCTGTAAATTACGTTACGCGCGCCGCCTCGGAAACGCTGATGGGCTCTTAGGTAAATAATGGTCTTTTTCTTGTTTTCGGTGGACGGAGGCAAAACGTGACGCGTAAGGTGCGTGCCTGTCGACATTCACAGGAATTATCTCTGAGTAAGAAAAATCGTCGAAAATACCTCGGGTGTCCAGGAGGATCATCGATTCTCCAGCGTATGAACAGTGCTTAAAGAATTACGTAATTATGACTGATTTCGTAAAAATATATTTCGCTCGATCGTCTCTCTCGATCCTGATAAATCCTACAGACACGTCATCGTACAAACTGTACTATTCGTACAAGGGCGGAGCTCACGATTTCCTGAGTATTATACTCGACGAACTCTATAATCCTTAGCATTCTGACATTTCGACCTTTATTACCTTTGGAATGAAAAAAGGAGAGATTCGTTAATCGGTTTTGCATTGAAGCAACACCAGGATATACCCGGTGGGATCTTTTCATTTCGGATTAGCCAAACGGTGCCAAATGCACGCGGTGGTAGTGAGTGAAAAGTTCTTAGGATTACCTAAAATAAAATTTTTCCTCATCAATGCCTGCTGAAGAATTTTTTGGAATCCCTTTGAACATGTGGATTCATCTCGGTGTAATCGAGGACACCCGGTATAACCTTAAAGAGGGATACGATGGAGGCTCGAATGTCGAGGACAATCCTCTTGAGGATTTCCAAGGGGTTGTCGGAAATATTTGATGTAAGGATAATGCGTTTGCCACTTACAATACGTGTCCGTAGTCAGTCGATCGATAGTGTCTTGCTTCAGTTTACTATTTTTCTTTCCCATTTTCCTCGGTTTCTCTGGCCGCTCTTGTCCAACTGTTCCACCCTCCGATGCTTCCTCGCTTCAGATTCCGGTTCTTCAGTCTCGACTTCTCTTCGCGGGGTCTTCGAGAAACTCGTGGGGGAAAAAGTCCTCCTCTGCTATTTTCTCACGAACTCAATTTTTACTCTCACCGTTCACCAAACATTTTTCCAAGTTTCTCGCGCTTTATTTGTACCACGGTCGGACTCCGACCTGAAGTCTAATGTCGGCACTTTATCTTTTTGCCTCCCTTTTTTTTTAACTTTAGCTCAGTGACTTTACTCCACTTTATTTTTCAACAGCTCGTATCTAGGAGGCGAGAAACGGATAGGAGTTCAAAGTTTTGCGTTCCTATTTCCCGCAGAAGTGTGAAAGTGCAACCTGCAAAAAATAAGTCTTTTTTTTTCTATTTTATTTTACCTCGATCACGAAATTATTATTTCAACGCGCAGAATCACTTGACAGTTCGTTTTCCGATTTCCTGTCTGAAATGTAAAATTTATCGATCCAACCAGGCTAAAAATAAGTATTCGAAAAGTAATTCCGGTGCGAGGATTTCGTCAAGTTTTCACGAAGCGTCGCGACGCTTAGGGCAATCCCTCGGCATATCCTGGGACTGTGAAAAGTTCCTCCTAAACGTTCCCTCTGGATTTATACAGTAAATTTGGAAAGTGTCGTTAAATTGAGTTAGCTACACGGATGCCGAGTCGACTGAAAGGAATCTCCCTGAGCGAATGTGGCGCTTTGCCATTTCCTGCTTCTTTTTCTTTTGTTTTTTATACGATAAGAAAGGTCAAACCTATATTCGGAATTGATACTCGGACTGCTTGATTGTCACGAGATAATTCGAACTCTATCGTATCGATGAAATTTAGTGGGATTGATTTTTTCCCAATACTTCTACGATTCCCACAGAGATTATTCATCGCTGTCGACTTATTTATTCTACACGCGACGGCAGGATTTTCGAGTTTCAGCTGTTACGTTACGTTATTCGCTCGTTAAGCTAAAAAGGGGTTACGAACAGTTCCGAACAGTTACGAGCAGACGATTATCCAGGCCGCCTAAGCCTATCTTCCGGTTCGTTATACGGACGACTTCATCTTCAGGGATTGACTTGAAGGTAACAAGGCCCTCTATGTGTACAATGCACAATGTACACACATCGACACGAGACTCAGCCTGCTGTGTGCTTCGACTATCCTCGGTATAATATGCAATTACATAAAATACACTAGACACGATTTTCCAAGAGATCTCAATGACGTCATCGCGCACGAAACATTCCAAAATTTTGTTTTTTATTATTGATAAATTTTTTTCGAAAACGTAATTCGTCGTAGCTTTTAATATTTTTCAAACAAAATTTTGTCTCTTTTTCAGACAAATCATAAATCCTGATGGGTGGAACGATTAGGTGAGTACCGTCATAAATGAAATTCCTTGATAGCGGAAGTAAAGAGGAGAGAGATAATTTACGTAAAATCCCAAAAATATTTTAATATGCCAAACGCAGGAATTCGTGACTGATTAAATTTGACCCTGCTGGTTGTTCCGTCAGATGTGATTTTCATTCATGAGTTAATGCCAGCACCGTTAAGAACTTTCGTTTCTAAGAATAAAGACCCGAAGCACGCGCATGATAGCGTCGCGGCGCCCGGCGTCAGACTGCTTTTCTCATGGACGGCATTGCTGGAAGTACTTGTGGGTGGGGACAGGGGGATATTTTGACGCTTGCGCAGAAATCCCTATTCGTGCGCGGCTGCTAAATTTTTCCTCCTCGCGCCAGGCTCTCGTGTGTCCAAGCGCCGTGTGACCAAATTACGCGACGCACCGCGTCACTGCGGTCAAAGCCATCTTTCGAACAATACCAAAGAAGTGGAGAGAAAATCTCAGTCTTCGAGCAGACAAAGTCGAGGACCTCATAAACCTCCTGGAACCTCTTACTCGGATTAGATGGTCGCGGGAAAGAAGAAACTTGTGAAATTACCTTAAAACTTATATAAAATGGAAATAATAATTCTTTATACGAGAAACAGCGATTTTTGAGAAAAATCGAAACAAAAAATACAAAATTCTCACTTGGACACGATCGACCGAGAGGTACTAGATGTTTAACCCGGAAGGTACCCCAATCCGATTAAAAGTGGCTGCTGGGCTTTGAGTATCTTTTGAAAGGACAGAGACAAAGGTACGGGCTTAATTGGCAGCGTTATCGGGAAGTTAGCCAGCAGGACTGTGGATGAGGTAGAATCCGCAAAGATAAGAGATAAAGTAAATCCTTACGTAAAACTAAAGGGAGAACGTCAAGGATCTGGATGCGAAACACGAAGCGTAATTCGAAGAATCGGCCTTAATTCCCTTAAGGCGAATATTCATCGCTTGACCAAGCGACGTTGCTCTGTTTGTCGATCAACACGTATCGAGGAAGACTGGAAAGTCTGTTGCAGCTGTTATTTTTTATTTTATTTTTCAAAATTATTTTCCTCCCTCATATGACAATATATTCCTATCTTGGCAGCAATTACTTGTTACTTCCATTTTTCACGTTACGTATCTTCGATCTGACATTTGACGCGAGCTGTTTCCCTCACTGCAAACAACCCCCGAAGATCCTATGCATTGACAATGAAATAAATTACAACCCTCTTTAACAAGTTTCATCCCCTAGGAAGAATGCAGATCCCTTATCCTTGTTTTCTCTTAGTTTCTCCTGGAATTAATTGAGGCGTCCGACGTATATTTTTTTGCATAATAGTTACTATTTTTCTTACCTCATTTCCTGCGAGTCTTTCTACTTGCATGCGGCGTTTTATAGTTCTCCCAGTGGACGCCACTTAATTTACATATAATATTCCAGGTGTGACTTCGTTAATTGCCATGATAATTTTCCGGGCTCGGAAGACAGTAATCCGAATGAGAATTTTTGAGCTTAACGAACATCAAAACTTTTCATCTTACCTATTCAGTTTTTGTAGGTGTTTCCGTGCGTCGCTGCGGACGCGGAATTGTAAATCGTTCGCGATTCTCCTGCTTGGCAAAACGAATAAGGAATTCGCTTGTTTGCATAGGGAGATAAGGGATAAGGGATAAGGGTTGCCTTTACGCAGTATGCGGGTATTTACTCAGAAATACTGTAACACCCTGTAGACTCGAAACAATGGTCCATTGTAATGTAAGTATTATTCGTGTGTGTCTACTTTCTGTATCTGTGTGTTGCGTGCTTTTCCACGGTGGTGAGAAGCAAACAGGAGCCGCCGAGGAAACCAAAATAAATTTTATTATGGCGTGTTGCGTCACCCTGACGGAATATTAAAGACTTTAATTATGATGGATTAATTTGCGTAATTTTTTGTCTTTCATATTTGATGCTAATTAGGCTGGAAGGTGGTGGCGAACGCTGGGCGTTAATTAATCCGAACTTAGAGCAATTTATAAATAAACCTTATGGGGAGAGAAGAAGTGGAAGAATTTCGAAAAAGGGAGAAATTAAAAAAAAATTTTTTGGTTCAAAATTTATAGAACAAAAGTATTTTTTTTCTCTGGATAAGGAATCTTCGATTTCTTTAAATCATTCTGGAATTTTATTTTATCGCGAATAACAGATAATCTACGCAAAGTTTTTGGAAAAGTATCGCTCGCTTGTAAACGAACTGTAAATCATCGAAAGCGCAGAAAATCGAGCTTCGACATTGGACCGTAATTTATTCCACCCATAAACACAAGGATTGTGGCTTCTTGGAAAGCTTTCGAAGTTTTCATATAAAAAGGAATAAGATAGAGGGGAGAAGGGAGACTGGAAGAGATATGGACCAGACTGTCTACCTCAAAAGTTCACAAGAACGACACGACGAAATCTGAAAATGTAAGAATTAATCGGACTAAAGCTTGAAGCGAGCCTTCAAAATTTTGAAAAATAACTTTTTTTTCTCCATATTTTATCCGCTCGTCCACCCTTGTCACTCGGCGTTATCTCACACTGCTAAAGACTTACCCACGTTGCTCAAGCACGAGGAGCTAATTGTTAACGAGCTGAAGATTAATTACTACAGCGAATAACTTTTTCGAATTGTAATTTTACGCCATCCTTACGGGAAGCTTTTAACATAATTGTTTCCTATTTATCCTCTAAGATGTTTTCAATCTTCTCATCTTATTCTTCCTCGTCCTTCCTTTTTCCAATTATCATTTAAACTTCCAAAGTCAGATTTGAGTTTTAGATTGCTCGAGTCCACGCCACTGGCTCCCTGATAAGAGATCAAGGTTAAAGCCTAGTAGAGTATCGGTAGCGATGTAGGAGCAATTCTTACCCCCAGTACTGTGCTACTCATTGACGTAGTCACTAGGGTTAGTCAAAATCAAATTTTAGATTAAAAATTGAAATCCTATAGAACACATGTGTATGTAGAATGAAATGCGGTCATTAAAATCCCAGGAAGGAATCTCGCAGCACATCCGAAGAGCAGTTTCGTGAACGCGATTTGTATTTCAAGCCCAAGAGAACGTCGGTCTTTTATGATCTGACGGGTAGTTCCTCCTTGAAGTATTGAGCTAAAAAGGAAAACAGGTAGGTCACGAGGGAGTAAAAAAGAAATATATAAAAATGGTTCCCAGTCAATTCCGAAATACTGTAGAAACTTTTGGAAGCAATCAAAGGGTCGTATAGCAAGTGGTCATTCAGCCTTGCGATATTTGGCCAAGTTGCCGATCGGCAAACCTTAGTGGGGGAGAGGGGGGGAGGTTGAAATTGGTGGCGTTAAAAGTTGTTCGAGTGTCTATGTGCCCGTTTGGTCTGACATTACGAATACACGATCCACGTGATGTGATCGGAAGCTGAATTATCCCCGTCGCCCCATTGGCGCCCTTGTAAAGGCGGAGGGGAAAAAAGGGATGAAACGAAGAAAAAGAAAAGAAAATTCTCCGGTTGGTATCTGTCCTCATATATTTTTTTTGTACCCCCCCCCCCCCCCCCTATCCCGATCGGAGTAGAACGGATAGAGAGGACACGTGGGCATATATGTATTCCGCATGGGCTGGTGAAAGTAGCGAAGTGGCCTAAAAATAAGTAGGGCGCATCGACGTAGTCAGGAAGCTGATTTTGTTTTCGCAAACGACTGGAGGTTACTGCCGCATCCGCACAGAAAGGGGATGAAGGATGGTTGACTATTGTAACGTCAAGGGAAGAATACCCCTAAGACCTTCTCCAAGTTATTTAGGAGCCGCCCGATGTCGTGAGCATTGCAGGAATGAGAAAGGAGTGAAAGGGAAAAAAATAGAAACCAAGAAGGATCAGCGAAATAAAAGATCCTAAGGAAAGCCAAAGGAGGTTGAGGGTCGAAGGTGACTTTTGGTCGTGGATGTTAACGGGAGGGGAATTCGTAATTGAGAAAGTTCAACTTACTCGACCACCGTTCGAACTTACAAATCCATAAGAGAGATTTTCAAATAAACTTTAAAATATTTTTTAAAATTTCGCGAGTGAGATTTCGATTAGTGAACTTTGACCGGTTCCCCTTTAAGACCGAATGCATTCGAATAAACCGAAGGTCACGTTCGCTACTTCATTTTACCGGAGGAATACCACCATTCTGACCCTCGGGCCTTGTAATTTGAGCAGAGCCTGCAGATCAGTATGAAGATTATAGGCATCCTGTCTATCGGTAGTCTCCGAAGTACCAAAGGATCAACGTGAAATTCAGCGGCTTGTCAAAATGAATTGCGAGTTGATTAGAACCGACGGGAGCGACTACAGACGGACGTCATTACTGGTCAGGAAGTCCTGTTAACTAGGACCAGTAAGGTACCTACATAGTTACATAGTTACATAGTTACATAGTTACATAGTTACACAGACGGAAGCAATTTGCATTGAGTAATTCGGTAACGCGCTACTCGATAATCCCTACAGTATTGGCCGAATAGATAGACCAGACATAATCAAGAATAACTGTATCACCGAGGGCCCGTATACGTACAAGATGCACCTACGACAATGGAATGTGAAATCCCAAAAGACACGTGTAAAAAACTATTTCAAGTATGTACAGAAGTTCTGTGAATTCCTATAAGAAAAAGTTTGGTGGTCGCCTTGGCTGTATCGCCGGTTGCCTGCATTTGGCGCAAGGCTCGACCGAGTCTCTTGATTTTGTAAAAGAAGAAGAAGAAAAGATAATAATGGTGAAAGAGGAATCGCACAGTCGTTAGAATTATCTCACAAAGGGGAGCTAAATAATGAAAAAGAAACTGTACCTGCGAGATGACAGAAGTAGCGTGAGATTACGTGAACTCTGAACTCATCCTGGGAACTATACCATTATCGGGAATTCGCTCGATCTCGAGAGGCCATTTTGCGATGTAATGAAAAAAGGTGAAATAAATAGTAACGAGACATCGAGTTCTCTTGAAATGGTGATTATGCAATTCCCAGGAGCCTCTTCGAGAGCCAGCAGCCCTTTTCCGCGTTTCCTCGGTTTTTCATTACAGAATTCTTCGGACGCTTATTTCACTGTTGTGCATTTCAATATTAAAATCAATTATAAATTTGCACTGCGCACCCGCCGCGTGCTGATTTAAATGCAATGTTTACTTTGTTTATTGTACGTGCTATCTGATGGTAAACAATGGGAGACAGTGGAGCGCGAACGAGGCTAGAGATTCCATAAGAGTTGCGAGTAGCATCGCGTAATTGAGAGTGCGTCGCGACGCCTTCTGGATATCATTACACCCAGTAACAGTAACAGCAGTTGCTCGGGGGTTCGGGTGGCCCGTGAGGATATCCTCGCCACCCTGTATCGAGCGAGAACCGCCCAGCCGAAGAGGAGCAACCGCCCCAGCCTCCCTCTCTGGAGCAACCCTCCAGATCGACCCCCGCCAAGATATAACGGAGATAGGAGAGAAATAGAGAAAGAGGGTTGAAGAGGGGGGTAGGACCATATCGCGTCACGCCATTCACCAGCCACCCCTTTCCGTAACCCTGAACTTGCTTGGTCGATGTCATTGGGAAAAATTGTGCAACCCTTTACATGGGTAACGACTTTAAAAATATATCAGCGTCGAGTATAGGGGTTGTATTGCAAGTACTTAGGATCTTTTTCGTTTTGGGTGGAATCTCGACTTTTTGAGTAAATCAGGCCAAATGCGATATTCTCCTAGGAGCTTACTCCCTTATCGTTTTATTCGATTACAGAAAGCTCGAGGGGTTGTATGTCGGTACGGGTTGTGCTTTGGGGGTTGGCACATATGTATGTATGTATATGATGTGGGCTCTCAAATAGGATTTGTATATTTAGTTAAATCCAAGATACGATGGGGTTGGAATAGATAAATTGGAGGGTGGTAAAGGTTAAATGAGATTGGCCAGTCTAGGGGTTGTCCTCTCGGTTCTACCTTTTGGGGGTTGAAATCAATGGCCGCTGCAGTGGGGAATTTTGAGAGTTGACGACTGGGAGGGATTCGATGGAAGGAATTTCGTAAGGGTGCGAACGCCAAAGTACCCGGCAATTCCTCTAGGAGTCCCGAAGTCTCTTAGCCTACGAGGACTTCCGTAAGGGCTGCTTACCCACCAAACAGAAAGCCCCTAACTATTTTACACGGAACAGGCCTCACTCCTGCGCTACCCATCTGCTACTAACTTGATATCCCGCAGCTCCATCTTCAGCTTTAATTGATACCCTAAATTACAAGGGTTTATTTTCTCTGGCGGCTCTCACGCTAATCCATGATTCTCCTGTAATTTCTTTAAATCCAGACACGGTCTATCGATTCGAAATCTTGGCCAATCTTTGATTCCACCCTTATGATAAATTTGGCAAAATCTCGAATTTTCAATTATTGACAAATAAGGAGAAATCGTTCACAGCAGGACTACAAGGTGAATGATTGGTTTGTGATTAATAAAATTATTCGATCTTCAGTATCCAGTGACTGATTTATTCAATGATTTTCACATGCATGACGAATTAATGTCTATTTACGAACACGTATTTTCGGTATGGTATGTTTTCATTTAAACATTCACAAAATTGCGTACACATGTTTTTACTTTATTCATTTGCCGTTTGTCTGTCTTTTTTTGTTCGTTACAACGCCACAATGTCACGTGTCTTCGCACGGAAAACGAAATTACACACATTTCCGTTCGCTTCAGGTACAAAAAAAAAAAGAAATCGAGATCATTGAACGTTCAAATGCATTGAAGAGGCTGCACAGGGCGACTCGTATCACCAATAATCTGGAGCAGCAAAGAAAGAAGAAAAGAAAAAAAAATCTAACGACCCCATGGGATATTTTTCCCATTCGGGATTCCTTAGTTTATTTTCTCCATGACGTATACGTACTAGACGAAACCACTTTTATCTCTCCCAAGATAATTCCAAGTTTACAGAAAAATCTTATCAGCAAAAATAATTATACTAATTCACTCAGTCCCTCAATGGCGACCAGTGCAATCTCCAAAATTCTCCTCAGAGTGTCTAGCACTGATTACAAACCATCATGGAATGACCCATCGCGAAGGAAAGCTCGTGATGACTTTTCTTCAAAAATGGCGTCGGGACGCTCATTCTATCAGTAGTAGAAACATTTAATGGCAATCATCACAGATAAGTAAAGATTCAATTTTCCACGGTTTCTCTCTCTCTCTCCCCTTTCCCCCTCCCTCTTCCTATCGCTATTCCCACGTCAAAGAATAGTAAAGAGGACCGACGCCTCGCGTCGGCTTATCCAACGGAACAAAAAGAAATCTCGTATCAATAGGTCTATAGCGCCGAGACGTCATAACGTAGACAAGGTTCGGCACTGTCGTTTATCTCTTGGCGATGATCCTGGCAGCGCCCGTCATATCGCTAGATGCTGGCACGCGTTCCGTGGCCGGGCGTCGCGACGGCGGTCGTCGGTGGTGTCGTCGTGGTCGTGGGTCTCGGTATCGGCGAGTGCTTCATGGGAACACTCGGACCGTTTCTACCCTTTGACCCCCAGGGCCATTGGAGGGTTCGTATCAGTGTGTTACGAAAGTCTTCGGAGAACAGGCAGTAAATGTAGAACGTTATGGAGTAGTTGATCACCTCGAGAAGATTTGCCAGGGCTCGGAACACCTGCAGAGAAATAATGTCTCGTGCAAGAGAAAGAATCTGGGCAAAGAAGAGAGAGACAAGCGAACTGGGTGTGGGTGGTCGGCTTCCCTTATACCAGTCCCTGGTCAGCAATAAAGGGGAAAAGATTGGGAGTCTACCTATACACATATGTATATATGTATACAGAAAAACGGAGAATTATTAATGCCCCTGATAACACGAAAGTATGATAATAAATCTCCTCACCTGATAAGGATACAGTGTAAGATTGCTCTCGCTAAGAGTGACATTGAGAATGACCATAGGACTGACGCAAACCAGGAAGAGGATGCTGGTGCTGCCCAGCAACAGAACCAATCGCCTCTCCTCGGCGAAGGTCCTGGGATCCTCGTCGCTGCTCACAGTCCTCGAAAGCGTCATCCTCCGTCGGCGCTCGCAGGATCTTCTGTAGACTATCATGATCCGTAGGTTGAACCCGGCCAGTAGAATGGTGGGCGCGACTTTAAAGACGATTTCCAATACGACTTTGTATACCTGGGATAAGTAAATTCATGGTTTCTGTGTATAACGGTTCTCGGTGTATCCGTACCATGTAAATGTCACGTGGTGAACGGGAGTGGCTGGTACGGAATGTCTGATTACCTGATAGATCAAGGAGTGCATGAAGAAGATGTTGTCTCTCTTTTGATAAATGAAGGGACCGGCAGACGTTAAAAGGCAGGTAGTTATCTCGCCGCGAAACACGCTTGGCAAATAGATCAAGAAGGTAGCCAGAGGAATGAGAACCACCGTCAGGTGAGGTGGTCCACAGAGGGGCCTCGTGTGTTGTCCTGGATGACAGACGCTTACGTAACGTTCAACTGTCAGAGCAAGGAGCATCATTACTCCCACACCTGTAAATTAGTATATGCGTTAGACTATGAGCATGATATGGGTACTGGATTTTCTCGTGGGCTGATCACGTAATGATAACGCGAACGTCTTCCGTCTTTGAGGTTAAGTGCGAGCGAACCTTCAATTTGTACTTGGCTTTTTTTTCCTCGAAAATACTTCGACCATTTTTTGATGCTGCGAGGGGAAAGAAGGTATGCATCTTACCCAGGCAACCGTTTCCCAGAAATAGTTCTAGGTGTGCGTGATAAAAGGCTTGGGTCCAGTTGCTCCATCTTCCCGTTTCCTTGTGGATGTAAACCCTCAGAGTGAAAGGGATGCAAAAAAATATAGCGAGTAGCGCAGCAGCTGAATATCCTGTAACAAAGGAATACGGATCAAGGACATTGCTTGCACGTGTAGCTACTTTAAAGGTAGAGCAGTTTGTTTGAGCTTTTAGGTTATATTTGGGGAAAATTCAATATGCGGAAAATTTATTATTTTCGCGATCGTGCAATCTCACCCATACGGAGATTTCGTATTGTTTTTTGGGTATTTCTCGGTGAAATTTTTATTGCGTGCAAATCGTGCCAACGCACCTGCTCTCATCCCGCAAGATAACCTGGGCTGGGAAGCTGTGCTTGGAAACGTGTTGACTCCAATTAGTACCCGTATTTGACTAATGCGGAATTTCGCAAACCCGATTAAAGTACGTGACTTTGCTCTGCCTGGGAATTATTTATAATTGCATAGTAAATACGATGCTCCAAATACCGAATGAGACGAGGAATTCATTTTTTTGTATAATTATTTATAATTCTGGGAAAATATGTAGCTGTCGGTAAAACAGGAAATGTTCAAAGAGATACGTACACAGGAACAGTGCTAATGCGAATAGGATTGATACGATAGAAAGATATTGGTTCAAGGCCAATAAGGAAAATGGTGAAAGCAAGAGAAAGAGCGAGTGTCGAAATCCCATGTTCATTGTAGTCGGTTATTTCGCGATTCAGCGGATAAAGTCGGATTACCATAAAATCCAAATCGAGTGGGAAGGGTTACAGCTCGCAGACGTGACGGTGAAAAGGGCAGAATAGGTGTGAAAATGAGGAGAGGAGAGCAGCGGGGAAGAGTGTAAGGAGATAAAAGCACTAGGCGAGATTTGCATGAGAAAGAAATCCGTGGACAGAATTATTGTGGTGCCAAAGGGAACTCACTGTCGGGACTCTCTGCCTGAGCTGCCTACCGACACCTAAATCCGCTGTCCTGAGTGTCTCCATTTACTTTGGATGATTTTACCTTATTCCAAAGCCTAAAGCTTCTTGGAGAGCATTATGAAGCTGGGCTAGTCAAATGGAAAGTCTTGAAATATTTTATTTGATCTTCCATGCTTCTCAAAGCTGCTCCCTCGAATGTCTCTTTGTTTCGTTTTTTTGAAATTTCAATATTGCATGGAATAACATTTACGCCAAGTCCATGAAAATTATATCGGGGGTAGGTAAACGACACTAGCAAGAAGATTTTCCACTTCAAAAAAAAATTGGACGTAGTATGGTAAAGAAGAAAAAGCTCTGCTTGGAACTTTCGCGAGTTCTTCATTATCAACACTCGTTGCAAGCTCCGTGCGTTGGCGGTAAAACAGTTTCACACTCGGTCGGTAACAGTAATGTTACCTACCTACCCTATAATATCATCGGTGCAGAATATCAATGGGATTTTCGTTAGCAAAGAATTCTTGAGAATATTCAAGGATACAAGTTGGTTTATACGGTTTCAAGATAAATGGAGAAATAATAATTGACTCGAATGAAAGTGGGACACATATTTTCCCATTCGCATTTGCATCGTATTAAGCTCATAAAAGTTTTGTACGGTTTCGTGGTAAGAAAAGGAGCGAGAAAGTTCGTCCATTAAGTTGGAATTGCAAATCGCAATTTTTATGGGACTTGACCTCGACCTACATTTAAATGCAAATCGACTATAAGTTCGAATGACTTTTGCTCACCGGCAACTTAACCGTACAGCTAACCATATCAATGTTATTCTTCTTATCTTTCACTCTTCGATTACTTGATCTGTGATAAAGAGTAATAATAATTAAATTCCAAGCAGAGCTAACTCTTGCACCGATCTCTGTTTTATAACCAAAAAATTTCTTTCCCCGACTTTACCCTAACAAAGGAATTACTTTCAATCTAGAATTAACGACGCGACTTTATGTGACGACCATCCATTATTATTTATTTTCCAAAAAATAAAAAAATATTTCCAAATAGAATATCACGATTCCCTCGTAATATCTGTCTTTTACGTTTAGCAAAATTCATTGTCTTTTTGCTGAATTCCCTAGACGAAGGAAAAATCTCGTGTCCTCGACAACGACGATAGGAAAAACATGCATCATGTCCCTGGTAGGAATAAATAATGTTCACAAAAATGTAGTAAATCGTGAAATACATTTGGAAAGGAAGTCGAGAGCGACATTAAACAATAAAAAAATTTCAAAAATCAAACTCCACGAATATAGTACGCCTCAAATTTTTTAAAATCGTTTTTATCAATAAAAACGTTTAGTCAAGACGCAATTTGAACCTTGAAAAGATAAAGTTTCGGCTGGTGTCCCACCCTCCGGCTGACGGTATAAATAGGCCTTGGATAAAAAAATTTTCTCTTAACGCCTGTATCAGAAAACTGATTGATACACAGAAGTATAGAAGATTGGTTTTGGCGTTTGGCTTGATTTTACAGCAAAAAGTATAACCAGTAGGCTATAAGTATCGACACAATTTAAATGATGCTGAGCTCAATTAAATCCTTCAGCCCTTTTGCCCGAGATGTGTCGCGAATTTCCATCTTCATTTTTCTGTATAGCTATTTAATCTATGCGGTATCACGTAGCAGAAGACTAAGATTTAAAACTTTCTAGGTGTTACGAGCTGAACCATAAAGTTGGACAGCAACTTTTTTTTTCTACGAAAAAAGGAAAAAACGACATTGCGTATGAAATATGACAGATTCAGAAATATCATCCCCTATAGATGAAGATGGAGCTAAACCATAGTCCACACCTGTCAATTAAAAAATGAAGACGATTATTCCAGCAATTATCCCTCAGGATTTTTCCTGTTTCACGTAAAATACGAGGTGGACGGTTTTTTAATGGGCTTCGCTGAAATAAAAGTTACCCCTATTGAGTCATTAAAAATTGAGAATGCCTAATTGGTCGGGCACAGTGGGTCTAAAAAGCTCATCGGGAAGTACGTGATACGAGTGAAAATGCTTTAATAGAATTTTCAGTAAATTCCATTGAGTCGCGAAAAGAAATAAAAGGATGGTTGGCGGAAGGGAGAGGAGTCGGGGCGACGAAGGTGGAGGCTGAGATATCTTGGTAGGAGAAACGCGGAACTGACTCAAGGACTCTGGTGGAAGATGCTTCTTATGGTCGACTCGTGCTTCGGAGGACGCATTACAAATCGCACTTTCGAGATGTTTAATTTATCGAAAAGTGGAGTAGTCGAGTTCCCAGTGTCTGTAATTTATCACGAGGGGCAGCCAAGTGAAATATAAGTCACCCCTTGTTGCTCTCTCGCTGGCGTGCTAAACAAGGGCAATTCTTCGAGTCGGACTCACCCTCAAAAACAGTTATATTATTTCTGTCGACCATTTCGTTGTGACTTTCTCGATGTCAGTCGATTTTCACGAAGAAAAAAAAAAGTTGATTTACATTCTCTTAGTTGCGAGAACGTATTGCCCGAAGATAAACGAAGTGATGAAGGAACCAAACATGAATGGGCGAAAATGAAATAAAAATATGTTGAAAAAAAAATCGCTAATTTATATGGTATTAAAGAATATTAAAATAAAAGAAAAAATAAATCAAATTACTAGAAATCATAAATGAAGAAAGAGAAGAAATTAAAAAAAAGAACATCAAAATGTTAGGGGGCGAAATACATGAGAAAGTCAAAATGAAGAATTGAAGAAAAAGGAAAACCGGAAATACTAGATATAGGCTTCGGGGGAAAAAGGTCAGAATGGAAATATTGGCGAGGCATTGATTGATCGACGTGCAAATAGGAACTTATTGGGTAATATTAGTGAACAGGAACGACTCATAATGCCAACTAGAAAAGCCCCAGTTAAAGATAATCCAGGGTTGCGCGCGGAACGGGCAAATGGCTTTAATATACATATAAATAGAAGGACCGTAGCGTACTAATGAAGGCAGACAATAATTAAAACAGGGTTTATACAGGGGGCATCCGCACGCATCATGTAATAAGCATTTACGAATATGGAAAGTTCAACTTACTAAAAGCCGTTATAATTATATTAGTTGGCAGGTAACTGTGATAATAATTCTCAAGTGAAATTTTACATATCGTATCAATTCGATTTTGTTATAAGAACAAACCAAGAATTTCAAATGATACCGGGAAAAACTAACGAATTTTTGCATTATTCAGTAGAACCGAATCAGGCATTCTAGGCATATCCATTCTTAACGTACATCGCCGGAGTGATAATTTCACATCTCTAACGTTATTCTAACAATCCCTCGATATTACATATCTTTGTAGCTGATAAATTCACAAAATATTTTGCCTTTTGAATAAAGTTTGTGTAATCTTCAATTTTCCGTTCCTTCATATTTAAGATCCCCATTTTCTTTCGTTATATCTGCCAAGAAGTTACAGCGCTAGTGCGTGCCTAGGGAAAGTAGATGTCCTTTACCGACTTACCGACAGGCATTCCTTCTATTAATTTGAGGCTATTCCTTTTATTTTTAGTTGGCTCGTCCACCGCCACGAGTCTCGCCGATCGCGGGAATATTCTCTCTCTAACTCAGTAACTATCGTAGTTTAAGTGGTACCTATGATACTATTCCTCTTCTATGCTGTCTTCCTTTTTGCCAATTAACATGCGATCTAGATGCACGATAGATTTAACACTAAAGTCCAGGTGCGTTTAACAGCCGTGTGTTGTATAGCCGTATTCTTGTGTTCGAATATAATAGTATATCTCTGCTTGTTCAACATTCTCGAATAGCCGACGGAACCCATAGGCTGCGTAACTTGTCTTATTATAACGGAAAAGTGGAATAATTTTGAGGGAAAGAGCAACGATGCGCCCAGTAGGAGAATCTAAGATATTTCAAACCTTCGTCAACTCGTATACGGAACACGAAATGTGACCAGGGGATGTCCAGCCTGGGATAAAGAAATTGGCGATGCATCAACCGAAGCAGTGACGACCATCTAGGCTGAACTTCACGTATAAAGAAAAACTAGATAAGTCAGATAAGTGGGATGAATATTAATGAAGTTTGCGATATTACATTGAAAGAACAATAGGTTCTTATGGGTGTGAGACACGCGTATGTATCCAATTTAAAAGTATAAATACTGTTATCAAATCCTGAAGCGATAAGTGAATTTCCATTTCATAAATATTAGCTTTCTTTATTATCGTTTCAAAAAAGAATAATACTCTCAACATTACGTATTCGTTAAAACGGATCCAAAAGGACTCGATGATTCGAACCACGCGTCCTCGAATTCGTCACATTTCCTTTTTACCATCAATTTCATGAAACGTAAAAAAAATTTGCTGGGGTTCCCGTCATCGTGATTCTTACATTTCGAGCGACTCCACCTACTACATTCATCGTCTCCATGGAAAAACCCAAAAGATTTTTTTCCTGAATATTGCCAAGGGTTCCTTTTCATCTTCATTCCCATAAGAACTCCGCTTAGCCGTCAACACACTTGCTTAAGGATTATTTTGATCGTTCGTACAGTTCAATTCGGATTTCTTTTTCTCCCTATTATTATTGTGCAAATTGCGTCACAGTTCACCCGTCATACGTATCATTGTAACTATACGTAGTCAAAAAATAAAGATACCTTTCGATGTCTTTATGTATATCAGAGGGGCGTGGCGTGTTGCCTACTTTTGTCCGACCCGTTATCGAGATTACTACTCGAGGACAAAGAGTGATCAAAGCCCACATTACTATCCAGACAGCGAAATAATATTCGCACGCATGTATACGAAAGCCCAAGAGAATGACACGTTTTCGCTGAAACTGACGACGAATCGATGTTGATTAAAGATTATGAAATAATTTCAAATCGGTCCAACATGCTCGCACATCTCATTCATGCGCGTTTTCATTAAATTCAGACTACATGGAAACGTCTGGTTGTAAGGTAAATACCATTAATGTTTCATGTCTGAATAAAGCCTAGAATTTTAACGTAGTTGCTTTTATCGAATCGCGTTGCAAAAGCTTCAGCTTTACTCTGTCTCTCCCGTCATTATCTCCTCTTCTCTCTCTCTCTCTCTCTCTCTCTCTCTCTCTTAATGTCCTTCTCGTTGAAATGGTTACAGGAGGAAAACTCGTTATTGCCACCACGAATTATTCTCGTGAGCTAGAGACTATTAAAGGCGTCGAAGCTTTTCTAGGAGGATTGGCGACGACGCTCGGCGACGCCTCGCGCTGACTCGTTACTTTGAAAATGCATGAGGCAAAATACTGGAAGAAGTCGAACCGAAAGTACACCGGAAGGAAATCATAAAGGAAGAGTAATGGACGATAACGGGGATGAGTGTCGGTAATATTTTCTTTAATAAAGAAAATTTTCGAAAAAAAACACAAGTGGACGAATGACCTGCCCACGTGGAAATATAACGGCGAAAAATGGAAACCTGTTGAAAAATAGGCTGACAACCCCGTAGGAAAGGGGCCAATGATCCAGCCTGAAAAACTCATAACTAGGAGGGTTGCTACCTTGTAGATCGCGGAGGACGGCGGGGTCGGAGGTAAAAGGGCGAAGCGCACGAAGGCTGAAGGGCAGAGGGGCAAAGCAAAGAGCCGCGAGGGGGATCAGACTGCACTGGGGAGGGAGGGGGGAGGAGCTGAACGTGCAATATTGCCAACGTGGTAATAAACCATTTCGCGAGAATATTGTCCTCGGCTAGAAGAGACAGCGGAAGAGTCGCTGCATTTTATCATCGCCCATCTCGATCATGGCTGCGTGTTCCAACCTCCAATCCCCTCTCCCCCCTCCTTGTCCCTTATCTTCTTATCTTTTATCTCTCATCCTTTATTTTTCACCACGCCCCTTACTTGGAATAACATCGGGGCAATATAACTGGATAATAACACTTTGGTAAGCGGTCACGTTTAAGGGGAATCGGTGATCGGATTGATCGGGTTACGTTAAGTTGGGTCAGGTTAGGTTAGGTGGGATCAATCAATATCGATTAAAATTTCACCTGTATTCGTGATATGCGCATGACACGTACAGTCCGTATGAGAATGTAATTTAGTATTTTCAAGTTGTCCCTGTGAACTTTCTTCATGAAGGTTGGGAATATCGAGGCGAATCCTTGGTCGGCTCTTTGCGACTCATCGCTAAGGATACAACGAGGTACACCGAGGTACAGTAGTGTTTTAGTTATCGTAGAAAGGTCAGTCCGATAACGCTAAACGTAGAGGCGCTTTGCGTGACCTGCGTTATTCTATCTTCCGCATGAATTGGCGACGCGAGTCGTGATTTTCGTGCGATTCGACGGTCACTCCCTCAGGGCTTGAAATATCCGGTCTGGTTTAACCTGAGCCGCTCTTCCTTTTGCTCCTGCAACCAACTTTTTCCCCCACTATCTCAAACTCAATGAGGATTTCAAAGTTTTAACGAATTGAGTTTGAAGGAGAGATTGTACTATTTTTATAAAAGCATCCAAGATCGAAGCTCCTTGCGGCATCTCAATGCTTCGAAACGTTCGAATGACGTGGATGCTCGGTATCATCGAAGATACAGGAACCCATGAGTTTTCGTAAGTAACCAGTGATATCCATCGGAAGACTGGAAAATGTGGGAAAAAAGGGTTAAAAAAGAAAGATGGCCGACGACTTTCGACGTAAAATTAACAACGACCAGCTACACGTTTTGCATAGAGAGTGCAGCCTCCTCGGGTATCCACTTTGCCTTATCTATCTTATGCAAGAAAATGATCCTTCCTCTTATACAAGGTGTTTCAAAAGGTAGCGACCAATACTTAATGCTGCAAGACAGGAGCAAAGACGACATTGTCACGTTACCTCATGGGGATACACGGTGTCCTAAAAATAGCATCGTCGAACCGAATAATGAATTCAACATTAAAATGTTGTCCACGTGCGAGTTCGGCCGGCATGACGTCATCCAATTCAAAAGGTTTTCGACGCGTGAGAATCAATTAAACATTCTGGTCACTTGAAAATTATTGCGTTTCCTTTGATCAAATTCGATGAATTATTTTCACCAAATTCACGCACAAGTGATTTTTTCCATTTCCGTTCGGAATATTCGTTTTAAAAAGTAACTTGGAATGACAGGAACGGTACTGGGGTATTAACGAGTCTATTATAAATCCATGACCCTATTATGAACTCTTGAACCCATGAACCCAGGATTCCATGAAAACTCTGAGCCACTAACGAACGAGCAAGCGAACGAACAGTAAACACACGTAAGTTAAGTTATGCATTAGTTAGTTGCCAGTTATCTAGTTTGCTCCAGATTCGAGGACTGCAGCCGTGAAGTATACCGGATGTTCTCCGAGGATGGATTTGTAGTAACGAGATATACAGACTCAAACTTTTTGTTTAACAACAGAAACAAATGGCGGCTAATAAATATTTATAAAATTTCTATGCAGAATACGCACCTAACTAATGCTCTACAAATATGACGTATTAGAACGGCTAAAATTTTTTTTTCAGTCTACGCCACGTATCTCGAGCATTTTTTTTAAGAATATACACGTAATGCATATCCGATGTTATGTAATTGATCTTTTATATAGCATGTACTACCCACCTACCTACCTATTTACCATGTAAAGAAAATTTATGACTTCGTTTCTGCTTCGAGATTTTCACGAGTTTTCATTGCACCACGTAGAGTCAGATATGTAAATCCTAAGATCCAGGCCACTGAATTATTTACACGCTAATTCGATCCTCTCATATGGAAATTACGTAAAGAATGAATTTTGACTTACGGTCACACCCGTTACGTGCGTTTGCCATTAACACGTAAGGCAGCACTCGAACTCTCATCAATTTGAGTTAATCTCTATCAGAAGTTATGTATCGACTTTTTCGAAGGACTTTTTACTTGGTATAACAAACACTTCTTTTTTATTAAAAGAAACGTACCACATAGTCTATACAATATATATGTGTTTATTATATGTAAGATACATACGAATGACATCACGCGGTCATATCCTAGCATTCTGCAGGGTGCGACGGTGGTCGAACCCTATAGATATATTAAGTTGAATGCTTCGGTCGTCGCTGTGACTCCCATGGCAGCCATTGGCCCAAAGAAAAAAAATAAGTACGATATAACGATGTCTTATGGTATATACTATACACGTCAATTCCAAAGGTCCCAGACGCCTTAAGGATCCTTCGGAAAAGAGGATAAAAGTTAATACCTGCACACGTTACCGTTATTACGCAACTCAATCCCTATGCACTTTCCTTTTGCAAAAGTTTCCCGGCACTTTTTTCCCCGTGCTGCAGCACGAGAATTTTTCGTGAAAACAACAAAGTTGGACAATTTGGTAAAATGTTCGATACGAGGAGCCCGTGTCAACTTTTTTTTGAATCCGCGCAACTTTTCTAAGTGCCTGCCTGTCGATACGTGGAAGTTTTGTGGTCGTGCGGGTCCTGTTGTTTCAACCATCGCATCTGATTTTAAGAAAATTTCCACACACACACACAACCCCCGATAAACAATGGATGCATGACGCGTTCGATGTTTGCCCATAAAAAAGTGACCTACCCATCATTTACGACGTGATACGATACTATACGTCTCACTTATATACATACATATGTATACCATTGCCTTACAGGGAAGAAGCCAAGAGATTCACGGACACCCGGTATAACGTTTTCTCTCTGCTGGCTCGCGTTGGTAAGGTAGCTGCGGATGTGCATAGATTTTACGAACAAACGAGACGTCGCTCCTGCAGTCGGCGCGTCGAGCGAGAAGCGAAAATAGGGCGGAACTGACGACGTGCGTCGAATGGAAAATTCCAGAGAAAAGAATCGGCGAGTCGGGAAGGGGGCATCAGGGATGAGATTCAAGTAAGGCATTTTCGTATCTCGCTAATCGTGCCGAATGAGCCGGCATCGCGGCGAGTTAAAACAAGCCCTGGGAAAATGAGAAAATTACAAGCGTCTGTATAGGCTGATATTGAACTATAATCTTTCCTATCGAACATCCCCAGGCATATCTTTATATATATAGTGAAATTGAAGGAAGAAAAATGAAGTGCGTCGTACCAGTTCTCCAGCGTAAATATCACAGTTAATATGGCAATTAGCCATCGCGTTACGGGATGCTTGCGGGTAATTCGATCTTCTCACGAGAGAAGCTTGTACTTCATCCTCTTTAATTCGCTCTAATCCCACTGCGCCACGCGCTTCGTTTCGATGGGACAAAACGGCTTACGATTCTGGAGACTTTTACACTTACGAGGCAGCGAGTACGTGACCAGGGAAGTGACGTAAATACGGAAACCCTTGAGGCTTTAAAGTAACGAGCGGTCATTTTTGTTGCTCTTGACAACATAAGAGGCTACGAGTAAACATCGTTAAATCTCTCATCGATCTTCATCTCGTTAAGGGGTCAAGGAATTTGCCGGATACCTCATATTTCTTTATTGAACAGCAGGTCACCGGAACTGGTCCCAATTGGTACATTGGACCAGTTGGGGATAATTGCTAAGAGAAAGTCGGCCGACGTCAAGGATGAAATGTTCTTTCTTCTTGTTCCTGTTAATTTCTTTATGTTTGTCCGCTATTTAGATTATTATTGAAAAATGCAAATAATGTTCTATGAACCGTAAAGGATTACGGAGTGTCGTCATGCGTGTTATTCGACGTCGGACTAGCCGCGTCATACGTGACTGTGACTGTGACTATCTTAAGGAGTGACTAGACGACGCACAGCTATGCGGAGGAGTCGCTGCATATAAATTGCAAAATCCAATCCATTCCCGGTTAAGGGGGTGAGGGGTTGAAGATGAAAAGGAGAAAAAGGTGAAGTAGCGGAGGATGGTGGGTGGTCGAAGGAAAGAAGAAAAAGGAAAAAAATTGAGTGGGTGGAAGAAGCAGCGGGAGGAAATATACCATGGAAATCTACTCGAAAAATCATTCGAGTAATGGCGATTCTGGAAAAGCAATAAAGAGGAGAGTCGAAAAAGAAGCCGGAAATTCGAATGGTTGTAAGAAAATCGTAAATACCCTGAGAAACGTTTCGACATTGTGGTTTCCGAGGGCAAGAAACGTCTGTTCTACGTATTTGTCAACTTTGACCTCGGGCTGTGAAAATAACTGTTCAAAAAAAAGAAAAAGATTGCGATGGTTGCTGAATTACTTTTCCTGGAATGAAGGTATCGAGGGCTGACAAGGCGAAGGATCCTTTTTAAAAATGTGAGTAATAAGGAATTCCGCTCGACTTGGCGAAAACACGTAAAATCGAGGACAATTGAAATTCATTGTATAATCAGGCTAGCGGAAGGAGGGAAGTGAAAGGAGCTTAAGCGTAGGTGACGCTATGACGATTTATCGTTGTAAGGGATGATCCTGGTGCTATTATCGAAGGAATTTCTTGATAACGGGGTCATGGAGTCCTTGTAGGTTGTTCCGTGAATGAGGGACAGGCGGGGGGAGGGATTTCCTAAGAATCGATGGCCAGAAGGGCACTTCGGGTCTGCGCGCAACGTATTAAGAAAAATTCGAAAAATGACATGTTTTCTTTGATTTTCAAAAGAGACACCAGTTAGTCACATTCGGTACACATTCGCGCGAACAGCGGAAACCTAGAGCAGGAGAGGCTTAGAATGTTACTCGACCTTTTGGAATTTTTCTCGAGAGCGACGCCAATGGAATTTCACTACGTCATGTATTCTCGATCGGGCACGTAGGAATTTCTGCTGCCATCGACGATGCCATGTTGATTCTCTATTTTTACTGGACATGACGGGACAATTCATTGTCGGAGACTGACTATTCTTCTTTGCATTGTCCGAAAGGAATATATTGCGTTTATACCATCGTACACAACATACGACGTACAACAAAAGAAAATAATCCAAGGATAACAATTGGAGGATTTCTTGTTTACGGGTGGACAACTTCGAGAGGAGGAATTAAAAGTTTTTAATTTCGCAATAGTTATCTGCTGTCGAAGGTGACGTTTCCTTGAGTCATCCGAAGTATTTTAATTCGTTTCGAAGAAAAGTTAATCGTAGCATGAGGATCCGATCGAATCGATCACGATTACGTCATAGAGTCATAGTAGTCTCGTATATTCGTGGTAATATCCAATTTCCGACTTATTCTGGAATATACATGTAGTCATTGATTTTTTAATCATGGAAAATTGTATGGCAATACTTGGATAACGAATTACGCGGACGTCAATAACGTTTGGAAAAGTTCAATAGCGGCTGTTTCACTCGATAAATTATGATTTCAGTGCGATAATCGAAATTTCAGGAAGTTTGATAACTCACAAATTTTTATTGCTTCATCTTTCTCCAGTCACAAGTAATACAATTTCACTTTGAAAAGTAGACTTTTGTTTAATAAGCTCCTTTGCCCTGGTAAAAGTTACCCTGAAGTCGCAAAGGCAAAATTATAGAGCCACTTGTAGGAGAGAAAACGTACTGATTGCCCGAGCGACGATAGCGACGCGTCATACGGATTCTTGAGTAGCAGCCTTTGCAAAATGTAAAGGCGCTGCAGAATTATTACGTCAGTGCTATAGAGTAGCAGGTACTTCCCAAAAAGTGTTGTCAAACTGGGTAGAATGTTGCAAAAGGTATATAGGACTTGGAGGAAGGGACGGTTGGTCCATTACGCGGCAGCGGGTCAACGGAAATGTCAAGCTTCGGTAAACTTTTTATTTATTCAGACTTCGAGGCAAAAGCGCAAGACACGCGTTTCAGCGTTGTCGGCTCATTCGTTTCTCCCTTACACTCAGGGTCGGGTTAAGAGATTCAATGCACCCCTGATTAAAACCATGAATCAAGCGCCGAAAGTTTGCGGTGTTCTCCGTGAACGCGAGCAGGAGCACGAAGAAGGTAGAAAGAAAGCAAAGGAGAGAAAAAAGTCCCAACAAACTTTTGGGGGTCGGTCAACCCTTTAATTTCCTAGCACGTACAGCCATAACGCGGTCATTATCGTTGGGACGCTCGTAGAGGTAGGAAGGTACTGGAAAAGAAGGAAGAACTTTTAACCCTCTTATTGAACGGCTTAATTTTGGGCATTTTTATATATATAAAAAAGCGTAAATATTTTAGGGGTCAAATAAACCGACGGAACGCAAAAGCTTTCTTCAATTATTCATAAAAGTCATGTTCATCGAACCGATCGACGTGATGGGATTTTCCATTTCGTTACCGTTCACCCCTTATACTGGCTGAATACTCGGATAGCCAGTATTCCAAGAGGATGGCAGTGCTGCCAGCCTTGGAAAGGGTCTGCAACATTGGCACTCGCCAATAAGGTAAATTCTCCACGTTCGAAATTGCATTCGGGGGGCAAATATGCATGTACAGGCTGTGACGTCTGTATGTATACATATATGTATACAGGTATTACAATTGGTTCTCTACAAAGAGAAATATTGTCCTTTCTTCTTCCAAACAAAGGAACGTTGTTTTGAACGGATCATATTTTCTTACGCTGATATTCCGACGTGACAGTATCGGGCGTGTCGGATGCTCCTGTCAATCAGACAGGAAAAAAAAAGAAAATGGACAGCGGGGTGCGTTGTCCTGTCGTATACAATAGTTTGCGACAAGAATTACATGTAAGGGAAACTGCTTCGGGATGAATATTAGTAAAAGCATCGGCTACGCAATGTTTATTCTTATAAGAGGCATCTGATGTTTTCTATTATAAGAGGGACATAAATTCCAGTTGTGCTGAAGTTTAGAAAAAAGCCCGGGCTAACGAGGGTTATTGGTAAAAATGTTTTTTTTTCCACTCGAAGTATTTTCGGAGTTACCGGAGAGCATTCTGTGGTAGAGAAATTCAATCTTGTAACGATAGCCACGGTTTTCTTTTATTCGGGAATGGAAACGCACCCTTATGAAGTTCTGTGAAGATCTTGGCCGTGGCTTTATTTCTTTCATTGATCCAACCCCAATATCAATAGTGACGTCGTTCAAACATGGAATTTATATTAGCCCTGTGATTAATGACTAAACTTAGTACCCCCCTCCCACCCTTGACATTTTTCAGTCTAACAGGTCTCAATTGCTATTGGGATGTCGATTCAGTGATTTTAATTTCCTGTGTCTAATTGTGATCGTTATCAAGGCTATTTCGAAAATTGACCCGAAGAACAAATATATTTTGGTGTCGCTGATGCTTCTACGGAGCCAGTCGATTGTACGCGTAAAATCGCATGGTAAAGAAAGTACAGGAAGGTCGTGTTGATTGGGATAAATTTTCATTGTGCGAAAAATTGAACTCGTTCTATAGGAGGGAGACTTATTTGACGAGTAAATAGGGGCTGGAAGAGGTAAGAAACTCAGGCTTGTCAATGACAGCGCCTATTGACATTAGCAGAGATCTTTAAATAAAGCGAAGAATAGAAAGGTCGTAGGTCGCAGTAATGAAAGAGACAGAAATGGCGGACTATTTACAAAGAGTGGGAGAGAAGACTCCAGTCTCAATAGACTGATGGAAATAACGAATAGTTACTAGCGCTCCGAACACTTTTTCATTGTTTCGCGTAAACCGATAAACGTGCTGGACATCCCATCGAATTCTGTGTGAAATTCAATAAACTAAGCTATTGGAGCTTTCGACGAAAATACTAAATCAAATTAGGCTTCTAATTTCCCCTTAATGTAGGGACTCAGCTGGTATAGCGAGTGGCCGGATATGACTAAAGAAATTGAAAGTCCCGCAAAACTATCCGGCGACTCTTTCAGTAGAAAATACGAAAACGTAAAAGCAATGGCATCTGGGGCGGGGGGGGGGGGGGGGGGGGGGGGGGG
>JARQSV010000295.1:77126-101655 GCA_030142285.1 Calameuta idolon | reverse complement strand
ACGACGTAGAGTCACGCTGTTGTACCTGGCGCCACAAAAGAAATGAATATTACCACCGCTCCCGTGAGAATCTGTATGGCGAAGTAAACAAGATAACATTATCGAGACCAAAAATTCTTCAGGAAGGTTTTCTGGATGAAAATGTTGATATCGTCCACATTGAGACACGTGTCTGTTTTTCTAGAATGCCATTTAGCGTATCTGGCTTCTCGAAAAAATTTCGTTTATTATTCCAAGTACTATGTCGGGCTAGCGTCGATGTAATTCATATATTCATAGCTTTTCTTGAATATGATTAGTCAATGTTTTATAAACACGGAATCGGGTGCTGCGCTACGCCCCCCCCCCCCCCACACGGTGCCCCATTTCTGATCCCATGCCAAGGTACCCCCTCCCCCCTATTTTACTTTACGGGCACCATGACACACGACTTAATCAGCAAAACCGACTTCTTATCGCCCATTCGAAAAAATGGAAACGGTATATTTCATTATTCAACAGATCACTTTAGCAAAATATAACGTCTGTAGGGTAACTTTTTAATCAATTACATTCCTGAGTTCTCTGCGCGTGAATTTCTTAAATAATCGCACGCTATACCCTGTATAATTACAGGTATAGGAGAACTGTATCAAAAATTTCAGAGACCAGGAAACGCAAAATTTTACTTAACGAGGAATAATGAACGTTTAGTGCTCAGGTAAAATCTTGCTGAACAGCCGTCATCCCATTAAACTCGAAAAGCTTCTCTATTCTTAATCCGTCCATTGTAATGAGCCGTCAACCGCGAACACGATTTAGCTTTAGAATCGTAAGCGCTATTTGTAAACGGTTGAGTTGCCAGGAAGGAATTCGCGTTAATGCGTTTCCGGTCGCTCCGTCCAAGACAAACATAAACCTCTTTAAACGGTACAATTTTCTGATTGGCCCCAATGTTTCCCAGGAAATTTCAAAGGATGAATTCACATAATTTGACAATAAAATATTAGCGCTCGCGTAATCCCAGTCTATATTGATATCCGTTGCTTGACATCAAAGTGACATTACGACGCCTGCACGAGGAAGCCAAACTTCATTGCCCCACCTGTTGGCTCCCGTTGCAATTCTCTGGCCAAAGATCTCTAATAATAGAGACTGGACACTACCAGAATAATTCGCGGATGCATCCAGAATTATAAATAGAATGTTTCCGTGCTATTGTTGACATGCGTGCAGACAGTGAAATTAGATGTTGTTGATCATCCTCTGGTGCAATGCACTTGGTCTTGTTTATAAACATGCGCAAAGTGGATGAATTTTCCCGTTGCTTTAAAGTGCATTGCTGGACCAAGATTATAAAGAGTTATTCGTGGACTGTTGTAAACTTATAGGCAGGTCAGGTGTACTGAACTATTTTTCTTGTTCTTGGTGATTTAACTTCCGGTTCTTGAAACGCTGCCAAAATCGCAAACGTACCGCGATCATTCATTAAGAATCCACTCGAGTGTGTATCGTGTTCGAATGTTGCAAATACCAGGAGCTTTCTGATTTCACAGAGAATTGTTTAGATATACAGATAAAATGCTTCTTAAAAAGGTTTTTGGTTTCTCTGTAATTACTCAGCCAAGTCATCTTAAAGAACTTCATTGTACAATAGCCTAGCTTGTAGCCTAGTTTTTGTGTCAGCTTGTAACATGTTAATGATTCAGGGGTTACGGATGAGTGGGAGAGTAGGCAGCTCCCAGATGTGGTTATGATATATTGATGAAAGTTTAATTCAATACTCATTTTATAATTCTGTACTTACCTTGGAGAGTAGCATTCCTCTTTCTGCGTGGGAATAGGGCAGTGTCGCTTAATCTAGCTGGTAAAGAATTCCTCTTGGGTCTAAAACCAGGTATGATGTTAGAATTCTTGTAGATGTGTATAGAACGCAAATTTCGACTACAGTTTACTTTTAATCTGGAACAGAAAAATTGAAACAAATATAAGTATCAATATCATATATTTTTTTCAGATTCCTTGGATTACTATCTATGCTTACGTTAAGTTTTTTAAATCCATAGTGAAATAAACAATTGCACTGTCGTCTCTCTGCTCCTGTTCACTCCTTGTTTTTCCAATACCTTGCAGCAGACACCGTTCTTGGTGGCTGTCTAAGTAGGGATTCATTGCATCACTAAGAGTTCGGCCAAGAGTGAAGCCAAACTGGAAAATAAAAGACTTAATTAAAAACATTCTCTTTCCCAGACAACTCCCAATTATAATGTAGTGCGATATCTGCAGTATACAATGTACTTATTCTAAAAGCTGCAGAAATGCCATCATTGTCAAACATGTAAAAATAAACTGATTCAAGGTTATTATCAATTAACAAAACATGATTATAATTACCAATGACTCGCCAAAGTTAATTGAGAGTGCTTGATATATCCCTATTAATCAAAGTTTTATCGACCATCAGCATAATGTCCTAATTGGAGCTTTAATGAGTGAGTAATAGTGGAGAAAATGGATTTGTGTAAACAGGTGTCCATGTGAGTAAGGGAGGAATCATGACCCCCCATACACAGTAGATTTAAAACGTACCACAGCATTCTCATCAAAAGGCTCCGTATGGAAATTCATAAGGCTGACGTTAAGAATGCCACCCTTGTAGAATCCGAAAGTGCTGAGAGCGATATATTGCCTGCCATCATTCTGAAACACGAAAGGCCACCAGTGAAAGATCGATCGCTAGTGTAATCGGCCATTCCTATGTAAAACTCAAAATTAGAGAGAACAAGAGGAAATAAAAACCACAAAATTATTAGGTGTTGACACTAACAATGAACGGGGCACAGGATGAGAAGAGCGTTCATAGAAAATAATATTAATCGTAAAGAATAAAATATGATACTTAACAAGGACTATGAGAAAGGACATGTATATTTTTTGCAACGTCGCTGACCCGTATTTCCAGTTTATGAATCCTGCCGGTGACGAAGCCCAGAGCGAGTAAGGCCCAGACACATTGCACGAAAGAGTATTTCCACTGCATTGTTCGCTGTAGCTTTATACGCGTAACGGACAAGTGTCACATTACGTGAGAAAAAAATCTCACCACCAACAACCTCGCCTTTGCTCGTCGATACACGAGCAGAAACTGAGCGCCGAAACGGAGGAATGTGGATCAGGAACGATCAGAAACACTCGAATGGGGAATTGCGGATCCGGACTGTGCGCAACTATTTTACTCTCCTGACACTAAATACGTATACATATATCGCAAAAATCTCTTGAAAATTTGACTTTTGTTATCTAACCCACGTGAGTACATGTGATGAAGGTTTACGACATGAGCTCCAAGTTATCAGGCTTCGTATTGGCCTTTATTGTTAGTATTTTGAGTAAATGGCCTTGAATTCTTTGCCATGCTCACGTCTTCATTTGTAATGCTTTGTTCGTTCTCTAGGTTCTATACCGTTCTATATCGTTCATGTGTTCGATGTGTTATTTAACAGATTGAAAACAGATTGGAAATCCACATGTGAATTGCTGACATGTTCCGGTTTTTAAATCATAGTCATTCTGCGATGTTACTGAAGATTTTTCTTTTCTAAACTCATTCTAAGTGATATTCGTGATTACTTCCGAGGATCATTGACTCTGAGGGACATTGTTTTTTTTGACATTGTTTATTCGCTTATTCATACAAATGTACGAAAGTTTAGTTAACGAGTCTGCACTGCATTCCACGGACGGTTGTGGAAGAGCGCGCGCGTTTCCAAATGAATTGAGTTTCTAACAAGAGTGATATATTCTTAAGTGACGATATTTTTTTCTAAGCACACAATCTTAATCAATTGCAAGGTAACCGTTTGTTTTTTAGACATTTTTACAATGCATCCTGCCGTTTTCCAGTCGAGGATGACTGAAGTAAGATCCAATAATTATAATTGAAGGTTATGTCTGACACATATTTTCTCAGCAGGAGACCTTTCAAATTCTCTTGAATGTTATGGAAAAGCGATTTGCAGCGCTTTCTTTACCAGATACGGACTCTGATCATAAACTAACCAAAGCTGTTAGTTTTTCTGAATTACCTAACACACGTAGGGTCCTGGTTGAACAGTGTTATCGGTCTGGAAGCAACGAAGGACTTGTCAGACAGTACAGCTGTGAGCAGATATTGCATAAAGATTCAAACATTAGGTGATTATTTGCATGTAATTTATCTTTTTTGGCAAGAACTATATAAAGTTTATTGTCTTTTCTGATAGGCAGGTGAAAGTCTCAGAGTTAGTAAGATCTGGTGCCAGTGAGCACAGAAAAACATGGGAAACAACTGTTCCACTTTTTGGTAATGTCAAAAATATTAGTTGGATTACCGATCATGGCAAGAACATAAATGAAGTTACGGAATCAAATATCACTAATCAAATGAAACAAGCTGAGTTCATGGAAGTAGAAGAAATAGATAGCAAGAAATTGCAGAACTCATTTCCTAGAGGAAAACTGCATCAAAGTGACTTGACACAATTTCACAAAATCAGCAATTTACAGAATGTCAAAACGTCAAACACAAAACGTATCATAGAACCTTCAAGACTACATATTAACAGTTTTGTGGCAAATACACAGCAAAAACCATCACAACTTTTGAAATCCAAAGCAAATTCAAACGCAATTGCAGATGAGCATACAGCCGATGCATCTAAATACAACAAAAGGAAACGGAGACTTAGGTCCCTTGTTCCAGAAAATTCAACAAAAACAAATAAAAAGAAGATGCTGTGTAGCTTCTATCAGGTTATATTTTTTCTGCTGCTGCCCGTCGCCATCACCCTCGCCACTGTATTTCTAAACCAGGAGTCATTAATCGATCATTTATGTAAACGTCGTTTCGATTTCAAAAATGCTGCAATTGCTCTGCAAAGCCGAATTTATGGTCAGCAGCAAGCTGTTGAAGAGCTGGATGATTATTTTCAAAAAAATTCCGACACATTCAAACTCGTAGCATTTGTCGGCGGTACAGGAGTAGGAAAATCATATGCAGCCGAGATCATCAAGGAGACATTTCCAAACCAGGACAAGATCTTCGTCTATTTCGCACCATTGCAAAATTGCCCTAAAGAAACGAGTACGACGTACTTTTTCTGTCACTGCAGCCTTATCATTCTGGAAAACTTGAGCACCGAGGATCTTATCGACGCGGCCACTTTTTCAGCGTTGGTAAAAGAACAAGCGATAAACCAATGTGTCACCATACTGGCTCTTATCAACATGCAGGATACTGATAACGAACTGAAGAGAACGTTGGATTTGCAGAAGAGCATAGCACAAGTGGATGCCGCATTTCATAAAGTAAATCTGCAGCCAAAGATCATCGGTTTCGAAACTTTGAACGAAGATGTCCTGGAAAAGTGTATCTACCAGGTTGCTAATAAGAGAAACATAAGTCTGACACAGAGCGACGTGGAATACATTAGACAGGGATTGATAATAGCCAATAGCGGGTGTAAGGGTGCCTATGCCAAAGTTCAACTAATGAACAAGGAAGAAATTGAAAAGTAGGAATTAAATTGTAAATTCAATTTTTCACATTCTTTTCTTATTCGTCCAGTCGCATCGTAATGTCCCACCAAACTATTTTCGTACGATTTTTAAGTCCTACGTATCACTAAAATTTCTTTAATCTTTAAGGATGGACTCGCCACTCCTATAGCTAGTCTCTTCATGATAATTGCTCAATTTAGCGAAAAACATACATTTTAAACGAATTGTTAAATTAATAAAATGACCCTCGTTACCTTGGGACACAGTATTGTGATTAAGTATAGTACCCTTAGGACATCAGAGTCGACGTCATATTTTATACAAGATTTTCTAGTTGTGATTTATAATACTTAAAACAAAAACGATTTCTTAATTCTTACAAATTCGTTTTAATCAATCAAGAAGCGATGGACATATTTAAACAATAAAAATACTTAATTATAAATAAAATGTCTTTATACCTTTCATTTCTCTCAGCTGTACAATGCAATCGTATAGAAATTTCTTAAATAATTCTACCAACCATACGCAACGTGCTCGCAGACCATTAAAGTTCCTATAGCAGTGTAATTCCATTTCACTTTCCTGATTATGAGTACTACCGGTCTCTGCGATGCGATATTGCGTGCCGAACGTCGTAAGGTAGGTAAAATGGTATCTAGGATCACTCATCGTTACGCAGTATTACGCGTTATGCGTTATGCAAAACATTAACTAATCCGTAGCGTTATTCCAACGAACAATGAATGCCTTTCACCAAATCTCTTTATTCGTTATACGACAAGCATCATTTTGAATATTTAAATTTTATATAAAAACAAACAAAATTACTCGTTACCTAACGTACGTTTTAAGGTATCAAGCATCACTCTCCACATTGCTTATATTAAATATTAATACAGAGCTAAGCATCGTCCTTTTTTCGTTCTGAAAGATCGAAAATGCCCGAGGAAGAAATTTCTTAATATTTGCTTCTTACGTGGCTTCGAATGATGTAACGTGTAACGCGTTATGTTCGGAATAACACTAGCTACACAGACCAGACATTTTTTTGTACTATAGTGCTTTTACTATACTCTCTTAATTCTCAATGGTATTAGAATTTTTTACGTGCACTGATGTACCGTTGCGTTGGTACCTATACTAATATAAGTATACTCGATGATACTTGATACCTTGTGACATCGATAATATCCTGTGAGTATGGTTTCATTTAGATTTTTCGTTCTTCCACGTTTCCTGCTCTTGGTAACCCTGATAAATGATCTTGCTGGGGGACGTTTTGATTTAGCACCACCATAGTGATGATGACTCTTCAGAGAAAAATAGTAACTTCCTGAAACCTTTCACTTTCTCAATTTCAAGAATTAAAATGGCTTAATGCTTAAGCGGCACTTTTGAGTAGCGTAGTAATATTATTTACCTTATATGTGACAATGATGTTAGGCATAATTGCAATGCTAGTTTTAAATATTATTCTACAAGTAGCAAGACCGGCTGTGCTCCGTCAAAGATTCTTGTCTGAATACTTAAGTAAATCCACTTTCTGTCAGCTGGATGTCCGTTGGATTGTTTTGTGAGTAACGTTAGAAATTTCTTTGAACGACTTGAAATCTGGAAGAATTAGCGGAGGCTGCTCGCTGCTCCGAATTCTGGTGAAATTGTCTGCACGTAGATCACGATCCACGTGGTGGATCAAGTGTAGAACGTGGCGCGACGTATTCAGTGACGGTTAGCTACTTTCACTGTATACTTACATTGATGTCGACAAAAAAAGATGACACACCCAGTATATTACTGGAGAACCATATACTAGTTTAATAGGAATTGTATTTTTTGTTATATAATTATCTAAGATACTATTTCAATATAAAATACTAGCTCAACGAGAATAAAATCCTTAATCGTTAAATGCTTGATAAGGTAATCGATGTTATCAAAATTATAATTTTAGACGATATGCGGATGTTGCACAGTTTAAAAACGATGACGACAGTGACTTTTTGTACCTGAGATGCGTTTTACATACGCGAGTCTATTGGAAATTAATCGAACGATCCATACGTCATCACCCAATGATGGTATCCTGACGTGTCTAGATAACATTCGTCGTGCACGATGTGTAACGTAACGGCTCTATAATCGATTAATCGATTTCTGTCTGGTTCTGATTACGATTACTCGGCAGCTAAACCGTGTGTACTCGAGAGGCCAACCGTCTATGAGTTTCAACATGATGGAGTCCCCTGGATCTCACGTTTGACTCACAGCTCAGACCATATATTATCATTAAGACATTTTCATGGTTAGTTTTCCAAGGACGATAAATTGACCTTACTCGAAAACCTTAACAACCATGTTCTTTTTCTACATGCAATGATATATACATGACAATAACAGTTATTGTCTTCGTGCTGAGAATTAAAAAAAAAAGTACGAGGATGAAATCCGTGAATGAGGTTTCAACCGGCTAAATCAGTAGTATAAAAGAGGCACCAGCTGATGTGGACAAACGTCTAGAATCCTTGACTTCTAAATCATCCTTGTCCTTTGAAGATTCGCCTTGACTCTTTACAAGTTGTTCAGCAATAAACAATGTCAATTTGAGACCAGTCAGTCAGCATCGTGAAATTAGCCTAAAGTCCAATAATCAACAGTCGCAATGGCTCATCTCGATATACCAAGAGTGACCAAGATGGTCTTGTATTTTATTCAATAAAATATTATCAGAGCTCTGATTAAACGATTGGAGGTCAATTGTCAGATTCCTCGATGACTTTCTTCTTGCGGAAACAATAGTTCGTGACGGTCGTCATTATGAAATTCGCAACCGGCTCCATCAATTTGTTTATACCAGCTGGACGATGCTCAGACTGGCTCTATAAAAGGACACCCTCCTCCTTGGACTAGTTCACTCGCCTTCCACTTCGTTCCTACGAGCAGACGCGGCTGCTCATTAGCTCCGTATTACATTGCTCGTTCTTACTAGATACTCGTGACTCAAAATCATCGACTTCAACGTGTTCATCAACTTTGGCAGCGACTAATTGTAAGACGTCCTCGAGTTCGTCGACGCTGCGCTGGCAGGAGGAAGGGTCCGGGCGGAAATTATAAAAGAGTGCCCGAAACCTGGGGAACGGATCAGTCGCTTCGAAGTCTTTCGTCTGGAGACTACAGTCCTGGTACGTTTTTGGCTTTGTTTTTTTTATTCTTTTTTTTGACTTTAAACCGTGCTGTTTATCGTGGAAGGAAAAAAATACAAACATTCCTACATAAGTATTTTCACTCGTAACAATTGGCTGATAGGATCAGTGCTGGATTTAAAGTGAAAACATATCTTTTTATTTATCGTTTTTTAAATATATAGTGTATAGAATATTATATGAAAATAATTTTTTAACAAATTTTTTTTATTTTTCAAATTTTATACAAATTTTTCGCTTTCGAGAAATCATCATTGTGTTTTTTTAACTAAACTGGAGCAGTTGCACTCAAAGGAGCAGGTGAATCCTCGAATATTTGCGCTTTCCAAAATGACAAGCGAAGGTCTTGACGGTCGAGAGGGACGCATCGATCAGGATCACGATCACGATCGATGCCTATTAATGCTCGAGTCTCGAGTCACTCGCTGAATTTCAAAGTAAACCAACTTTTTGCGTAGTCCACGTCGGCCTTGGCATTACCGTCAAAATCGAAAGACTATGTGAATTGCGCGACTCGTCGTTTCCTTCTCTCTCTCTCTCTCTCTTTCTCTCCTTACATCATGTACCAATGGCGTTCCACTTTTCTCGAACGTAACCACAAATTACTATGCCAACCATAAATATCACGATGATAAAAATATGACCGCCTCTAACGTAGCATAACAGTATACCGATAGTCATTACTTTCTACGCGGAAGAGAAGCTCACGTTTTACATTAACCCACAGCTCGATTCATTTCACACGATCAATCCGCCATGCAATCCCGAATACGCAATTCACTGCCTAGTCGTCATTCGTAATTATCGGTCAGCAGACGTAATCATCGATCCTCGTGACTTCACATGAAACGAAACGACAACTGGCTATAACCTCTCAGGCAGCGACCTTTACTTCCTTTTAAGTAGCCACCACGAGCAAAGGGCTCGCTTTTTCTTCATTTCTTGCACATTAATTTTTCGACATGGAAAACTAACAATGCTTCAGGATGATGACCTCAGACGAAAAGGGTTGCTCAAGGACGTACCTTGTTAGACGTTGTTAGTAGTCGTTAGCAGTATCGTTAATAATCCTTCTACTTTTCGGTCTTTTTAGTATGTAATCTTTAATGCATGCATCCCTGACTGCGGCAGGGTCTAATTCTTTGGGGTCGATAAGAAGTTGACCCCTAAATTTATGGGGGAACCAGGGAATCATCGAACTGGATGAAATATATAATTTCCTCGTGGGGTAGATTTGAAGTGAGTCAGAGGAACAAAGATGGGTGAACAACCGTGGCCTATTGCATAATCGGAGAAAGCTGTTGCGAAACACCAAGACATATGCGTCTCGTGGATGAAATTTTGTTCCTGGACTGGCGGATACGACATTCTTGGGACAGTATAGTGTGGTCATGCGGTATTCGTTATGTCTTGTGTTATATCATACATATACGTATGTTACCTCTTGCACCCACATGCGGTTAGATATTAGTAATACCGTACGATAATCATGATGTGATGCAATTCAGTTTGGATTTGGGTAGTTTGTTAAAGTTTTGTCAAAACAAAATTTTATTGATTCAAAATAAAATTTTTATTTCAGATACTTCATTGATAGTCTTCTTCGTCGGTCTTTATTAATTAACGTGTTCATCGTCAAGAAGATGGTCGCCGTCGAGTGGGTCACGGAGGAGGATGAGTACGTGCCAACTTTTTCCGAGGAAACGCAAAAAATAGCTAAGGAAGAATTGCGCGAGGATAAGAATACCAGAGATCAGGCACTCGAGCAGATAAGAAATTGGATAAAGATGAATCCGCGTATCGAGAATTGTCGTCTTGGTAAATATAATTTAAGTTTGAGATATATAGTAATTTTTAGTTAATTCTTAATTGCTCGATACTCCGACAACTTCCGTCTCTGCACAGATGGCCAATTTCTCCTGAGATTCTTGAGATGCAAGAAATTCAACGTGCCGATGACGCAGGAAGCGATCGAGCGGTACCTTTTGCTTCGTCAGGTTTACCATCCTGCCTTTAATCATCTTGACATCGCCGAAGCGAATATGGACGAGCTACTTTCTTTGGGGTAAGATCAAGTACAAAGGATTTGGCTCAGTTTGGATGTGGGATACTTGTTTAATTCTTGAATAATTTTTATCTTTTTTTTTAGGTATCTCTTTGCTGTTCCCGGAAGGGACATCAAAGGACGTCGAGTGATCGTTGCCAGACCCGGTATGGACACAGTAATAAAATAAATGATTAATAACGCGAATTAAGACAACTAATAATTTACATTGTATTTTTGGTTTTCAAACGATTCCTTAAGGCGTCTTCGATCCGTACAAGTATACGAATGCGGACATGTGTAAGATTCATGCGATAACATACGAATCTTTGATGGAGGACGAGGAAAGCCAAATTCGCGGATTCGTTCATTTTGCTGATGGTGCTGGGGTCAGTTTTCCGCACCTGACTCTCTTCACTCCCAAGGAGGCTGTGCGCATTGTCAAAAATGGCGAGGTTACGATAATAAATCTTTTCAATTATTCGTGTGGATGAACAATTATCTAAAGGCCAGTCTGCAACGTACTCGATACTTATTGCTCTTTTGCGTAATGTTCCAAAATGTACGGGCGGAACCGGTTTTTAAAGGTTCTTCTAGTCTTCGAAGTAACGTTGCTGCGATTCCTGTCGTTGCATAACTCGTATTTTTTGGGTTATAGAAAGGCACGAGCTGAACTGTGTAGATTTAAAGGTTTCTTGAGTCGTTAATATTAAAAATTTCATTATTTCGATTTTCCACAATCTGCAGAGAACCATCCCGATGAGGCACAAGGAGGTACACGCTATCAATGCGCATCCTTCTCTTAAATTCGCATTGGACTTTGGCATGTCCTTGATCTCTGAGAAGATCAAGAAGCGAGTTAAAATTTATACCAGTCTGGAAGATGCTGTGAACAATAAGATGGACACGAGTCTTCTTCCAAAAGAGTATGGTGGTACAATGCCTATGAAGGAGATGATAGGTAAGGACACCTGTTAAATGTGAATTGATTATAAAAAGAGATATTTTTTTGGTAATTGTATGATTTTAGAACTTTGGAAAAAGGAATTGATAGAACTCAGACCTAAATTGTTGAGCCATGATAAAATGAAGGTGAGACTTGAACTGTATTCGGAAAAGGCTCGGGAAGGTGCTGTGTCAGCTTTGAAGCAAGGACTGAATTGTTCGTCTTTGGGCTCCAGTGATTCGATACACGGTATCAGTGGATCCTTCAGGAAACTTGAAGTTGATTGATGCAGATTCGTGGGACAATCGTAATCACGCAAACTCACTTAATTTTAAGAATTCTTTGTTGTAGAAGTAAATATTTAAGGGATATAGCGGAATGCCAATCTTTGCCAAAATTCGGCGACTTGGAGAGGTAGCCGGGAACAAAAAGTTATACAAAAATCATGAGACTCCTTTGAATCGAGAATCTGTACAAAAATGATAACGAAAAAAGGATATTCAATCTCGATATTCCATTTCATTATGATATTATCATTATTCATTGTATCAATTTCACTAGATTTTAATTTGTTCTCCTTAAGTTCTAAGTGTAATTACGAATCTCACTTGATAAGCACTGACATTTTTTATTTGTGAAATATTTTAGTATAAATTTATAAAGTATTGGCATTTTATAAAACGTATAACGACAGTAGGTAATAGAAGAGGTTTTTATGAAATATACAGGTTAAAGTAATGTAATTTTTTTCTGCAAAAAAGTAATGTTTTCAAAAGGTTAAAGTAATGTAATCTTTTCATGAAGTAAGCCACTTGCCAACTAACTGTTTGACTGTTGCGCGAGCGTTGATTAAGTCTTTAGAATCTGTCGAAACGTCACTGTAGAGGTCACGACAGTGTGAAGATCCTGAACACGAATCAATTAACTTGATTAAACGTTTGAAAATGAAAAATCTTAATTCCTTCCAAAAATTTCGTGAGACCTACCATTGATGAGTATAGCGGGTGACAAACCATTCAGATCCTCGAGAACAGAAAGCGCGTGCCAAGGATCTACATCTCCATTAGTAAAGACGACATTCGTCACGTCCGGTTTAAATCCACCGTACATAATATTTGTCTTTCTAATTCCAGAGTTCAAAAGATCTTCGTTGTAGCTGTAAAATTAGATACTGGCTTTTTTTTCTCTCCAAACGGTATTGTTCACTTGATATATGAATACTCACTATTCGCCATACAGATCTTTGCAAAGATGCAAAAAGAAATCTAACGGAAATAAGCTTCCAAAAACAGATTTATCGGAATTTGTAGTTTGATAATATCCATACTCGGTGCAGGTCTGATAAGACCACTGTCTTACTGAAATAATTGAATGGATGAATTATTTTGGAATTCTAGGATAATGATTTTAAATTATTTTCTGTTCATCTTATCCGTATCGTCTTATCATCTTACTGATACTCGTTGCTGCTTCCGATTCCCATGATTCATTTCTGTATTTTTTAATCATATTATTGTAGCTCGCATCGAGACAATCATTTTCTTCGTATATTAAAAACGCCAGTCTCTGAAGTGGAGATCCAAGATAAGTGGCCGTCATTATGTCACAGTACTTGCTGATAGAAGTTTTACCTTGGTAGATTCTGTCGTATTGGACAGTACCAGCAAATTGCTATTTAATGGTAAAATCAGTTAATGGTATGGATAAAACACAAAATTATACATAATGAACGGAAACTCACTTCAGCGAGAAGATTCATGAAATAGGCTAGGTCGTCGGCGTCAGTGACATCGGGTGCAGAACAAAGACTGTAGGACATTATTTTTTTTTATTGCGAAGCAATTTTTTTTTGGGTAAAAAATATTTTCGAGACTCACTTGAAATATTTTTTTAATTTTTCGGGACCATCTTCGACTGCGAGTAATTCTTCAACTGATCTGAAGGCTTTTTGAATGTCGACGACACATTGCGGATTGTATACGTATAGTGAATGAGTAACAACCTCGTAATATTCTAATAAGAAATTACATAATTTTTTAACGAATGCTTTAAAACAGAAATTACGTGGTCAAGGATATTGTTACGATTAATGTTTACCATAAAAATCTGCTTTTGCGTAAACTGGAGCACTGCTAGCTACCGCCCCCTGGAATACATATATAATTTTTTTTGTTATGAGAATTTACTTAATTTTTACTGATTGAGAAAAATTATTTGTCAAACCTGTATAAGGTGAGGATATTTTAATCTTGCCCAGGCCGCCATATTTCCTGCATAGGAACCGCCGAAAACGACTACCGAACTATTTTCTATTCCGAATTCTTGTTTTTTTGTCTCAATAAAATAAGCTACGTCAGCGATCGCTTGTTCCAAGCTCAGATATTGCAGATTTTTGGGACTAGTATCCCTACGAAATTCAAAATTGATAATTTTATTGATTAATAATTTGATCGGGTAAGTGGATTAGAGGTAAATGTAAAATCATACTCTGTGGGTATACTCTGTCCGTAATAACGATGTTCTGTATAAAACATAAGGGCGCCATGTGTTACACCCAATTGAAACATAACGCCGGTCTGAAGAAAACCAGTAGAAATTTCCCATTCGCCACCCAACATTATTAAAATTGGACCGGTTCCGTTAAAGTAGCCATCGTTTTGATAAAATCGCTATAATCATATCAGATTAATTAATAAACAATAGAACGAAAGCAGATTCCCTTACTAACCATAGACCAGGTCCGATTGTCTCGATGATTGAAGTGATCCAATGGTTGGGTTATCCATCCTACGGATATCGCTGCGGTAGCTGCTTTGGAATTGGCTGAAACAGGCTCCTCTAGTCCTTTGTACCGGAAGCCACGAAAACCAAATCCTGTGACATGTGATCCAATAACGCCCAAAGCAAGAAACACAAAAAGAATCGAATGCATTTCCAGAAAATAATTTTTCTACTAATTGCGAAGTCTTCTTGACTCTTCCGGCAGTCGATGGCCACTGAAAACTTTGATAGCCTATCGAGTCGGCATTACGATATTAAGTCGTAAAATCTCATTTTAAACTACTTCTAGCCTGAGATAAGTTAATCAACATGCTAGATTTAATCCACGAGATAAGAGAGATGAAGAAGCAAATGTATTTAACAATTTTTCATTCAACATTTTATCAGACAATCTTGTAACTAATAGATAAATGTGATAGGACAGTATTTTTCTTTGCTATAAAAATATTTATTGAAATTATAGGAAATACAATCTTATTCTCTACCTGGTTTACTTCTACGTAACAAAAATTCAAATAATCTCTCTAGTTTCTAGACTTGTCAATAGATGACGAATAGAACATTATTTATTTCTTTTTCTGTTTAGTATTAGTATCCGAATCAGAAGTCTCCCATCCGTCATTCGATTCGGTGGATGATCTTTTCTGATATCTCACAGGACTTCCGTGTTCCTTATGATCATTCGTCGATGAGTCTGTGTAATCTGATTCGTTCTCCGAATACGAATTATTCGATTCTACATCATCCCATTTCGATTTAGGGCGTTTTACTCTTTTCGAATGTTTTCTCGTTTTAAAATCCCTTGACCCTTCCGGTTCCTTACCAGCTATAAGAGATTTCGTCCGTGGCGAATCAGTTTCTTCGTCATTGGCCCTTTTCACAAAATCTTTGGATTTCAATTTTGAATCATCCAAATTTCTAGTCTTTTCTCGCGTTCTCGATACTTTTTGTCGTCCTGACCTAGGATCCCTTGACCTTTTTCCCACTTTTGATTGTCTTCCTTGACTTTCCGTATGACTAGATAATTCCTCGTTATTGTCACTATCTTCAGAATGTTTCCTTTTCGATCGATTATCATGTCTGCGCGAAGATCTTCCGCTGGGTGACCGTCTGTCGTGTGTTTCGAAATTCCTCGAATTTCTACCAGCTCTTTCCGTCTCCTCCTGCCTTCTATCGCGTCTGGAATTACGTCTAGCGTCAGTATCCTCTTGACGACGATGCCTTCCGTTTTTGCGACGATGTTCGAGCTCGACTTCCGGTGATTCCGACCACCTCCAATCGCGATCCTCTTCGTTGCCTCCGCGTGTAGATTCCTCCCACTTGGACCTGTTACTCCTGTGTTCGCTTCTTCTTGTTGTAGAATCCTGATTCTCGGTCCTTTTGGCCCATCTGGGTGGACTTCTTATATCGTATTCGTCATGGGGATTCCTAAAAGTATGCAGGAAGTTACAAGCGCGTCCTTTGGGGCACTTGACCATCCCACACACGGCGTTCCTCCACGACTTCAAGTTGGCGAATTCACAATTCAATTGCCTTCCTGCGTACCAGCGACCCTTCAGCTTTCTGACTGCGCGCGCTGCTTCGCGTTCAGTGTAATATTCTACGTATAAATTTCCACGGAGATGGATCTCCGTGTTGCAACAATACTTTAGGGTTTTTATTCTACCGAAACTTTCCAATTCAGGCACCACGTCCTTGTAGAATTCTCGAAAGTGCTGTCGTGTCTCTGAACTCTCAAACTCCAGGACGACGTCAGTGTCGTATTCGGCAGAATTTTTCTCAAGTGAAAAGTGAGAATAAAATCCAGGAATCAGGATGACTTTGCTCAGACAAACTCGACGATGATTTCGAGAACAAGTGTCACCGTAACGACAGGCGGCAGTTTTTGTGAAAAATGGACAAAGTTCCTTCCCAGGTTGACTGTCCGTTACGGCTCGCAGAGCTTCTGGTGTTTTCGTACCATTGTCGATGTAATCGTCTATCTGTTTCTGAAGTTCCTCGTGTCTCTTCATTTCCTCCTCTTGGAGACGTTTCTCTTGTTCCTTCTTCAGTCTTATTGCTTCTTGCTTTGCTTCGTATTCCTTGCGAATTTTCGCTTCCTGCTCGAGCTGCTCTTGTCGCGCTTTTGCCTTCCGCTCTTGAAGAATTCGCCATTCTTTCTGTGCCGTTGCCTAAAATCAAATGGAGTACAAATAGTCAAACCACTTGAATTCTATGTATATTTTATTAAAATCTAATTCACTCACAACCTTAACGAACTTACAAGAAAATAATTTGTAGGTTTTGGCATCCACATGACGACATCGTTTTCGAATATATGTGAATTCTCAAAACGTGCAGAGTATCGATAATAAATGAATCACGCGTATTGATATTACCGTTATGTATCGATAAAAATAAAATACTGCCGATTACAAAATTACTTACTTCAGTTTCCAACCAGCGTTTCTCCTGTTCCTCGCGTTCCTTTTCCTCCTGTTGCTTTCTAGCTTCGTCTTGTTTCTCTTGCTCGGCCAACCAATTCAAATATTCCTCGCTTCTTTCCAGTGCTGCCCTCAGACGCTCGGCGTCGGCATCTCTTTCACGAGCGGCTTCTCGCCGGAGACGTCTACGACGCTCTTTTTTCGCGAGGCGTCTCCACTCCTTATGTCTTAACCGAGCCACGCCAGTACACTCCATTTCCTGACATGTTCTTCGGAAGCACTCTTTTATCGAACTGGATGTTACGGTAATTGAATTTAAAGTTCGAGAAACTGCTCAAGAGTGGCTGACAGTCGACACGAGCAGACGACACGTGCTCACATGCCGCCATTGTGGCAGTAGCAGTCATTGCGCCTGTGCGACACAGAATTTAAAACTAGCGCACATTTATGATAATACTGTCCAGTCCAATTGACCTCCGCAGTTAGATTCTCTTGAAATTTTTATCAGCTCTTAATAATCGATTATTTCCATTAGAAAACTTTTTCACGTATTCAATCCTCGTTAGACCTAAATTCAAACAGAATGAGTCAGTGCAATTATTCAATCATTGCGTACAAAATTAAATCAAATGTCTTTCGAAAATTTTAAAAGCATCCAAAGTTTTGTTCCAATTGCACAAATAATTTATCACAGTTTCTATAGCATAATTGTATGCTCTTGTTTATGCCAAGTATCATGTGGTGCGGTGGCACATATTTTGACGTTCTTTCTTCTCGCTTGGATTGACAGGCACTCAAGAAACAGACGATCTGTTTGTAAAAATATGAGGCTTCGTAGATCGACACCATACATACACATGTCTCATGAAATAAAATAGGGACGGGGGATGGGCTCGTTTTCGTACGGCCCTGAGGTACCGTTAGTTCTCGGCGAGCATTGAACTACCGTCGGGGGGACTCGTTCCAAGGAAGGAAGCGTATTGGCCAATGTTGGCCACTCTTACGCTCTTCGAAATGTTCTTCGCCAGTCAGCCGTTCCTCTTGCGCGTACCTACGTGTCATTATTCGTTACAATTGTCTTGCCAAGGAGGCCTTCGACTAGCCGGTTCGACATGACTGAATTTCGCGCGACTGGAGCACGTTGATTTACTAAATTTAAAATAACTTCCCATTGTTACACGTATTACGTTCTTGAGTGAATATCTTGTTTGTGAATTTAGTACGGTAGTGTACAATAGTATCTCATAATTGACAGGACAGTTTGAAGTGTACCGTTTTATATTCTGCCTTGTGACTTCTTTTTAAGATCGTATTTTGCACGCGGAATCAGTAAAGGTCTCGAATTCCTTAGAAGTGTCAGTCGCGTTAAACCTATGATATTACTTTTTTATTGATTATTATAGGAAATAATAAAAGAAAGGATGCTCGTTTAAAAAAAGGAATCCGTAAAAGCCAGTTTGTCGTGCCTTTGACAATTACATAGAAGATAATTGTAAATTGAAGTGACGTGTCGTTTGAACGATAAATGAAGAATATGTCTAAAGCAAATGGAACTAAAGCGACTAAACAAAATGTAGGGACGAAGACGAAATTTCGTGCGTACCTGCTTTGGCTTTTCGGTGGTATCTTCGGCGCACATCATTTCTACCTTGGCAGGGACGATCACGCTTTCGTCTGGTACTGTACCCTTGGTGGATACTTTGGAATCGGATGGTTGCGTGATCTCTTTAAGATTCCTACGTACGTAGCTGATGCTAACGAAGAAGTCCAGTATATGGAATGGTTCAAGAATCAAGTCCGGATAAATCAAAAGGTATTTTTAACGATCAATCACAAAAATGTCTTTTCTCAAGCAACATTTGTAAACGTATGAACCACTTGCGTAGATAATATTTTTTATTTTATTTTCGTCGTCCGACCAGAACTTGTTGTTCTAGGCTGTAATCATCTCGTAGAGTCTTCATCATTAATCTATGATTAATTGCTCAGCTCGTCCGTATTATTATTCCAATTGAAACCAACTTACCTTCGCGCCATCTGAGTAAATAGCGATGCAGGCCATAAATGTGCAAACTCACTAGAAATACGATACACGTAATATTCAATTTTTCATTCCAGCCACCATATTCAACCGTAAGATTTATTGGCGCCGTGGTTGTGTCATACCTTTGGGGTCAACTGATCTACTTGGCCATTCCAAATGAGGAGATCAATGGAATCAATTTCAGGCCCTTGATGATCTTCATTCCAGCGGGCGTAGCCCTAGGTCAGCAATTCTGTCACTGTTGTCCATAGAATATTCTATAATTAATGACAGCCTGAGTCTTGAGTCCACGTTGCAGTGTGTCACTTTGTGACTTTTACCGATAACACTGAGGCCAAACAGCTCGACGAAATATGCATAGATAATGCATAGGGGTTTTTTTTTAGATAAGAATTAATTATTCGACAATTTCAAGAATCCATTTCATTACACTACTCAACCAGCGTCTTTCAAATAGTCGCTGTTCCTCTGATCGGCAACGAAGTCAATTTTGAAAAAAAAAAAGTTAAATATCTGCAACCACTTGTTAACATCTCATGAAATTTCTCTGTCAATCAGGAGTTTGGGTCGTGGGAAACATCGGACGTGAACAAGGAACAATATGGGTTCCCTTGGGATTGGCCTACTTGTGTTACCCAACCTTAACCTACCTTGGCGACGACAATACCTGGATGGCCCTTATGGTTCTGGCTGCCTCCCTCGGGTTCGACACCTTCAGCAAGCAGTGGCGTCTGAAACCGCGGAAGAAGCGCAGTGCACTTAAGAGATTAAGCATCCTTGGCATTGCTTGTTTACTGTACACTTCACTTTGGGGCAGCTACTTCTATTTCAATGCGAGCATTACGGATAGCGAGGGAGAAGAGATTAAGATTTCCGATGCAATCAGACACTTTTTGACATCACCAATTTGGCTGGACCTTAAGGTCAGTGTTAACGAGACCTTAGTATGCATTCCAATAAGGAATTATAAATGATTGTGTAATTAGGCGAGCCTGGAAGAAACATGGCGGCAAGCTAAGCACCAGGGATTCTGGGCAACCTGGAGGCAGCTAGTGGACCTCACCGATCCTAGAGGAGAAATAAATGCCTATAAGGTTAACAATATCTCCTTATATTATTTTTTACCTGAATAATTTGATATGAATTAAATTTTACATTTTTTAAAATTAGGTCTTGGGCCTCTCGCAAACAGCTTCGCAGAGTGAGGTCACTTCCAAGTGGAGAAGCCTCTCTCGGGAACATCATCCTGACAAGGTCAAAGGTTCCGAAGAGGAACGCAGAGCGGCACAAGAAAAATTCATGGAGATTCAGCAAGCTTATGAAATATTGTCCAGCGCGAAAAATCGCAGGCAACAACGAAATCGTAGAGCAGGTTGATAGCACGAAAAAGATTTGTTTTCTTTTTATAAATTTGTTTTCAGTACAAGTCTATTATCGAATAAATTGAAAGTCGACCCGGACACGATTAGATGACGACAATCAATGCAACGTGCATTCCAAGACTTTCACTAAATTTCATAAACAATTTATTTAAATAATCATTTACAATAGTTATCCATATAAAACGTTCTGGTATATATTATGTATATTATGTATAGCTATCGTAATAAGCGAATCTTTATTATTTTTTAGAGCATCCGCTGTCGAACTCCTCTATTGACATTGACTCTTTAACACATTCTCACAATTCCCCCATTTTTAGTTTCGATCTATCTTGACCTCCCACCCACGAAAACCCGCGAAAGAGTAGAACCTAAAATAGAATTTGTTATTTATAAGCGTTCGAGTGTACCTGCGCGCTTCTGGCCCCACATCAATCTGGCCAAAGCATCACGTGAACTCACGATACTCTCTGATCTACGTATGTATGACGCACGAAGCATAACATTAGACTTAGCTCAGATGAGGAAGAACATTTTCATAGTGAAATGGCCAGAGACGGTTAGACGCGAATTTGCAAGGTAGAGATAACCGTTTGGCTCTCAACAATTTTCAAGAAAATGCAAAAATAATCTCTTCGCTTTGGAAAATATTTGTATTTTCCGAACAACATCGATGGTGGTATCGATATATGTTACATATAAAACACTTAAACTTATCAGCACTCTACATTTAAGAGCGAAGCAAGTGTTTTCTTTTGTCACTTGATAGGGTCGTGTTTGTCATTTCTAACGATTTTATACCCTGTTTAATATTATATATATATTTTTTTGTCTTTTGTCGAAAACGTTCTACGTGACTTCCCTGTTTACTTTTCCAATTGCGCTCAATGGATTTTAACTTTAATGAATAAATAATAATTTCACGATTTAGGAGAACTAAGATCTATCATACATACACGTATGTCCTGCGTTACTTGTTCTTCTTCTTGGTACGCGGTGGTTTCACCATGGATGAGTCCATCTTCTCTGACACTATCTTCTCGGTGAAATTAGTACCGTACTTGTCGTTAGCTCTTTCTATTATTTCCGCCGGAGCTACCAGAGTGACCCTGCAATTATTTAGAGTCCAAACTATCTATTCAAGAGATCTTTCCTATCTCATGAATTCATGATCTTTCACAAATTTCAAGATTTTGTCTTACCTCAGTTGTGGTACGCTAAGCGGACGAAGTAAACTCTTAACGACTGGGGGAACATCTCCCGGTTTTGGAAGGGCGGGACTGCTGGCACACAGAGCAGCGCTGGTCAATTGAGATACCAAAGAGAAGCTCCGGTCGGGACCGGAAGTTGTCCGAAAGACTCTTCTGATCTTTGATCTCAATCCTGTAGAGGGTGGCGGTACGTTCATCGGCATCGGGGTTACCTTTGATGATAAAATAAAAAATTCTAACGATGATATCCAACCAAAACTCAATGAATCTTTGAGCTTCTAAACGGTGCAAGATGGCGGTAGATACCTTTCCCTGAAGTACCTTAGCAGCTAGTTCCGGTTCGCTGCCCCATCTACAGGAAGTCGTTCTTTCTAATAATCTGTGCCTTGCGAACCTTTCGATGACTTCGGCGCAAACGTAACGTCCGCAAAATCTCGCCCACTGCTCGGCCCTGAGACCCCTGCCGTGATCTCGAAGCGTGGGATTTGCACCTGTTTGCAAAAACACTGGTCACCCTGACATCCGGTTAAAATTCCACATGAATCCCACATTCTGAGGCTCACCGGCGAATAACAGAATCTTGGCGCACTTCGTTCTTCCCTGTAAAGCAGCCTTCATCAACGGCGTGAAGCCTAAGATATTTCTTGCATCTACTTCGATCCCAGGACACCTTTGTAGAAGGACATTGAGACACTCGATTTGTCCTGTAAAATAATTTTTCATCTTGGACAACAAAAATCTCATCCGTCACTTTTTATTCAAACGGCTGTTAACGAGTCTCTGAAATTAACTAGAATTTCTTTATTTCGAGTCAAAGTTACGACGTACTGCTCGAGAAACACGATTGCTTCCTTCGGCTATTTACGTGTCTGATGACGCAATACTAATCAAGAATCGTCTAGGTGGTCATATTGAAAATTGGCAATGATCTGACAGTGGGCTTCCAATGTATTACGAGCAACGTAGATACGTGTATTTCTCTGCGTCCCTGTGGGGCCTGTTTACAACTGCATTCACGGGAACGTCGACGCAAACACATGTCCTTTGCATCATTGACGATACGTTTGCGAATTTAGATAAAACCTCAACGTCTCTCAATCATAATAAAAAATGTATTCGAAAGATACTTACCAGCCTGTGCGGCAAAGTGTAGAGGCGTGTTTCCCTCGTTATCAGGGATATTCGGATCGAGTCCCGGAAACGACAGAGCAGCCTCGAGCATGGCAATGGCGCCATTTCCGGCCATGTAGCTGATCGCAGTCTGCAAAAAATAAACACACTTGCACGCGCTCTGTTTCCTCAAATAACATTTCGAATGGTCACTACTCGCATTGAAGCACCTATGTACAGGGCAATTCAGTTTAAATATATCGGTATCGAACTTGACAGCTGTCATCCGATTATTCGGTTCAGAATCACTTGGCAATGCGTCTACATTCAGCAGTATTTCAGCTGAATAGTCCTCCTGTGCGTCCTGCGTACGTAAGATTAGGAGAAGTTTACATTAACGTGGTATGTAAATGAATGAGAGGTGGGTGGAAAATTGGCAAATTTTCAAAAACAATTTACACTCCCAATGGGGAAAGTCCTTCCGGGTTAATTTACCTTGGAGTAGAGTATAATAACAAGAAGAGGGGTTGTTACGATACGGTTGGCAAGGATCGTCACGAGGAATCGTACGAGTATAGATCAGCACGTAATACAATGACTTCCATTCAATCAATTAAGCGACAATCCATTAAGCTACATGGCGCGTACGCATGTTGACGCGATCGCGCAAACGTTGTTACTCGACTTGCGTCAGTTGCGAATTGAACGACAACGACGAGCCCAGTGGTATAGGAGAGGCCAGCGATGGAAACAGGATCAGAGAAAAGATACGTAAACTTGGGTCGCACCCATTTCGCGTTGTTACGTCAGGAGTCATCGAAGCGCATAATTTTTGCTTCTTTTATCCGAGGTCGATTCTATATTCGGACTAGGTTGCTTTCGTTTTGTATTTAATCTTGCTCTATTCAACAGCATCTACTCGTCGCGTTCGTTGTGAACGGATTCGCTGGGTCTGAGGATCTCATGATCTGTACCAATTCAGCTCGTTAATCTTCTTTGGAAATTACGAGAAATCGCAAACTGATCTTGTGATCTATCGATTGGAGAACGCCAAGGATCTTGTCTGAGGTCAGTGACTATTGTTCAAAGCGAGGCTTACCACTGGCCTGGATAAGCCTTGGGACGTGTTCATTGTCGCCGCGATGTTATTAATGAATATCAGTCCCTGACCCAAAATGTCCTTTGAAAATTATTCATTCTGGACGGATCCAACGATTAAGGGGATGTTGATGCTGAGTGACGTCACGCGGGAAAGATTTTTTTTTTCAATGAATTCTGGCAATTCTGCCAAAGGTGATACTCTGGTGTGAATCGATCTTAATTATTCGATGCATCGGAAGATCGACAGAGCTCGGCTACGTTATATTTGCATTACGTAGATTCCGTGAGACTTTTACTTGTCTGAGAAATTTCCATGGGATCAGACGCCCTCGGGATTCCGTCGTGACGCAAAGTAGGAAACAATCAAAGACTCGAGTATCGCGCCATTGAAAATTGCTTCAATCCTACTTGGAGGATCGATGCGGTAATCCAATAATTCTTCATGGAATCGATCGTTAAGTTCAGCATAAACATTTAGACACCGTCGACGCGTCGTTATTCGAACGTATTGTTATTTTTGCAAAATTACTCGTCAACTAATACCAGAAGGAAATTACGAAATAAGTCGAACACGTGAACCCGTTGCTTTTCTGCGCTTCGATATTTCCAGCCAAGCTTTCCGTCCTCTTCCTCCTGACGGTACAGTAAATTAGTCTTATGATTTTCAAAATAAGCAATGCTTCCACCCTAAACCAATAAATTTTAACAACCTCGCTATTTTCGAACACCCCCTCGGCGTCATGGAGGTTCGCAAAATTGGCCAAGAG
>JARQSV010000295.1:56082-77026 GCA_030142285.1 Calameuta idolon | reverse complement strand
CCCCCCCTCTAAACCAATAAATTCTCATAGCCCGGCTATTTCAGAACACCCGTAAAGGTTTGCAAAATTGGCCAATGGTGCAAAAAATTTTCATTTTATATACGCACAAAGCAACAATCTTGTATCCAATGAGAACCCATCATCAGTCTCTGTGTACGTGGGATTGTGAAATATCACGGGCCATTTTATCAATTGATCATAAACAAATTTGCACGTGTTCCTGATCGATGTCAAAGTTTCTTTGGATGTCATGGAATTCGCGCATCTCGAGGAATGATAATTAGGGCGAGACGGGTATTGGTATTCGTTCCCAAAGCAACTACCCGGTGCTAATGACTACTAATGATTATTTTGCAACCTCATGCCAATTATTGCCAATCATTCGGCACATCATGGGCCTCCCTGTTTTGAATGCTTATAAGTGTTTTCGGGGCCATGCATACCTCTCTCATATGTTTCATATGTTGACAAATCCGACACGTGGTCAAGCATCTCATCCGATCTGCTAATACGATTCATCTGTAAGTTACACGACGGCGTACGGCCTTTATTGGCGAATTCACTTAGAGTCTAGTCTCAGCATTGTACGTTCTGACCAATTCGGTATTTTTCCAAGCCGACACCACCGCGGACCTCGCCCAAGATCAACTTCTTATTTTCAGTGACGTCCTCGAGCGCCCTTTGCGCGATCCACGTTTTCTTAGAAAACGTAATTAGGGTTATCCGATATAGCGCAGCACTAACAATAAGAGCATTTTCTCGTAAATGGCCTAAATTCTATGAGAATTTCATATTTCGCTTATCCATTGAATTAATTGACAATTAGTAACGCAGAAGCACTCACCGAAATTGCCCTGTGTTTGCCTTAGGTCAATCTATTAACTCTAGTTAAACCGAAGCAATTTTTGGGAACTTCGTTATCTTCGCTTTTAACTATATGGATTAATGCCATTATATTTATGGATTTTTCGTGTTTCATCAGAATTCAACTTTTTATCAATTTTTTTTCTTTTTCGTGTGACTTACTCTGCCGCTGTTGTCGACTGCGTTTATATCCATGTCCCCGAATCCGAATATTTCGGCTCTGGAGACAATAGACTTGAAGATCCCTTCGTCAGCCTCCCGGGCAGCCCTTAGAAGAGCCTTAGAACCCCCGGAAGACGATTCCCACGTGGATGGCACTGCTCTGGATCCTTCGCCACAAGTGGCGCGATCTGGGGAATATTGAATTCAAAAAAATTTTCTAACATTATTGACGCGATATTAGCGTAAAAATTATCTTGAATTAATTTTGATCACCTTGCAAAACTCCCTTCCGGTACACTTTGGCCTCGTGAACTGCCGTTTTCCTGTAGGACGATCGTTTTTCCTCAAAACTGGTGTCCGAGCTGAAGGAGACAGATTTTTTGACCCCAAGGTTTGAAGGTTTCTTCCAGCTGGTCGGAAGAGTCTGAAAGCTCGGCGACCTCTCGAAGAAGAGATAATCGTCGACTCCACTGTTCGAGAGTACGGATTTCCGGAGTTTCTCCTTGTCCAGGTACCCGTTGATCCTGGTCTTGCTCTCGGAATTCTGCCTGATCGTGTAGTGCGTGAGACTCGCTAGAAAGGCCGAAGATCTCCTCAGAAGTCCGTCCTCGTTCACTTTCTGCAATGGTTTTTCTCTCGATTGAAGACCTGCGAACGTGAGTCAGCTTTGTGGATTCGGTTGGTGACTTCATGAAGTTACAGTACGTGCCCGCTCCTGACATTCTAAATTTACCATTAGGGCACTTTACTATTTCTCCGAGGATACAGACATTTCCAAAGGAGTTTCTACTCCTATGTTCTCTTCCGACCAAGAGATTCAAAATAAACAAACGAGCGTTCGAGAATAAATTGTGCGAAAAAAATCTCTTAAATGAAGATTCATCAGGTTTCATGACACGTCCCGATTATCTCTGATTCTTATCGACGTTCTTATCAACAATAAATTGCATCTGGGCAGACGTGAAGATTCGACCAGAGCAATGAGAATACCTATAGATCATCGAGGACTCACCTTCCTTGAGGTTAGATGGGACAGATGCTGATTTTCCAATAGGAACGACGGGTCGATCAGTCCTAGAGTTCCTCGTCGACCTGGAGGCGTCCTTCTCGACTTCCGTCGGCTGTCGCGACGCTGGCAGACTCGAAATTGAATTCTGCGACTTTTTTATTTCCTTAGCCGGAAAATGAAAACTGTTCCTCGAGGCTTCCTCCTTGTACGCTTTCCCGTTGGCGAACGGTGCTTTTTTCTTCACCGTCGACGTCGGCGCCGGCGTCTCGCACACTGTGAAGCTATTTCGAGCTAGCTCACCGCGAGAAGCGACGATGCTGTAGTTGCTGACGACGTAGGGAGAACTCGAGGCAGATCTTAGGACTCTCTGACAACTCGACCTGTCCTGCCAATCAGCGTGTTCCTCGAGTATTCTCCTTACCTTCTGCAACATTTTATCCCTTCAAGACTCCAAAAAACAAAAGACAGGACTCCATTCAAAAATTCTTTTAGTCAGACTGCAATTGACTAAGATTAGATCTGACGAATCCCATAGACTCCTCTGCCTATGCCACGAAGAATTACGACCCGCCTTCGCATTTAAATAACTGATAAGATTGCCGGGAGAGCAAGTGATAACTCGATTAACATGCCCGATAGTCACTCACGAACAGCACGCGACTGCGCAAAAACTTTAAAAACCGGGAAACGTAATGAATCATTACAAATACTTAAAAAAAAATCCACATAGCATAAACGGATTGTTAACAATTACTCGTCACTCACCAACTTTTAATTGAACTCTGTATAAACTCTGTCTCTGACGGTTCATCAAATAATATCTTGAGATTGACACTGTGAGCCACGCGTCTATTTTCGTAGAGCGAAAAGAAAAAAGCAAGAAAGAAGGAAGGTCATTCGAAGCGATAACGGCCAATTGTCCACCGGTCGATGATCGTAGACGGAATGACGATTTACTGGCGAGAGTCAGTGTGATTAAGCGAGAAGTAACTTTCCGTAGCGTGGTGGAACAGTGGAACAGTAGTAGAGAGGAAGAGAGGAACAGAGGAACATTGGAAGAGATCCCTTCCTGGTCCCGATCTTCGCCACTGTGGACTCTCTTTCAACGCGCTATTTATACGTCAGTTAAGCCCTCGCGCGATTCGCTCGTCTCGCTCGACTCGCTCGACTCGCTGCGTCTGTGTGCGTCGACAGCTGGTAGGTATACGTAGATGTGACTATCGAGGGAGCCATGTGGCAGAGTGCGAATGATGACGAGGCTAGGCAAGAGCGGTAAGAACGGCAAGAGTCAAGGTGTTTCGAGTCTGGAGAAGTTGCGAGTAGGCCTAATTGTAAGTAAACTTTGGGAGGCGAAAAGAGAGAAGCAGCTTACTTGGTGAGTTGTTGGTTGAGCAGTGGGGATAGTCGAGACGGTGCCGTTCCTGTGGACGCCGACGGCAGCGACGCTCCCAAATTTCACTCTACGTCCATTTGAGATCGGTGAGAAACTCTGACTGGTCTCCATCAGAGGCTACAATTTAGAGATTTTCTTGTAGTTGTCTATTGCGTCGTTAGAATATCCTTGGTTCTTTTATTTCTTAATTATTATTGTGTTTGTGATCTGTCGTCGTTGTGTGACGTTGTGATTGCAATTATATTGTATCGACTTGTATACTTCGTAGATACTTTCTTGGATTTTTGACAACACACTGGAGTGCCGGTAGCCATTAGCCATTAGCCATTAGCCATAACCTTAGTAGCTACTAGATGTGTATTACGTATAACGTAGAGACACGATTTCCCGTTCTCGCCTCCTTATTGACACGCGGTTATTTTTGTATTTTCTGTATGAATAGCGTGGGACTCGAGGGTTCCTGTGAGCTTGTCACCGAAAGCTTTTTGGCCAGCAGCCAATGTTTTGAATCTAGCCGAAAACTTTTGAAAAATTAGCGACCCAACAGAGACTGGATCACTTTTCGAAATTTTAAAGCGACTGAACAGCTTTATGTTAAAAATCGATGATTGCGCGAAGATTGGCTTTAACTAATTTAGTTCGATTTTACGCGTAGGTGTTTTTCTTTCAAAATATTTTTCGCAAATTTGTTTTTTCAATTCACTACGGAAAGGCATATTAATAACTAAGACTTGATTTTGAGATTAACGAGAAAAACAATTCACGGTAAGGTCGATTAGAAATTTATATGCACTTCGTGCATGTAGAACAAGCGCCAAGTTAGTTTTGTATGGATATCAAAGCACACGTGTTTGATTCGCAAGCATTTATCAAGAAAGACACGTAAGGAGTTAATACGGTCTGTAAGGAAGTAATGAAAGGAGCACACTAAAGAATAGCTGACCTTAAGAAATCTGATATAAAGATGTAGACGTCACTTTCGATAGGATAACAGAAAAAATACAATAAGCCAGTCGTGACTTTTTTAAAATTTGAATTTACGTATTTCGGAAAGTCTCGTGTAAATCGTGCTTAAAGGCCTCTTTCATGTTCGCCTTTTGTGTATACTTTTCCAGCGGTGGCGAAGAACATCAAAAGAAGATTAAAGATAGCTTCACATTGTACGAGAAGATGCTTTCGTGAAAACCCACCGACTGTCAGCTAGTTTAAACGAAGAGCAGATCGACTATTCGATAAATTTTCGAATTTTCAAGTAGACCGCGAGACTCTCGTCAATAGATGTTTGACAATGCAAGATATTTCGATGGTCCATTCGGCTCTCGTGTTTACGATTGCTCGACATGCCGAAAATAACATACCTACTTTGTTGCAGATGTTTCTCGAGCAAAGCTACCAGTCTAATATTGTAGATGCATAAAATATAAAATAAATAAAGAACAACGTCTCACACCTTGAACACAACTTATTGTTTTCATAATTTATGACATTTGAAGCGCTTGGCGTTTTCAAAGCGTCAATCAAATAGACAATATTACAGTAAGATTTTGAAAAAACGTACTAATCGTGCACGAAAGTTATAACCGTCTAGTAGCCCAATAGGCGGCAGTTGAGTCGGAAGCGTCAGGCAGGATTGGCTGACGGTTACGTTACACGAGGCTGAGAGGTTGCCGAGACTCGAGCCGGAAGCTTTGGCTGATTAGTTTTCAAGCATGCGTGCCTTTTGACATTGATTGACTTCGACACCTCGGAGAGTAAAGGAACATGCACACAGTGCAAGTAAGTAGAACATGGAATATCATAATATATGCGGATCAACCAATTCAAAAATCCATAGATGACGAACCCCAACCTACGACACTCGACGCATTCTGACCTCAAATTTATTTTATCATTCGCACCTATGGTTATGACAAGCAAGCTTTACTTAACACTGGTTAACGGAACGTAACAGGTACACGATAACAAGCACCACTCGATTATGCATTATCCTATCTAATAACAAGGTGGGGTCTTGAACGTAGCGATAGATGGAAATGGCGAGCTGGGGGGGAACGAGTGGTGAGAAAGATAAGGGCTGATAACGGTGACATAGGGTATATTCGCGCACGCAACCCCATCATCAGAGTCCAACAACAAGAGGCGCCTTCCGTGCCAAGGTCGGCACCCCGGCGCAGGTTTGGCGTGACGGATAATATTTAAAAATATACACGCATGACCGGTAGCGGTAATGAATTCCTTCGGGGATTTCGAATTCCCATTGGAAGGGTGTATTCATGGGAAGGTATACACACCTGAAAAAGACACGTATATGAAATTGGCACAACTTTCTAACCGTTTCCTGAAAATTTTCTTAATTTGTTTTATATATTATCGGAATTCTCGGAAATGGATTTAAAAAAAAAATGAAATCGAACGAAAGAACTATATATGTATATCTCACGAGAGATATTTATGAGAATCTTGAAACTCCTAGTAAACGGTTCATTCGACCTGAGCTTCCTTTAGTTGATGGAATCTTGGAGGTAAAATGGCTATGATGCTGGGAATAAACTGAGGTTTCACGAAATCGCGCGGTGCGATCGTAAATGTCAGTTAGCGAGGCATTTGTACTTTTTATTTACTAGGAAAAACCTTATATTTCTTTGATGGAACGAAATGGATCAAATGCAAAAGATCTTTTGATACGAGTGCGTAGGATAAGGATGATGCGAAGTAGGTTGATTAGGTTGTCATCGTTGGTAGGTCGTGAATGATTTCTGCTTTGAATTTTCATGACAGCACGTTAACTTCTTGACTGCTCGTCGTTGATGCATGTTGTGTCAAATAAATTTGAATTCTGAATTTCATATAATTTAAAGTGCAATTGCAAAGAATGTCTAAGATGAAATTTCGGTGCTTTTATTTTTAACTGATATTTTTCAGACTTCGTACCTTCTTCAGCTTCACTTTGTACTTCGGCGTCTTCAATATTGTGGAATCACCGATTCTTCGATTTATCACCATAATTTCGATGATATTAATTTGCCCGTTATCGCGCGACTATTAGACAGATTAATTGGGACAATAGTTAAGGGAAGTTACGGCGTTTAAAGTTACGTGTAAACATATAAACTTTCATACGAAAATATGAAGGTTTAAAGTTTTAATCAGTGACAGGGACAAATGTAGTTACGGCTGCTTTAATCGTATCGTTGCCAATTCCATTAAATCACGGATAAAATAAGGCAGGGAAAGAAAGTGAAAAAAAAAAGTAACTGCAAAGAGCGAATAAAAGTTTTCAAAGGACTTTTATGGAGACTAGCAATTCTGAATATCGGAATCGCAATTTCTGGCAATAATTCACGAATAATTTTGTAGGAATTAGTTAATCCGACGTCACACTGCAGATACTCGAAAATCTTAAAGGTCACTCGTTAGGTTAGTTGGCTACTAACGCGTTAACGGAGTTTAGCTCGAAAGGGGTTAAATCGTTCGGCAAGGAGTTGATTGTCTACTGGGCCAAAGTTTGAATTGCACCCCCGCAAAGCTCAAAGTATCCAAGGGCTGTCGTAATACGGGGTAGACACGCAGGCGCGAATCGGAGCCAGGTGTTGAGCCGCGATACCTTATGTGCTGGAAAATTGGAACTCCTTTTGACAGGAGAGCACGCCGCACACGTCACGCACGTCAGACAGGGCACACACGAGGGAGTGTGTGTTGACACATTTTCATTTGAAATTATCGATAAAACATTATAAATTAAAATCGAGTCATCCCGATCACTACGTAAACTTCGGTTTAATTTGGTTGGCCTGATGAAAATAAAGAGAAAAATAAATAAATAAAAAATCAGAATGTAAGAGGGGCGGCAGGGGGAAGGAAGGACACGTGACAAATCACAGGATGAACCTAACACGTGTTACTTGATTGTTTACACTTGCAGGTGCACGTGCTGTGCACTCACACGCAGTTGCATCGACGATGTAGTATAAACATATCTATATATACATGACGCAAGTAAAAAAATACTGGCGGATTTCCACTGCGGTGCCAAGTACGAGGAGGTATCGACATTGAGAAAAGAGCGAAGGATGGTTGGTTACTGTAAGGATGAAGGGGATGTCGAGCTATAGTAGTGAATGATATAAAAAACGTCTATCTTTCTAAAAATATCATTTTTCCGTAGACTGGCGGAGGCGGCGTCATTGTGACTGTGCGATAAAAGAATATGCATGTAAGCGATTGCCGATTACTTTTCATGGAGGTAAGGTCGGACGAAGTTGGTATTAACCTCCAAGGGTAGGAACCCCCGACGCCACTTAACCTTGAATAGAAAATTAATTTATTCGGGGTAGAGCGGGCGAGAAATGAAGCCGATAGTCAGCGATGGAAACACGCAAGTCTCTCCAGAGCCTCTCGAGCCGAAGGTCCTGTGTTCTTAAAGTCGAGGTGGGTCGAGCACGCTTTACTCAAAGTCTCGATGTTATCCAACACTCGTATAACGTAATATTAGCTGTTAAAGAAGAAATAAAAATAAAAACCACACGATTCCACGAAAGCCAGAAATTTCGACAGCAGGAAAATGCACTCACTCGAACGACGTTGCGTTACGCAGATGTAAATTTCATCCGAAAATACGTTGGCGAAGTTTCAACCCGTTATTATATCCTCTGCTGGTTAATTTTGGAGCCACTTAGATCACGCACTTTTGACTCCTCAGCATGATCCACAAAATGTGCACGTTCGCATGGTCACCTTTTAATTTAATTTTTTTTCTTGCCAGTCATTACCATACGCGAGCTTCCACCTAGCAGCGGTGCGACGCGTGTGTCTTGAGACCATAAATATTCCTGTAGCACTGGTAGTCGTGACAGGAGAAAAAGAAAGGACGTCGCCTTAGGTCGCTTTTTCATAAAAACGTAGATGGACGCAAAGTCGATTGTTCTCTTTTCTCCTATTTCCTTATCCTCTACTATGCTTCTCTTCTTTGCCTAGGATTACTTGAGCCACTTGGTTCGGACACTTCTCGGCGATGATCAGCGAATCTTTCTACGCCGACATGTGGATTCACGCAGGCTCTATTTCCGTGGATGTACTCGGCGGCCGATTGATACGCTCTTATAGCTTGCAGCACGTAAAATAAGAAGCGCCGATCAAGACGTCGCGCATTCGACTAAAAAACGACGCCTTGCGCCGGGACGCTCCCTCGTCAGAGCCATCGCACATGACATAGCGTCGATCCAAGAACTCCCTGAATAAAGTGTATCACCCTGTATACATAGAGTCTCCAGTCGCGAATGGCTGCAGCTCTCAGTGTCGGGTAAATTTTCAAAATTTTACGTATTTGATAAAATCGTAATTCCACTCCCACGTCACCTCCTCAATGATCCATCGTCAACGTCAGTTGCTACTGACGGAAGCTAATATTTTCCGCATGTGGGTCGCACGCGGAAACTCAGGAATCCACAAGTGTAGGAAGTCTGCGCGATACTGATTCCACAAAGTGCGACCGTAGGACGAGGCTAGGAGGGCTCGGGTCTAAAATTGAATTTCGCTGGGTCGTCCAATCGAAATTCGATTATCACCGGAAGTTGGCAAGCTTCGCGATTTTTATTGGCTCTTCGTAGCCTCCCTTTTCCGCATTGCAACCTCAACTGAGAATCTCGCAATCGGTCACTACGGTATCAGAGGTAATCGGTACCCGATCGCTTCCGCTTCTCGATCGTTTTACAGAGGGCGTCACTTTCTCATTGGGAAGAGATGCGGAACTCTTAGACACCCCGTTATACGCACAGGGTCTCGTGCACACGCGTGGCGTAGCTCGACGCGATGTCCACCGAGAAAACTTTTGAGAAAGCGGGTCAGGGGACTTTATCCGCAAACGGACGCCAACTGTGCCTAGGTCGTCTATTTTTGCGTGATCCATCGTGGTGGAGCACCGTCGACAACATCCTGGCTTCAGTCAAGATATTCACCTGTAATTCTTCTTCTTCCGTTCTTCATCAATCCGTCTGCGTCAAACGGCCTTGACGGCCAATCAAATACACGATTGATCGCTGCTAAGGAACAGGAATATATGTAAATTCTCTCACCGACATTTCAAAGTGTAATATTATATTTCAATAACATATAGAGTGGTACATCGAAAATGAACTATTCAATGAATTATTCACTCGATAACATCTATTCATCTCTTTCTCCCCTAATTATCTTTCGCTCTCACTCTCCCTCACTCTATTTCTTAATATGGAAAATAGCGTATTACAATGTTCGCCGAGTGGAAAATACAATGCCAGAAACACATAATCTTCTCGTCTATTCGTTATTATTTATTTGGCAACAATCAACAACAATTGGGATTAATCGTCATTTTTAATAGCAATCGGTAATAATGATGGTAATAATAATAATAATAATAATAATAGTAATAATAGTCGTCACAACGTAGCGCCGTATATAGTACAAGATTTAATTTTTTTCCTGCTCTTTTTTTTCATTGAACCTGTGATATATATATATATATTTTTATCGATTCTTCCCTTTCTTTCTCTTCGACCTTTTTTTCCTCTTTTGTCTTTGATGTATTCGAGTGTAGTCGACGATTCCGTATCGATAATGGCCTCAGTCGTAAAAGAGGAAGCGAAAATGGCGAGCAATGTATTTCCGGAAACGGAAATATCGGAGAGGTCGTACGCGCAACGACGGAAAAAGTTTGGCAGTGAGGGTTCTAATTATAAGTGTTACCTTTGTAATATTGATAAAACGCGAGATACTTTATTAAAAATGTGAAAGGAAAGGAAAAATGAAAGGCGCGAAGACACACGTGTAAGGTCCTCCAAGCGAGCGAGCATCGAGATTATTCGATTCCGAACACGAATGTAATTCTCGAGGAGAAATTCCAGGTGTAAAATTCCTCCCTTATATGTATACATATACATGCATATTTTTCTATCCTGAAAAAATTTTTCTAGTTCCTCCCGTGGTTACCCCTCTCAACCAAGAATTCACGAACGATCAGCCGAGGTTCATCGACTCTCGTAACGACGAAGAATTAATGCCGCTCAAACGACCTTTGAACTGGGATCAAAATTCGAAGGAGGATAGTAAAGTTTTTTTAGTAAATTTGCGGCGCACGAGTCACTCCTGAAACGAAGATCCAAATCGAAGGCAAATTTTGTATGCTTCGCGAGAGACAGGCGGCTCTTGTATTTCTTTAATAAATATTCTCTTTACCAATTTTTAATTTTAACTACCCTCACACGCAAGTTAACCCTTTCGAGAATTCGACGGAGTCCAAGATGTAGGTGTGCACGTTGTGCACTGCGCGTGCGCGTGATGAGATGCGATTGTGTCAACGTGGACCCGCACCAGAATTACGAATCGAATCCTTGGTTGACCTCTGAGAGAGAGAGAGAAAGAGGTCAAATTCATTGAACCCAGGACGCTGGTACCCAGAGAGGCTCGGTCTCCACTCTGTGAATCGCGCCGACCAGCTGCTCGAACGCCATCGAGAGGTCAGCATTGACAATGACGTCGTCGAAGAGATGCGAATACAGGAATTCTATCCTGGCGGCGCTGTGGAGAATTTCCTGAAACTCTTCGTCCTGTTCGAGGATGACGTGGAGCAATAGAGTTTCAAACGGATCACCTTATCACTAGACTATTATGGTTCTTACCGTAAAACCACGAGAGTTGGTCTCGTCGAAGGTCGACCTAGCGCGGGCCTCGTTCCTCGTTTCCTTGAGGATCTCGAATCTTGGTGGCTTCACGTAAATAACAAACGGCTTGAGCTGCGGCGTTCTGAGCATCTTCAGCGCTTGATAGTGAGGACTGAGTAGGCAAACGTAACCAGCGTTCACCAGTGAGCTCACACTCTCTGCACTCGTCCCGTATAGGTTACCCTTGTACTCGCCATACTCGATGAATTTACCGGATTCGATGTCCTCGTCCATTTTTTCTCGGGTGACAAAGTGGTACTCTTTGCCGTTGATCTCGCCAGGTCGTGGTGCTCTCGAGGTGTCTATCGATAAAAAACAATCAATGACTCGGATTGACATGTCATATTGCATTCGGGATCCCCAAGTACACATAGACAGAGGACTCACAGGGTACAGGTGTTCTGTATTTGTCAGGATCAGTAGCCATGAGTCTCCTCTTGAGCTCGTTCCTGCCAACACCCGGTGGTCCAATGAGAACCACCGGTCGGTAGATACCAGGTCTTGGGTAGAGCTTGGCGACCTCCTCGTAGGTCGGAATCTCTTCGCGGTCAAAGTCGTCGTTCTCTGCTGCGTCATACATGATTTTTTTAGTTTTTATTCCTTGTAAGTTGCACTTTGTGGGCGAGGCGTGCAAAGAAGAGGTACTGGGACGGGGGCACAATGCGGGCAAAGGCACTGGAACAGAACACAAGCCTAACCGACGGTTAGGTCGATTTTGCGTTAGATTAGTTAGACAGCAGTAGGACAGCCAGCGAATCGTCTTCCTTATTCGCTACGTCGACGGACTACTGCTATTTTTTCCACAATCGAAAGACACACTGAACTTGACGGACACCGTGTAGAAGTAGCAGCCGCAGTCGACCTGGCCAGCTTCACAAAAGAGGTTAGTGCAAGGTGCGAGCGACTTGGATGAGTTATTTGAAATAAGGTTAGTCAAGTGCAAAATGGGAGAGACCACAGAGAACGTACCTTAATCTCCCAGCTAATAGCAAGACAATTGACATCCATATCGGATCATCAACTAATCATCCAGCATCATTCAGCATCCATGTAAATTCGTGCTCGCAAGCCCAGCCACTAATATCTTTCTAAAGCTAGCTAGCGCGTCAAGTTAAGGAACATCGTCCTGCGAATTTCGAAAGCCAAATCAAGAGGGAAAGTGCTCTGTGCGAGGAGTCGCAATGCGCCTGCGCCACGGCTTATCTATCAAGACAGTCCAAGGACGTTCGACAGAGTTCACAAAGGGTTCATTTAATCATGAGGAGGAAGCAGTGAACGCGTTGCGTCCCGCGATGATGTCCAGACACCAGGAAAACAATAGATAATTTTCTGTGCAACCAGTCCCCCTCCGTCACTGCTTGCACATTTCTTCCCTGTGTCGGTAAGTCGGCAAGTCAGCAAGTCAGCAGAGTGTACCACTTACTTATGTTGTCATCGTCAGTCTTCTTCTGCTGTCTCTCGAGGATGATTCGACGTTCCTGAAGAGCCCGACTTGGGATCAGACCAGCTCTCATGTTTCGATCGCCTTCTCGTCTCGCTTGCCACCTGTCGGGTAAGTCATGCTTAATTGCAATTACTTTAATATTTCAATCAGTCGATCATCAGATATTCAGCCTTTTTTTTTATATTGCTTACCAATAGGCATCATCTTGACTGACGATGTGGAGCACGTCGCCCTTGACGAAATCCAAACCGGCCTCCTTGCACGGTATGTAAGGATCATCCGCAGCCGTGTATGAGAAATGCGCCCTTACGCGCACCTGCGTTCATCGATACAAATTACTACCCTCAATACGTACCAACCCCTTCAAGAGTTCTATCCAGGTCAAATGCAGAAAATACCTTGCTTTCCCTGATACCACCCTTGCTGTCAGCTGGTACGATTTTGAAGGTGATGGTGCCTTCTGAATTTTGCTGGAAAATATTACTCGTTATCTGCTGTTTGTCGAATATGCCTAAGTACTAGGTTTTTTTTGGCCAACTACGAGCTAACGAGTTTCATCATAATTGATGCATATATGGTACAACCAAGATCAAGGATTACATTTAGTCTAGTAACCAGTTCGCTTTTGTATTGGGATAATATTAGCATTGTTTTTATTTTTTACCAGAATCTTCAGCACGCAATTAGGCGTCTTGCCCTCGACGCTGATCCCGTTGACCTCGCAGACTTCATCGCCCACGTGGATGAGGCCGGATCTGTCTGCGGCACCACCGTGCATGATACGTGCAATCACGATCTTCCCGGTAACTTCGCAGGTCTTTATGGTCGCCCCCTATTGTCAAGGTGTAAACTAACATTTTCATATCGTCGAATGGTGCGACTAGGAAGCATCCGCTTTTTCTTCAAAATTACATTCAAAAGAAAAAGGCTCCCTTGTGAGGCTGCAAGTTAACGCAGATACTAAACGTAGAAACAAACTAACGTCGGACAGGAAATTCTGAGAAATTTTCGTGACCGTGTAAAAAGATTAGAGATAATAGCTGCTCGGTAATCACAACTTCTATCTCTACCACCATTCAATCTTGTTTCATTCGATTCGCTAGTGACAGCAACTGCCTGTATCCCTATTGATTAAATCTTTTTAGCAAAGCTGCAGTTTGTCGCAAAGTAATGGTATCGCATGCGTGTCAATAATGACGTGGGACGTCGCGATACAAAGTCTCAAAGGTAGATTTTTTAAAAACAGATGTTTCGACGAAAATTGCCCAGACTCGTAAAGGAAGCAGTTGTGAAATTTAAAATTGCAATTTACACATACGTTTCGCGCATTCGTTCTTTGTCATATGTCTAAAGTCCTTTAAAAGAGCTGATTCGAATTTATTATTATTAATAGCCATCCTGGCTAATTGAGCGACTGAGTACAAGGCCAGATGGTTTAACGTATTTCTAGACTTCTTTACTGCCGATACTTTGTTCTTATTGGCACTATGGCGTAAGATTCGAGTCAACTCTTTAAAGAAAGGAGGAGCTTAGAATTAGAACGTAAACTATTGCGTGTGGGATTTTGTAAGACGGAAACGATAGCAGAGTCATGCGGGACAATAACTCAGGCTTGAATCATTGGTCGTAGTATACAGTTTATTTACAACAAAAACAAGAAACACGACACAGGAGATCATGCAGACATTGGGAGTAAATAAATTAATAGAGAGATAAATAAACAATCAGAGGAACGATGCTCTCACAGCCTTATGTACATTATTCGACTTGCACACACCCACGCACTCAATCACGCGTATTCCAGCAATCGCGAAAGAGTTAATTGTTGCGCAAAATCGAACGTGCTTGGATTTACACAAATAAATAAATAGCTTAATTATTACAACCAAAATAATATGGTGCATACGTAATGTGTTGTAGGCTCGCGAATTTAATGATAATAAGGAATTCAGTGTGGACAGGTCGGGTACGTCTACTTGCTGTGGAAAACTTACCACGATAGGTTCAACGCCAGCACCACCGCACTTCAAAGCAAGTTTGCCGATGAAAAAATACGTGATTACTTAAAACGTGTTTTGTTACGTTTCCGATTGAGATATCTTTTTCTTCTCTATTTGATAAATTGCTACTTTTTTTGTCTTAAGAATTTGAGAGATACGCATCTCTACACCTCGAGGCCCCGATTTAATCACGGCACAGTTTTTTCTCTTTCCTTCTACTGTCAACATGTCTACACCGTCGATGGGAGTGATACGTATAAAAGGGGCCACTTCAAAAAAAATATATAAAAAATATTATATAAAAATTCATGCAACTCCACGAACGGGCAATGGAGAGAAAAAAATATACAAAATTTACGGACCGTCCTATCAGTACAATCCACAGTCTAATTTCAAACGTTAATTTCGGGGACTCGATATACTTTGCTATTGTATGGCAAAACGTAACACCCTCGCAAAGCCCGGGAGGATCGAACGCGCTGACGTACCAGGGGCTCGTTGGATTTTACGAGTTGCACGATTTTCACAGTCTCCTCGTCCTCGTCGACCTCCAAGGGAATTTCTGGCAATCGGGGGTAGTAATCTTTTTGAGCAACTGCATCGTGTGCACATAGTAATCCCTGAAATATAAAAAACAAAATGTTTCTCAGAATATTTTAGAAAGCCGTATGACAGAAGAATAAGTTCTTAACGGAGCTAACCTGTATGTGTGGTTTCTGCAAGAGGTAAAATAATTCCTTGCACTCCTCAGACAAATGTGTTTTCGTAGATAATAAGTCCAAAACCTCAACGTCAATATCCATTGCATTTGAGAGAACTGGGAAGAACTTGTCATCCTTGACATTTGTAAGAATTTTATTGTGTACGTTCACTAGTGCATTCAGCTCTTTCGACTTCAATAAATCACTTAGAAAGCCAAATTCTTCATCGGTGCAACTTGGGATTTCCGTCTTATTCTCCTCCAGAGAATTGAGTAGTTTGGAAAGTGCTGGAAAGATATGGGAAGAAACCATTTTATTTTAAAACAAAATATTAAGGTTCACATGGAATCTTAGAACTATGTCAGAAGTATGACATTGGAACAGGAGATACATGCAGATCAATAAATTAACTTATCTTGACAGACATACAAGCAAGCAGAGTATGAAACATTGATTATAATTAAATTTATAAAGAATTAGATTCCAAGCAAAGGATTAATATGAGAGGGTTGTTCAAATATTCTCACCAGGATCCCAATTTACATTTTCCATGACGACGGCTGCTGTCATACTTCGTCGTATATAGGTTTTGCGCAAAAGAAAGAGTCGATGGAAGTAACAGACTATTCAGTCGGCAATATTAATCCTGTAAATGAATAAACTCAGCGTATTATATCGTGAATAAAATAACTACTCAGTGTGTACGTTAATTCGGGTCACTGCACGGCGTAACGTATATATTTTTAGCGTGGCTGCTGCAGTCACCCGGCCGGAAATACCCACGTAAAATGGATTTTCGCGTGATCTTGCACCTCCGTACCGGTAAGACTTATCAATATAATCGTGAAAATAATTTCGTTATGTAAGCAAGTGTCACTCGACACGGGGTTGGGTGACATTGTTCAACTTGAAGTACGAGCAAACTACCTCTGCTTTAGTGAGAAACCACACAAGAAGACAACTTGATCATGAGTGCACAATATCATAGACGAGTCTGCGAATAGCACGATTTATCTGGAACTGACTTTCACGTTCGAATTCTCGAGCAATTTCTACTCTAAACGCGACGCCACGCATACCCGTCCCGACGCCATCTTGAAAGGCACTTGATTCCTTCACTCCCCTCGCCCCCCTGCGCCTTCCAGGCGACAAAGCCAACGGGTTTCTTCCCTACGTCGGCCAAGCCAGCATTCAGGGCCGTATGATCCTCTCTCTACTGTGTCTCTATTGATAAGAATTAGCATAATTAGCATAACGCGTAAGGTTGATTATCCAAAAATTGGGAATACTATTCACCAGGAAAAAGTTGACAATTATTAATCACAATGTTTTGCTGGCTACAAGCGGAGGCTCACGTATTCACTTCAATATTATCAGAGTTACTTTTGATAGTGAATATTACATGCGATATTTCAGCATCCAGAAAATTTCATGGGAATATCAATGATCAAGTAAAGTCCGTGCTCATCATTGGAGAGTGTAAATAATTATTGGATTTTCTAACAGATATCAATCCACAGCTGATGACTCTCAGGTATCCCGAGATTCAAAAAGACGCGGGTTGAATTTAGTAGCCGCTAGTTCCAGACAGTCCGCGCTGGCAACGTGGCAGCACCATCGCCAATGTATACATGCAGTTGTCTGCGCCAAACATCTCGCCGAAAGGTCCCGAAAAATACGGTGATTTCCGTGCTGTTTTCCTGTGAATTACGTGACGAAGTAGTCCTTCGTGTTCCCGGCACTCCCTCGTAGACTCCCATTCGGTAAGATCCCCGGTTTCTCTTTATTTACCGCCCCCGCGCACAGACAAATTTGACATGGCGTTGACACCAGAGAGGCTTTAAAAGTTTTCGTGAAAAGCCTTGCGCCCAGGGCGCCCTTTTCGCTTTCTCAACTTCGTGGCGCCGGGCGCCACTCAATTTCCCTAACAACATCTTCCCGACGCTCGGCGTCCCGTGTTCCCTTGACTCCAAAGGCCTGCGTCCTCTGCTCCAAACATTTACTAGGTACACGCACCTGGCGCTACCCTGTCACTCGTGCTTTGGAAAACGTGCTTGCCCGCGCACGTCCACAAGTGGTTGTGCCTTCTGTGAATTCCATCGTGCAACATATATAGTTTCAGTATGTGAAAACAGCGATCAAAATCTCTGAAAAGATGCGCCAACGATCATTTCACGCCGATCGGCGTAACTTGATGCCGCGAATAATCAATCGAAATCTAAGAAAGAACTGTATTTATTTTTTATGTGTGGTTATGTTGGCACGTAGCACAATCGATCGGGATCTACGTACATATGTGTGCGTCTGTGCGTGTGTGTGTGGGTGTAACTTGATTTCACGAGGAATTATTTCGAAATGCAATATTTACCTAATGTAATATTCCGCCTCCGCGGTAACTCCCACGTCTTTTTGTTACAGAAAATCCTTGCACTTTGCCTTATTTTTCGTTCGTCGTTTGGTAAGTCAACCCGTTCATTTCTCATCCTTTTAACCCTTTTTTTTCTCGTTTATTTATTTTATGTGCACCCTTTATTCACGCGTCGTGATCAATACGCGCTTGGATACTTTTAAGTGCCCCGTGGGGACGTAAGCGTGATATGATAAGGATTACGATGCACGATACTCGATAAGATCAAAAAACGGATCAGAATCTTTCGATCGGTTCGAATATTTTTACCCGCTTCTGTATCCGAAACTTTTTTCACACCGCTATCAATTTTCCTTACCGACTGTTGAACTTTTTGAAAGGAACAACAGAGTGCGCCACCTTCACCATTTCAAAGTCTACCGTCAACGGAGTTCCGTCTTTTTTCTCCTCGATTTGACAAATAATTAGCGACCGGCTCCCTACGTCTCTAATGACTGCGAACGTTTGTTTTCCTCTCGAATAAAGTATAGTTTGAATTTTGGTTAACACGTAAAAACGTCGAGTCACACTTTTCATACTCGTTTATCACTAATTTGTCTTTCCTTTATTTTTCCCTTTTCTACTCTAATCCTGGAAGCATATTAGCGTTTGGCACGAGCCCTAAATATCTTCCAGCTTACTCGTATCGAATATTCCGTTTGCATGGGGTCTGGAGGTCTGGGAGTTTGGGGCTGGGGGCGCGTGTCAGCCGAGTGTTTTACTAGCCTTAATTTCGTGTGCTCTCACAGCCAATATGTCCGGCAGTAAATTCCGAACTTTCGCCAGCTTCGGTTTAGCGTTCGCGTTTTTGCGATCGCGGTTTAACGGCCGCGCTTCGGCCTGCGCCAAGGAGTACCAACCCCCTTGCATTAATTTCGTAAATGACGAACCTCCTTTTGCAGTCCGGAAAGCGAAACAAGCCCCGTCCGTACACTTTACTTCAGTTTCTCAGATTTTATGCCAACAGCCACCCTCTTGGCAGAGCAGTCATACATAGTTATGTCACGCAGCCCTGTTATTGAATGTACCCAACGGTTAGTTTTCCAAGTTCGCCTTCGTATATTTCAATAAAGCCTAACTAACAATGACGATTACCTATCGAATCGAAGGTAACAATAATTATCCGATAACAGTAGTTCAGTCAGTGAACTATTCCGTGGGCGAAAACATTCGTCTAGGTCTACCAACATCGTACGACGGCGTACATAATTCATTCAGCCAGTGGGGTAAGGGCGCCAGTCCTGTTACATATACTATAGGTTATTATACCCCTTAAATATCTAATGTGTTTGCCTTCCTTCGCTAGCCACCGCGGCTTTATGTTTTACTAAGTAAATTACTGTTTTTTGTTCTCTGCGTTAATGTTGGCTCAATCGATTGGTATTCCCCTCTGTGCTGCACACCCCTTAGAACCTAGAAGCAGCCCCCCTTCTTCCCTCCTCCTCCCTCCTGCCGTTTCGCCGCCAACTACGAATTTTTCTACGTCACCCATCAAATATTTAATCCCGTGTGCCTCCTTCGGATCGTCCCGCCCTTGCCCCCCCCCCCCCCCTCCGCCGTGACGTCAGTAGGTCGGTTCGCGCTTCTTCTTCAAACCGAGTATTCTGGAGCCGCAAAACTTTACGCCACGCGTGGAAACTGGAGGGTGTACCGATAATCGATCATAGGGAGATTGATTGGTCGCTGGGGAAACTTTTATTCTCCTTTTATTTTTAGGAAAAATTATACCAAGAGGGAAGCAAGTCTTCTATTGCAGAGACGGGCGTTTCGATGTTTAAGCCTTTTTTTTCCTTCTTCCGGTTCTTTCTTTTTCATTCCATTTTTTTTCCGTCGTTTCTTTACTTACTCGACACGGGGTAGAGTATCGAATTGCCATCGAGATCGGAAAGAGTGCTCGTAAACGAGGGTGGTAATAAGACGATATTTTTCTCGATATTTTTTTTTTATACCATGGAAAAATAACTGACGGCGTAGAAAACGACTCGCAGCCCTTGGGCTTCGCTCCCCCTTATATTTCCCTTGAGTTTTCAATTTGAAATATATTAAAAACAAATACGCCACGTGTAAATATATAACGAGCCTGGACGTTATCGTAACTTTGATGGTGCTTTCGTTTAGGACTATCACGGGGCGACGGTGGGTGTTGCGGTATTATTTTTTCTCACTCCCCCTCCCCCTCCCCCCTCTCGCTCCTCTATTGCCGAGAAATATTTATTATTTATAAGAAAAAAAAAATTCTAATTCTCATAGATTTTCTCGTTGCTCGATGTAAAAGTCGTAAAGGTCCAACGAGAAATAAATGTAATCCTGGCGCAGTGCGCGCCAAGCTAAAATAATGAAGTCGGCATTCCAGTGTATTTGCGGGATACAATGTGATAACAATAAGCTATCGCCTTAGCGGTACTCGCATCCGCCTCCTTTATTCGCACTCCCTCTTAGCGCTGCCATTGACAATTGAGCAACAGCAGCGGCAACGGGAACGACGACAACAGTAACACCAACGGAAACAGCATTACTATTACGGAGTTCCATCGAGTGCGTAAGGCTGCGTTCACACCGTCTGGAAGAACCAGCGGCCACCGGTAACAGCGCGAAGAGGCTGAAGCCCAGCTAAACGTAAATGTGCTTTGCGAATTGTTTCTACAAGGAAACAATGGCGGAATTCCAGGTCGGTTAAACAAATGCAATCGTGTCGTAGGTGAAGGATCGTAAATCGTGGATTTTGTTGAGAAAACATCCGTCACCGTTACGGAAACAGGGATTGGTCGATCGATCGATCACGCGATTCAGATATCTGTATGGGTAATTAAGAATATAGAAAAGGGGAAAAGGTCTAAACGTCACGTGACCACCCTATTCCCCTTAACTGATCGATTCGAGATAATTTTCTAGAAAGTATGATTAATAAAAGCCAGCTGAAAAGTCAATAACCCCCCCCCCCCCGCCCCTCCTCCTCCTCACGGCAGGGTGACAACTCTGTCGAATGTGGGATATGCCTGTGTGTTTACATGCAGGCGTGCACGCACGTAAGTGCGCTCTGGACTGATGGATGGCTGTGTATTTGCCAAAACGGCAAACGTGACGTCGAACGAGACGCGAGTGGATGGCGCAGCCGATACAACAAAATGAAAGCTATCAGAGGTGACAATCCGCGGGCGACAAATCAGCCTGTATATTTAATGCCTCTAGTGGAACGCGCGCCCACCCCCTCCCTCTCCCCCTCTCTTTCTCTCTCTCTCTCTCTCTCGCGCTCCATTACTCCCGCAG
>JARQSV010000295.1:36274-55982 GCA_030142285.1 Calameuta idolon | reverse complement strand
GCTCTTGTTTCGTCTTCCTCATATCTCTGCTATACGCTGTTATTACTCTCCATTTTTCGTTCCGTATCCTGATTCTCCTCTCTTGGATATGTTCCGTTCCTCCGTTCGATTCCTCCTCTTCTATGCACTTTCTTAAGCCTGTGATAATTCCGCCTATCGCTCTTCCTTTCTTTTTCTCTTTGGTGGCATATTTACATTTCCATGAGAATTCTTGTGGCAAATTTTCTTTCAATCTTTCCCATTGCTTCTCTTCAATCCACGTTTCTACTAATCCTATTACGTCGAGTTCTTTTAAAAAATCCCAAAACTGTTTGTCTTTGCTAAATAATTCTGCTACATTCCAGTACCCTATTTTAAATGTTTCTATATCTCTTTGATTGTTGTCCCTTTCCCAATTCTGTGTATCCACTCTCCCCGCGTATCTGCATCCGCAGGCAGGCGGGGGGCGGGTGTTGGTAAGTAGTTGTAGGCCACTTCTGGCCGTCACAACAAACCCCCACCACCGTCCCTCATGACTCATCCGAGTGCACCGTGCTCCGGCCCCCCACGCCGCACTGTGATATGGCCCCCTTACCCAGATGTCACCAGGTAGTACCCCTGAGCACCCCCTACCGCCTCACAGTGGCCCTGATGACCCTCCCGTCCCACGTCATGCGGTGCCTCCCCATTAAAACCCTAAACAGAAACAGCTGTGTTGCATGTCCGCAGGAGTCTACCACGGTAGGCAATTATGCACCGGCCATCGGTCGGTAACACTTTTTTTAAAATTATCCTGAGGAGGTAAGTGTGAGCGGGACAATGATGATTGGTAAGTCTGGCTCCCCGATTCTGCTACGCGAGCCCTGAGAGCATATGAATTTTGTGCTGTGCGTTGAAGCATCGTATGTATTACCTTGTTTCGATACTTATAGCTATCAATGAGCTGGTATCCAACCACCTAATATTTTGGTCGGGGTGAACCCTCCACATGTCGTGTTAGCTGCTGGAGTACCGGTACCCCTCTTTTTTTTGAGCGATGCGCGAATACGTCTGACGTGGTGGGGGGGCCCAGTGTCTCAACCGTGGAAACGGCATGTTCCTCTTATTTGGAGCTATGCAAAAATTATGGTCATGGTGGGGTACAAAGACGATGGTCCCCATGAGCTACTCTGGCAGCATCTTGTTAGTACCTTGGTGACAACTGTAGCGTGTGAAATAAAAGTGCATAAAAAAGAGCTTTCGCGAGTTACTCGTTTGAAGATATAAAAAAAGCGGTTCAACACCAGCGGTAGGTGTAAAACATATGTTTCTTGTTTTCGATAGTTATCCTCGCTATTTCATCTAACGTTACCCTGTTTCCAGAATAATTCGAAAAAAGAGGCTCGGATAACCAATAAGGCTTGTTAAAAAAAGTGGTATGTATATTGACGTGATGTACACATTTTTTATTTTACATCTGACCGCTTCTACCTTTATTTCTAGATATTACAAAAAAAACCACCACCACAACCGGTGCAGCTGCTGCTGCTTCGCAACCGCTAAATGTTGCTTGAACGGTATGTGTAATAATTTTAAGACTACACCGACTTTTATTTGATTTAAACAACTTTATTACAAAAAGACTCTGAAATTTTACAGGTGATGCCGCCAAGAAGGCCCGATACACCGCCCGAGGGGGTGGAGGAGCAGTTTGAGGGACCGCTTCTGGATGGCATCTCACCGCCATTCAATGACTTCTTCACCCTCTTTCGCGAAGGGCGGTGTTTGTACGGGTGCTTGTACGTGTCGGGTATCAGTGAATTGTGCTACGGGTGCATGCGCGCGCAGCCATCCGAGGCCAGGGCAGCGTACACAGCCCACGTTATGCATTATTTGATGCTGGATACCACCATTAATTTGGGTGTGGGGCTCTGTGTACGCTGCTTTCGGTGCGTGATGCACGCGTATGCACCCCGCGATTGCCTGGCGTGCATTGGATATTTCTGCGACAATAGGGATAGGCTGATGTGGGACGGGGGTGCTGAGGTTATCTATTTTTAAATTTTATACATAGCTCCCCCCCCCCCCCTCTCTCTCTCTCTCCCTCTCGCGCTCCATTACTCCCGCAGTATCGCACTCTCGGTTACTCTCGGTTACTCTGGTCCTGACAATGTTGCACTCTGTTATTCCCGGCACTGTCGCCCACATTGCTCCCCTATTTGTACAATCTAGCGCAATCAGTGCTATTATATTAATATTTATACGTTCATCCCGGCGACGTTTGTCGACGATACCGAGCCAATCGAAATTGCGTCACGAACTCTCCATTATGCAGAGATCAACCAATACGTTGTGACGGCGCGACGACGTTTTCTCTTCGTTTCCTTTAGGCTTTTTTTCTGATTTTCTGGTTTTTTTAAATATTTTTGAAAAATTCTTTAAAAAATTAAGCCCCCTCCCCTCCTCTCCTCATGGGGTGGGTTCGATGGGGAAACGTTGAGCGTTCAGGCTCGAGCGCTTTGGTCACCAAACCATGAAACCGAGCAAGCCGCTAAATTCGATCAAACTAAAACTACCCTTAAATTTATATAGAATTGCAAGTGCGAGTCGGCGACGGGGTTGCCGATGAGTTCGAGTAGGTAGTAACTCTTGGAGTTAAATGGAGGCAGCACGCTTTGACAGATGCACGAGGACCCTTCAGACGAAATACCAATTCTCTTGGCCCTCGGGGCGTCGCGCATTTATATTTCCTATTGGTTATTAGATCGGGGATAGATATTGTAATCACGTTTTTAAGCGAGCAGCCCCGTGCCCAGGGGGTTGTTTCTCTAGGTCCGTCCGTGCTCATGGCCGTGTGTGTGTGCGTGTGCGTGTGTGTCAGGGGTGGTTACGACCCCCGGCGTGCAGGACCATCGGTGTCGGACGTAATGCGTCGCTTCGCTACGGAACGAAACGATGACTGCCTGCTGAGTTTTTGTCGACTAATATTTATTGTAAGGCCACCCGGTATCGATCGGCCAGTCTCGAAATTACAGGTTGCCCTTTCGGTGGCTCCATCTTTTAAATCGCATATCGAACAAAGCCCCGAGGTCGTCGAAGAGCGATCCGCAGGACTGCCGACGTCATTGTCGTCGTCATTAACATCCTGAACATCATCATCGACATCAGGATCCCCTGCTCGGATTACTCGCTGCAGCCCTACGTGGCTTCGTTCCGACATACCTAGTGTAACAACCGCGCGCAGCATCCTCGTTAGTCTTGGTTAGGATTTTTCAGGACGAATGACAGGCGAATCGCGCCTAGTGACTTGGCGCCATTTTTCCTATTGGAAAATTGGAGTCGATTGCGAATTGCAGGGTAGATTTCTATGCCCGTCATCCCGGCGCGTCCTTCTCCCCAATCAAAATTTCATTTCCTCCCATTCGAATTGCTCATCCGCTCGCTCTGCCTTGTGGAAATACCGTGCGCTGTCATCCTGCCAACTTTTGACTCTGTCCCGATTTCCTGATCGGTCCTATTCATTTAAAAAAATTTCTTTTTTCCTTTTTTTTTAAATTGCCAAAAAATTGACTCTCAAAGCCCCGAGACAAAGTCTTTTCGAACGAACCAGAGTCCAGTTGCAATTGCAATTGTTGCGGCGGCACGCGGGCCAATAAAGGCCAGCGGAGAAACGAACGAGCAAACGAGAGGAAGGCAAGCAGACAAGTGAAGTCTGCGCAAAGTCTAGAATTATGCATTATGCCAAATGCACTCGCTAAGCAGTATCATCCCGTCGATGGTGATCCAAGGTGGATAACCGTGCGATCCCTCGAGATCATTTCATGATTTCATGATTCGCGATCCTCATGCGATCGAGAATTGCGGTAACAAGCCGATCGTGACTGGCGGCTTTGTACGGTAGCTTATTCGCGAGCTGTTGCTTGTTTCTTCCTATTCCCCCCGACCACCCTCCGGCTCTCGATCCTCTTACGTGATTGGTCATCCAGCAGCCACTTTGCCACCACTTACCCTCCCCCCTCCCCATGCTCACCTTTTATTCCAGCGCACTCGCAGCCAGATCCTTAAACGATCTTTCCCGTCGACCCTTCGAATCACTTTCTACGATCGTTCACAGCGACTCGTATTGATTTAGCGAGGCGACTACCAGATCGAAGAGACTAGATCGGTAACCGTGTAGAAAGATCGTACGTATCCATGTACCAATGTGTCGGATTTATGAGTCCCTCGTGTCTTGCATGTAGATGCAGCCGGTAGTCGGCAGTCGGGGGGAGTGGCTGAAGAAGGGAAAGAGGAGAAGGAGGGGAATAGGTTGAGAGTAGAAGACGGAAGGACGTGTAGGTGGGTGGGTGGGTGGGGGGGTGGGGGGGTATCGACGGTGGGAGGGGTGGGATTCAGAATTAATAATTGTTTCTCTCTTAGATCGAGCTTGATGATACCTTGGGAGAAATCGGATCGCATGTCTGCCTCGAATCTTTCCGCCATCTTGCTGGAACTTTTTTGTCGGAGGAGCGGCGAACGGCGAAAACGAAGTCTGCGATTACATTCCCTTATAAATATGCAAATATGCGAGGCTGGGAGGAGAATCGGGCCGGATCGCAGTGGGGATGGGTTGGGTTAGGCGGGCAAAAGGGAGTCAAACCGTAAAAATAGAGAGTATCACGCTAATAATTATTGATTAGGTATTCGTGACCGACTCGCTCTTGCGAGACCGCCTCCTCTCAGCGAGCCACAACTACTCGCCCCTTTCTCACCCTCCCTTTCCTCCCTCTCCTCCCTCTTCACCTCATCCATATTACGTCCATATTCCACATTTTTTTCTCCTCCCCTTCTCGATTCTGATTACCCGATTTTGCAGGAATCCACCAAAAATTACACCTCGCCTCCGTAACACTTGAACCCGCTGACCAAGGGGGGTTGTTAATACGCCAAGAAAGCAACCCCTGAACACCTCCTGATCTCCTGGTAAGGTACCTTCGTGCTAACTCACGTACCAATCAATTAGCCACCTGGAGGATGCTCCTTCGTGTAATCCAAAGAGAAATCGAAAATTCTTTTATTTTACCTATTTTACAGAATTTCTTTAACAGTGTATATATTCTTCCTATTCGTTTTCTCTTATTCCACTTTTATCGGGAATTTCAAGCAGAACGTAACGCGCACCTGTATACTTAGCAGGTCGCGGGATATCGGGACGCGTCTACGGCGCCTTATGTCCTGACGTTCGCATCGGCGTCCCGACGCCCTGATGTCCCGCCGTCCCACCGTTCCACTATATATCGGCGCGTAATGCGCTGTTTGCGAGTTTTGCTTTGCCCCACGGTAATTCCTGTAATTCTGACTTTTCGTCGAGCACAGGGTGCGTTCTCGCGCATCGCTACCAGTCTTTACCCCCCCCCCCCCCTCAATTCTCTCTCTCTCTCTCTCTCTCTCTCTCTCGCTCTCTCGTTCTCTCGCTCTCTCGCTCTCTCGCTCTCTCCTCTCTCCTCTCTCCTCTATTATTCTTTTCGATGCTCTCGCACATCCTATATAGGTATACCTATGTACACATACGTGATATACACACACAGTCTGCACGATATACGTTGCTGCGCAGCCATGTGTGTGCCGACCGTGTGCGGCCACTCTGCACATTATCATTCACCATACTCTTCCCCATTATCCCCTCCAGAGTCCAGCCAACACGTTATCCTTCTTCCTCTTGGAGTTTCCTGCTCCTCCCTCCTCACTCCTCACTCTACGATTCTTGCACGACCCCACATGCTTAGCCACAATTCGCGAGATGGAAATTTCGCGAAATCATTCGCTCTTTACGAAGGGGTAAACATACTTGGCGATCTCAACGATTTCCAGGATGGCCAATAACTATATACGATTATCAAACCGATTTCTTTAGTCTCTCAGCGAGAAATCGGTCTGAGCTTACATAGAAAGGAAGCTGGCCCTGCGTGACTCTAATACGATCCTTTTGATATCGCACGGCTTTGCATTGTAAACTGTAAGAAGGGATTATTGAGGTCTCGTGAAAACGCGATCTCGCGATATCTCTCGTTTTCCTGCTGCAGCATCAAGATTCCCCATAGTCTATATTCACGTTGCTTTAGTAAATTCGAGTTAAATCTTAGGGAGTCCCGACAGTTCCCAGTCTCTAGTCAGTCAAGATCGTGAGAATCGCTATAGCCAAGGGATTGATATCTCCTCCTCCTCCTCCTCCTTGACTTCTTCCAGCCTGACCTTTCGAACCAGGCCGCCATTGTTAGTCGTAAGACTGACCGAGCACGTTCTCAACACAATTGTGCAAACATTATCGTAATGTCGTTTATCGATCGTAATCATAGCCGAATAAATATTCGCGAATTATATACAACTCCGTGTGTTGGTCACACGTGCATATGCACATTTATGTTACGGCAGTCCAATATATGGCACCTTCTCGCCTTTCCGTTTACAACGTCGACGACTGTCGCTCGACGTGTGAACCGGTATCGACTACGATCGATCGAGAAAATAATTTATCGAATTTTATTTCTTTCCTCGAAACGCATTGAAATTTTACTAAAATTTCGGCTTTTCGCAAATCCACGAGAAATTCACAAGGCGCACTGTTTGTCATCTATTGGTAATCGATGAGCTTTCAATTGTTTCTGTAACGAAGGAGGAAGTCGTGGCCAGCGGCAGTTGACGAGCCGCGGCTGCCTGAGCAGGTAGACGCGTAAATGCGTCGCTCGTGCGACCTGCCACGCGCGTAAATGCTTTTGCCCCTTAAGGCAATACGGACTCCCGTCTGCTTCACCTGGCCAGTATTTTATTGCTTGGAAGTCATACGCGAAACACAAACACAACGGTAAATCACTCGTATCGCTCTTGGCCGTTAACTTTAATTTACGCGCCTATTTCTCTATGACTTTATATTTCCCATTAGCGGAATAAACTGACCTAATTTAACCTGCGCATCGCGACTTCCCACAAAGTTCTTCCTATCGCGTAACACGAGAGGCCATCGATCGATTATAACGGGAATCGCAACCCGATATTTCCTCAGGTCCACCTCGACTCCCGTCTACGTATCGGTTGACCTGCCGATCCGATTATATCGCGATTACGATCAACCGAAACTTACGTAACAACTCTTTCGGTAGCCAGAGAAGATTCTGGGATGCTGCGATTACTGGATCCGGAGGAATACTCTTGACACTTTCAGTACGTTATAGGCTGTACGTTACAGCTGTACGTTATAGACTGACGAAAGGAAAAATCTTAAGGCTGATCCACACGCGGTTCTTTCACTCACAAGTGTGCTCTTTCTTGTCACGGACTAAGTGTTGTCTGAAAACTTGAAAGGAGTGACGTCACACGAGAATTCGGCTAATTAGTTAATATGGAGACGGCGCACCGTATAAGAGAAGCTCCTCGTGGGATTAAAAAGGCAGAGAGGCAACGAGTGGCCAGTATGCACTCTGATCGAGTAGTATCGTACGTCCGATGGAAATTGGCACATACGATCCATGTGTGTTCAGTGTGCGCGCACTGAGTCTGCTAGGTTTGATTGTGCCTTGTTGATATAGCTGTAGGCAGGACAGTGAAGATAGTTGGTAGATTTGGAGCAGCTGCTAGCTAAGGTCGATATATCTCTGGGCCGGCAAGTGCAAGCAACTGCAGCAGTCGATGCGCAGGCGGCACGTTGCGAGTCGCACGTTGCACGTTGCACGTTGCACACGTCGATCCGATCGAGTGTCGAAGGTGACGTCTGCTCATGCATTTCGATGCATTTTATGTCATTTCGATGCATCTCGAGCCGGAGGATGAACCGGTGCGCCAATTGACCATGCACAGTAACGGTATCGCTGTTATTCCATTCTATAGCACGGTCTTATGCATATATGGATACGCGTGCGATATAACATATGTACGTATGGGATACGTAGGTGGAATCTTTCTCAATGGTTTATACAGTCGCGAACTTTGATTTCTGATCGATACTTACATATATGTATAATGTACATAGTGATGAGTAAATCTATTAACGAGATAAATAATTAATTTTTTTTATTTTATACTTATTACTTACAAGTACATTGCGTGAGGTCGTATAGTGAATATATAAAAAGTTGCGTCAAAATAAGAAAGGGTTGCAAGTTAGGTCGAGTGTCCGTACACGCGTAAATCCGTATGACGTTACTCGCGTCTATTTTCTAATCAGACCCAGTACTTCTTGGTATCTGCGTATCAATCAGTCGGTTTATAAATTTTACTGAGACAATAAATAGTCTGGTTTGCGGCTCTTTCTACACGGCTCGTATAAATGGTCTGCCATGTGTGGACGATCACGTGAGCAGGAGCTCCTTCCCACCGCGAATATACCGGGTGTTCGCTCGAATCACTGCAGCGTCGTACGGAGAAATTGGCGAATGGTCGGACGTGAAAAGTCGTGCTTGGATGGAATGGGAGGGGGAGGGGGGGGGGGACGGGGTGGAAAAGAAGAAATAAGAAAAATGATAATAGTCGGAAATTGTATTGGGGCGAAGAGAGTCCTTGGCAAAGGAATAAAAATATGTCGGATCGCCTACCGAAAGGCGACGGCGGCGGCGTCGGCTCGTTTTACCCTTAGTTATAACCCCGTGACGTTCCCATGGCATAAACAAAGCGCAACCGCCAATTCCCAAGATGAAATATTATAAGTAATAACATATATCTATATGGTGGTTGGTTCCCCGTTCGACTCGAGCAGGATAATAACACGGCACTAAACTACGCCCGATACGTACCTATATATAATTGTATAATTATTATTAATGATATCAGAGCCCTTATGCTTAAACGCGCCGAGATATGTATTTCTCGACTAAACGAAGACCTCTTTCTTCTTCTTCTCCTCCTCCTCCCGCTCCTTCAATCTCCTCATCTCCCTACACTCGTGCATCCCCTCCACTCCTTTTACTATACGACAAGAGCATTCTTCACCTCCCGAAGGAGACGCTCGGACGTTGGGGACTTGAGGGTTGTCAGTCGTCGTTTTATGGTGAAATAAAAAGTGGAGAAAGGGACATCTTTCGTTAGAAACAGTAGAGAGAGAGAGAGAGAGAGAGAAAAGTATCTTTCTATCATCAACCAACTGATTGCGCCCATCCTTTTATGTAAATCTAATATTTATCCAGGCTCCACTGGGCACTGTTGTCTCACTCGTGATTTTCTCATGAAAAAAGAAAAGGAACGCACGTTCCCAAGGGGGGTCGTCAAGCCCGCTCTTACATGAACTGTACGAGGTAACCGCGAGTTTCGTACGAGAGGATGGTCCAGGGGGTGGTCGGAGGGGTTGCCAACGTAGTCTAGTTATTTTTTCATTATTTATTGGCTCGGAGATAATTTTGGGGGTCGCATCCTGCTCGGAGAGGCTTAAGTGATGAGGTTCTTGAGGATACATCAGTAGACTCGTAATCGTGTATGCATATATAAGCAGTGGGCCTTTGCGGAAATAGCTTCTATGATGTGGGTAGTATGTGGATACCGCGGAGAATCAACGACGTGCTGTCTAGGAGATGATGCCTGGACCGAGAGAGTGATAAAGAATTTCGAAGTGGTACCATTTTTCTCCTCTAGAGGGCTCCCTCTCCCTCTCTCTCTCTCTCTCTCTCTCTCTCTCTCTCTCTCGTTCGCTCTCTTACGTTCTATCGCTATTTAACGTCGGAAAAGATTAATTCCCAAAGGTAATGGCAATGGCTTCGTAATATGCCAGCCGCGCGAGAGTCCATGGAATATTAAAAGAGCTCATTAACATAAGGGGACAGAAGCATACGTGTCTTTGGGATCGTGACGACGTTATTGATTACGTCCCTGCGCTCTTAACGCACACGCACGGGATCTCGATACGTCGTGCGGGACGCAACAATAAAGCGGCGCGACATTACCAGGTAAAAACATACAGGTCGTTAAGAAAAAAAGAAAAGAAAGGAAAGAGAAAGAAAAGAAAAGAAAGGTGGAAAGAAGCGAGAGCGAAGGGGTGACGAAGGCGGGGGGGGGGGGGGGGAATATCGTATTGTACGGGACACACACGTATATCTCGCTGGTACCGTAACTGTACCTGCATTCCGATCTTCTGAATAATCGGAAATAATAAAAGTCCCCTTGAATGCTCTGCTACGTGTGTATATACCGATCTACCAGAATTTTCAATCGCTCATTTCCATGGGAATTGACCTTTAAATTTTTAGAGTTCAAATTCTCCCGCCTTTCGCACGCTCGTTCGAAATTCCATAGACGTGCGCACCACGTGGTCCACCGTGCCGCCGAACGGGCTGCTGCGATTGGTCTACACTTGAGACTGCAGAAGTATAGCAAATAAAGAATCGAATGAAAATGATGGGAAGCCTCGCGAGAAATCATTAAGGCGGATTTTCCGGTACGCAGTCGTTTGATTGCCTCACGTAGTAAGTATACGCACTCTGATTGCGATTATTCCGTTGGACGCGAAAGTATCCCCGCGCGATACTTATCTGCCTAGAATACTTATACGTAGGCAAGTGTCTATATGCTGTATATACATACGCGCGTGATAAGCGTATCCTCATGGGGCGACCCACTGACGCTGCCAATGGAGTAAAGAGGGAACGAAGGAACGAAGGAACGTAGGAACGAAGGAACGATCATCCGCAATTACATGCTGAATCTTTAATGGAACGTTTCGAGCCTGGAATTAGTTGAATGCCATGGAAAGCTATCGCCACGTAATGCACAACCGCGGCTGCGCAATGCGCGCAAGATCACTCGCGGACTGCCCGACTATCCTTTCATATATTTTTATCAACTGTGTGTGAGGGAGAGAGAGAGAGAGAGAGAGAGAGAGAGAGAGAGAGAAAGAGAGAAAGAAAGAGAGAAAACGATTTGCTCTCCTTCAACCACACTGTAATATAATAGAGTCAGTCCACAGGTATGGTTTCCGGTGCTGACCCTTCCTCTGCCCCCCCGCTAACCCCTCGAGCCCTCCTCGCGCTCCCAAGGGCTCCGGCGTTGCCAGAAACGGCTCGACCTATGAAATATTGAACCAAGTCGCAAGTGTTTCCAAGGTAGACGCAGCTGGACCCTTTTCATCTGGCGACTTAAGGTCGATCCACAAACGGAATATCTAAAGACTTGATTAAGATTAATAAAACTCCCCTGCGTGAATACGTCTTTCTTTTCCATTGATATACTATAGAAGAAGCACAGAGGGTCATCGTGAGATGAGGATGAAAAATGAATATGAATTGGAAGAGGAGGTAGTATTGGAGGTAGAAAGAGAGAGAAGATTACGGAAGATAAAAATTTTCGATGAATTTCAGAAGGAAAAATGGAGGCCGACAGAACTGAAGTTGCACTTATTGCAGTAGAAGTAAGAAATTTCCTAGATGGTCGCCCTGGGCTGCCCGTCCGAGCGACGTAAACCTTTGCTTTGTGTCTCGACTGGACAGGGAACGCCAAGGAAATTCGATTTAACCAACAGTGTAGCCAGACAGCATCCACCCTCAGGAAGCAGAAGGGTGAGACGCGCGTCCAAGCACGGGGTGCATCCAAGTGAAAGTGTGTCTGCCGACCTTTGAACTTTCCCGTGGTACGCGGAGACATCAACGCTCCGTTACGAAGTCGACCCGTAATTCTCTCGGGTGGGATGAACTCTGACCTCTTCTCGCTTCATGTTTCCTACACTGATTTGCTGCTGCAGGGAGGAAATTGATAATGTTGCCAAAATGTAGTCTAGAGCTCGATAAGGGTCGCAACCCTTGAAAGGAATCTTATTTTCGGAATCACCCTGTATGCAAGATTCTTGTATGACCTGACAAAGGGAGTATGTGCATATTCCTCCCCTTTCCCTTCGTCGTCCCTATGGAAATGCAAGGTAATTTCATGCAGAACGTTTGACAATGGACCTCAATATCTTTATGGCTTTACGAAGACCCGCAAGAGTAAAGAGGTTAGCCCGGTTGGTTTATTTTCAAGCTAATATCGGATATTTTGTACTATTGGATAACCTGTCCAGAGAAACGATAACTCTAGTGGTACTCTCGTACGTAGATCCTGGATTTTCTCTAAGGTCCAGAGGATAAGGACAATTTTTCCAAGCTCCAATAAGACATTGATGTTTTACTTCGTTCCGAAGTAACAGACTGTCTAGGAGGAATATATATATATATATACTACATATATAACAATGTGAAAGGCAGTGATCTTTCTTAGAATCTTTTCTCCCTCGGAGCCTCCATATAATAATACTCTATATTATAGAGTAATGCACTCTGCGAAAAGAAAGGGTGGTAAGATAATAACACGGTATTTCTAGCATTCCGATAATTTCTTATAATAAATCACGCGTAAGTGGATCTTGGCGAGATGGCATAAACACACGTTACGAGAAACTGCACGTTGCGTTACAACGCACGTGGCGTTAAAAGTCCCTTGCCAGGAAAGATTAATGATATTTTAGTGTAAATGCCTTCCTAAGACGTTATGCGTCTAGGACTTGATGGTTCTGCATTCTTTTTGCCCGCAACATTAGAAAATCAAAGAAATTCACGCGGTACCGCCTGACGCAGCATCCATAAACTCCCTGGAGTAAGGACCATCCTGTCATTTTCCTTTTTCTAACTTTAAGATGATCTCGAGATCTTATCCATTGGCTGTTAGTTGTCAGTGTCGGTGTGCTTGAATGTACGGCCGCGGGGTAGGAGGGAATGATTACGTATACCGCGTGATTCTTTGGTAGGGAACGTAAGATGAATATTGATAGAAGAAGGAGGGTTGGTCAGGGTGGCGGCTATTGTGATGATGGTGGTGACGGTGCTCGGAAGCCTGGCAATTTGGATTTTGATATTCGGTGATCTGCCTGGTACACGGTAGCATGATCGCAGACGTTTTACACGGTGTCTACGATGGCTGCCCTGGGGGCCCTGCTATTACTGCAGCCCCGATGATCAGAGGATCTCGAGAGCCTCGAAAAGGGAGCCGACAGGGCTGCGTCTGATTCGACATTTTTTTACGTCTAGCCAGTAGTAAGTGCAGGGCGTGGATGACTAAGTTCCTCGATGGGATCATCGACTACCTACCCCTAGCATCGCCAAATTTCGTGCATCTCGACCTGAGAACCTTGGAAATTGCACCCTGCGAATGCTAATCCCTTTGCTCATCTTCGGCACTGAAGACCTGATAAATTCAACCATCCTGAACGTAGACCTTAACCTGCTGACGGAAGATTCGTCATCGCGAGTTGATTTTCCCAAAGACAAGAGTTGATAAAAAAACAAAAAGTAACTCGCGTAAATTAACAGAAGAGTAACTAAAGACTGGTTTTCAGAGTCAGTCATTTTTGCAGGCTTTACTCACCTTTTTTTATGCAAACTTTCAGTGAAACTTGAGCGTGTGGAATTTTAACATGGCAAAGCTGTGTAGACGTGTAGTGATAAAGAGTGCCACGTGTATTCAAATATATCAAGAGGTATATAAAATATATAGAATATACAATACACGTATATGTATGTTCGCTCAATCGAGCTGCAGAGTAACGCAACAAGTGGCGGTTTTCACGGGTTTTCCTGGGGATGAAACGTACCGGCCCGTCCCACTCCACTCGAGGGGGGCAACCCCAGCCCATCCCGTTCCACCCCTTAACAGCCACAAAGCTCCTGTCTGGAATTTAAGGGTGGAAATACCCTTACCACCTCTTCGGGGCGTGCTTACGGATTGAGATAGGTCGAGCCGACACGGTCAAGGCCTTCTCGACCTCACACGATCGCACGTAGGGAGATGCGGTGACCTGATTTAAAGGGCTTCTCGTTCAGGATACCCTCTGTACCTAAAAACAATTCAGTCCCGACGCTCATTCCTTCCGTTTACTATACGGGAATCAAAGGGACGACGCTTTATATTCTCTGGACTTCTAGCGACGACACCGGGCGTCGAGTAATTATTCCGAGTTGCGCGCCGATGGGAAACTACTATTAAAATCGGCCGTCGCGATTGGCCGGCTCCTGACCACGGAGAGAGGTTCGCATGATTAAGATCATCCAATGATTCCTTCTCTATAATGATAGGCTTTGCCGAGCTACCCGCATTGGAGTGGGGACGCACGGCGTCGCCGGTCAAGAGGAGAGCGTCGCATTATGCGGAATCGCTAAAAAGAACTTTATGCTAATGAAAATTACTGTTTCTTCCCCCCCCCCCCTTTTTCTCCTTCTTTTCTACTTTTTCTTGACTCATAATTTTCATGCGATCTTCGACGTTCCGTCTCCGTGACTCAGTGAGCTCTATGGATCATGGATCCTTATAGCTCTTACGATCATCCTGCCTACAATGCGGTTCTCTCGTATTCCACATAAAGTGGCACAGAAACGCCAAGATATATTCGCATCTTTATTTCCGCTCGATTTTGCGGTATTAGAATACGAGCGAGCGATCCAGTCCTGATCCATGGATCATTCCCCGTGCACAGGGCCTCGGATAAATTCCTCCTTATTATTCTCATTATGCCGTTATAATGAAATATTAGCAGTGGAGCCAAGGAAGACGGCAGAAAGGTCGAGTCGAGAGTCTCGGGCAATGAGAGAGAAACGCAGAGCAACGGATTGAAAAAACCATTTAGCAACTGGCCATTATAATAATACGTGATTCGTTTATCTTGGTACAGTCCAAGAGCAAATCCTCCGTTGCGATCGTCATTTCCCATTAGATCGACCTCCTTGTCCCTCTCGCAGCTTCTTTCGCTTCTACCGATTTTTTAATCTATAGTCCCGATCACAGATCGCATCTCGTTCCTTCAGGATTTTTCCACGCTGATATAAAATCTAAGCTTTTATTACCTCTTTGCCATTTAATTTCCTCTCGGATTCAAGAACAATTTCTGAGGACTCCTCGCAGAGATTCCGCATCGCGTAATCCGCTTCCGGGAAAGATAAATGCGCCAACTATTGCGTAACCTCTGTGTGTGCATCCGGTTCGATTACGTCGTTCACCGATCCTACGGAAGCGCTTATTGAATGGACTGTACAATAATTCAGGGGCGGGAGGGATATATTCCTTTGCATTACAATACGAACTCGGACTGCCTCGGTCACGTTCTCCGGATGTGTGCGTGTGGTCCAGCTCTCTGCCCTTTTCTTTTTATTTTTTTTATTTATTTATTTTTTTATTATTTTCCTTCACTGCACCTTGGATCAGACATCAGAAATCTGCCGATGATGGGAATGAATAAATGTATTCTCGGATCTATTGATCCTGGATCGAAGCCACCCCCCTTAGGTATATACGATCCTTCCTAAAAGGTAGGAAATAGTTCCGGACTGTCCTGTGTGTCTAGGATCTTCGTAAGCGGAAAAGAAGAAATTAAGACCTTGGTTAATAAGTATAAATTTTGAACCGAGCGTGCCTGGGAATTTACATAAGCTGCATTATTGCCGCTTTCGCGTCGAATGCAGTGGCATCACTCTAATGACTGAGCGTTCAAGGATATTTACCTTAATATTATGGAAGAACGCTCCGGAAAAGGACGGTTTATTATGTATTTTCAATAGTCCATCTGGATCGACGTAATAATTCCCCATCGAGTCGGTGAATCGGATCGTTACCACGTGTGTGACGGGCCACGCGCGTGTGTGTGTGTGCGCGTGTGTACGTGTGCGTAGTATCGCTCAGATTACTTAGAATAATAAGCAATGAGAGATACGATGGAACAATATATGTCACAGTAATAAAATCGAGAGAGCGCAGTGGAGTGACGAGTGCGCATGCGCGAACCTTATCTTCACGCTTTGAATATTCATATGGGTGACTCGTAGCCTGTAGTAAATTGTACATTATAATTTTCCGATGGATACCGATATTAATTATTTAATTGGCACGATTGATGACGCTGCTTAATACGTACAGTAGTCTCTAAAAATTAATTGGTGAAAATCCATTGATCAAATACTGATTTTAGGTCCAGTCCACTGTTAAATTTGAATTTGTGTTGTAGAAGACCTATCGGATTTATTGTGACGTCACAATATTGTTTACCGCATTATCACGTAGAGCATGAGTTGCTTTCCAGTATAATACTGACCGATCATATTGAAGGACAGTTAATTAGCATATCTTTCTTAATCGAAATAAATTTTGTAAATTGGACTGGTGGCTCAGTGGGTAAAGTGTCACGGTTCTTATTGTTAGTTGGAGCAAGCGGATGATCAAAGGGTCGAGTCCCACTCAGGGCAGAGTAACTGAATTTTATGTAACAAGTACGAAGTTACATATTTACTTATACTTTTTAGTCGTCAGTGTTATCCTTTATGTAATTGCTGGTAAAAAAAAAATATATCAGATACTCGTATCGCAGTAATATTAAAAAAAATTTTTTTCCTTGTACAGATTCAATGAGCAGGTATATCGATTGCAGCGATTCAATTAGTATAATACTTCAGTGGTTTAGTTATAACTGTGACGTTCAGCGACTATTCACTCATAACCAGTGAATATTTACCAATTCATTTTTAAAATGTAGAAATAGGCCGCAACCCCCTGGGAAAGGTCATTGTTAACTTGGTAAAGTTCTATTATATTAGACGAGTTTCCACGCAAGAAATGCTAAGTGATTTCCTCCTCCGCGACATTAAATTCTGAATTAGAATTAATACTTGTATTTATTGTTAGTCACGTAACTCGCAGCCTTGACCCTCGGCCTCCTACGTATACCTTGTTATCTTTATTGTCATGTCTTTTTTTTTAATTTCCTTTTTTCTGTTTTGCTCCCATTTACTCAAACGCCTTTCATTTCTTTTAATGATTAACTTTCGATTTCACTTTGGTCTCCATTTTTGTTCTAAAACAAGATATAAGCCTACCCACGTCAACCACGCGCATTATATTTTTCGATATCACATTTTCCGAACGAACGATGGATCCGATTGATGCTCCCCAATTTTTTTTTTCGAAATCGCTTTTTTTGTTTATGGACATCGACGCGGCGGTGTCGAAGTAGGTTGAGGTCGTTCCATTTGTCATTCGAGCAAATCCCTCAGAACACTGGAACGAAAGGGGTGGAGATGGGCAGGAAGGGTCGCCAAGGGGAGGAAGCAGGGCTGCAAACATACGAGCGTGGAAAAACATGGCTGCCACTCTGGATTAAAACACAGCGAGGGCTCAGGAGGACTGCCGAGGGATGGAAGGTGGTGTGTGGACGTTTGACGATGGTCCAGGCTCTATACTGACATTCCCCTTCCCGGTGCGGGGGGATGATGCTGCTGATGCTGCTGATGTTGGTGATGCTGGGGTAGTGGTACCGATAGCAACCCCTCTTGCAAATATGGAGGAATTATGCCCATAAGGGTATGCGAATGTACGTGACATGTCATGTTGGGGAGAGTAGGGTAACAGGCTTTGCCAATATTAAACCATCCAACACGCGCCATGACCATGAACGAGGTTAACATAAAGCTTAGTTCACACCGAACAATGTATATACGCGTCAACAAGAGCCTAAGACTCGAAGGAGACTGGTAAAGGGCAGATTGAGCGATCTCGAAGGTTTATACGGTGATTTCAAGTCAAAGGACATAGAGAGTGAGACGATTTTTCGAATGTTTCAGGGTTTATCCGTAGGGGTTGGTACGTACGATTCTACCCCGTAACCCACTGGCGGCAGCAACAGAATCCGTAGTCGGCAAACGAGGCCAGCGACGTAGGGACGTAGCTGCGTTGGAAAAGCTAAAACCCATCGTTTTGTTTGCGATTGATTCATCCGACCACCCCTATGTTTTTCATGCCTTGGCCCTCAGGGGGTGCACATTGGGGGGCGAGAACTCAAATACTATTCCGGTAGCGGCGCTAACAATGCTCTCTTTTTTTTACTTTTCATTCGAGGGGGACGCGACCGGCTGTTTAGCCTACGGATGCCCCTGTGCGACTCAAAATATTTAACTTTTCAAAAATCCTGGCACAGCCTATTTTCGAATTTCCGTTAATCAGGGAAAAAATAAAGAGCGAATTGACCAAACGAAGGGGAGATCCGGCGGGAGTATCGGACGCGACCAGCGGTCACGGAACGCGAGTTCACCGATGGGACTCATAGGCGTCGAAAGAATTTTATTAGCTGGAACAACCAGAATTCGCGCAGTCGCACTGATCATATTATTATAGTTCACAATTATAATAATTATTTGCCTTTCCCATCGTAATAATTAATATTATGGAATAACAGAGGCGGGTATTGTGCCGTGCCGTATCGTATCGTATGTTGGCGTATCGCGCGTGTCATGTATCCAAAGAGAGAACGAGAGAGAGCGAGAGAGAGAGAGAGAGAGAGAGAGAGAGAGAGAGAGAGAGAGAGAGAGAGAGAGAGAGAGAGAGAGAGAGAGAAAGAGAGCGAGAGAGAGAGAGAGAGAGAGAGAGAGAATGCTACCCTCTCGCAACGCGTAACGCTAATCATCCAGCCTCGCCATCCACTTTGTTTGTTTAGATGGAATTTCAATATTATCAACAGTATTAATTAATATTAGCGTTGTAATTAGCATAATACGATACTTTACCGGTGTCAGCGTGGTACTGCGCATTACGATATTAATTTTGTGGAAGAACCTAACGAAGGATTTAACTGTGTATCGTTAGTTCGATTCGCAATCCAGTTCGACACACGATTCTCTCCAGTCGAACGATGATTTTCATAATTGTCCAAAAATTCGTAAATCTAAGCTGCACATGAAAAATGCACGTGTCGTCGATACTGTAGAAAATGAATAAGACTGACTTATGTAACCTAACCCGAAAGGAAATAACCAAGCCAACCGTAATGGGTCGTTAGGGATGACAAGAGGTTGTAAAGGATTGATCAGGGCTACTGCGAAGAGGCGCTGGTGAAGTGGGTGGCGTTGGAGGTGGTGGGTGGTGGGTGGCGGGGGGGGGGGGGGGTTCTGGGTAACGTTGAAGTGGCTTGTAAATAATTTCTGATATAATATGGTTACAAATTACCAAGTTTAATATTAAATAATTCATTTTAATACTAGCGCTTCGTACACGCAGCTCCAGCTGCCTGAACCCCGCGCCCAGGGGGCATCTATAAATTTCTAAAGTTAATAAATACGTAATGGCCAGCGCTGCTTTGTAGCCCGGCGCTCTCTCCCGCCCCCCACCACCCTTCCTCTCTCTCTCTCTCTCTCTCTCTCTCTCTCTCTCTCTCTCTCTCTCTCTCTCTCTCTCTCTCGCTCCGCACAAGCTTCACTTTACTCCAAAAGTAAGTTCATCCGCCTCCCTCTCACTCGCTCCTCTCCTCTTCCATAATTTCTCATCCAGCACATTGTGCAACCCCCACATTTTTGCTTTTTCCCTTCCACCGCTTCCCCCACTTCCTCAAGGTCGTAACGCCTGGTTCGATTTCATGAAAATTTAACAAACAAATTTTTCATAGTAGCCGCGTCCTCCCCTCTCCTCCTCTTTGGGCACTTTAAGGATCCCTCAAAAAGCACGCGATTCTTCTTCTTCGTCCGCTCTGTTCGGATCCTTTTCGCAAAATGGAGGCGTGTTTTCAGGTCGACGCGTACCTTTGCGACACACGGTAGTTCAGGGTTTACATGCAGGACGCACTAGGATAGAATGATGCGGAGCAACAGTGGCCAGAAGTCTCCCTGGAGGAGCAGGCGAGCGTGGATGGTGGTTGTGGCGATAGCAGTACGAGAGAGAGAGAAAGAGAGAGAGAGAGAGAGAGAGAGAGAGAGAGAGAGAGAGAGAGAGAGAGAGAGGGAGAGAGGGAGAGAGGGAGAGA
>JARQSV010000295.1:12645-25525 GCA_030142285.1 Calameuta idolon | reverse complement strand
GAGAGTGAGAGTGAGAGTGAGAGTGAGAGTGAGAGTGAGAGTGAGAGTGAGAGTGAGAGTGAGAGTGAGAGTGAGAGAGAGAGAGAGAGAGAGAGAGAGAGAGAGAGAGAGAGAGAGAGAGAGAGAGAGAGAGAGAGAGTCTACGGGTGCGAGCGAGACAGCAGAGCAGATCGCGATAACATAAAGCCAATGCATTTTCTTCGCTCGATCGCCAAGGGACTCATCCCGCCATCCCACCAGCCTCTGCATCTATTAGCTGCATTTGATGTTCGCCAAACTGCATTGAGCTATCTGCACCCTAAAGTTACACTTTCGTCACGATACCCCCTCCCATTGACCAGGCCTTCCGCTCCTGGAAGGAAGATCAACCCCAATACTGATCCGTCTTGGGTTCCCATTCAAAGATCCCAGAGCCACCCCTCCTATCTACTCTAATTAGTATCTAGTAAACGTGGCGTTATGAGGGTTTAGACCACCAGACTGAACTAACTGTAATCAGAGTTGGGTGTTGTAGCGTGTTCGCCGGATAGGTACGCAACCCCTTGTTAGCTTGACCGTCCACAGTGTCCACCCGCCACGAGAGCGATCCCGATTCCTGGCCTCGCGCCGGGAGGTCCTGCCGCCGGCAGGGACGCTCCTGGCGAGCGGACATTAATCCTCTTAAGTGCTACGTGGCGCGCCTAAATATCAATCACAGTTTATACCACGTGAATTGCTCTTGGAAATGCTCTTGGGATTTTGAGAGAGAACGGTGACGCTCGATAAATCTGTAATGGACCAGTCGATTACGTGTGCGCGACGTCATGCATATTCTTTCGGAAAGAGTCGCGAACTCGTGGATGAACTATCGACGAGATCAGATTGAATCGCGGTGGTGAAAAAAATTTTTATTGGGATCTTCGTTCGAATTTACAAGGATTCGAATGGCTGATAATTCATCGCGTAATGTTTCATACACGTTCGGGATGCTGCAACGTGTACGGTGCAGGGAGTAAAATCCTAGTCGGAATAGATGAATGATTTAACTGCTTTCGAGTACTGTGTTTCGCTATAGTAAGGGATGACAGGGGGTGAATATTTAACGTACCACCTCTCGGCTATTCTTATGCAATTACAATCAGGAGTTTCGTAACCCTCGTAACCCTTCCTGGACTCGATCGACGCCTGACTCCATTATTCATTCGATTCTTGCGCCTTTCATCCGTTCGATACTCCGCACGTGTATACCTATATGTGCACTTTCCCAGATCTTCCCCTTAATCGTTTTCATCCTTCTGATCTCCCTATCTTTGCTGGCTCCTATATTTATACGGAATACTTTTTCGCTAGATTTTCTCGATTCTACTTCGTTTTGCCCTCCTACCATTTATAACCCTTGTGCGAGTTGAAGAGATTTTAAAAGGAGCAGCTCCGTTCGAGAGTGTCATCGTTTATTATTCAGTAGCAATTAACACGTCAATAGATTCCTGCTGCAGTTGAGAATCGTGTCTGGTAATCGGGTGGCTCCTTCGGGAACAGAGACGTCCACTTGAATATATCTTGAAAATGTTCTTCCTTTATGGATTTATAGAAAAGCATCTGTATAACGTGGACATCTGCCTCACGAATCATTTATTTGTACAGAGGTCGCGTAATCTTTCGAGAGAAAATTTATAAGAAACAGTGAGACGTACCTGATGCATCTGCGAATCTCCTACCGGAGCCAGCCGAAGATATTTGCTCCAGGAAGAAGAAAGAGGACAGCATCCTCATCTGGAGCTAAGACTGTTTTTTGATCGACGCATTGAATTAGCTTCTAGTGGCAGTCTTGTCATCGCGCGATAAGGGGTCATGCGCGAATGTTCTGCAGTAGCGGAGAGAGATGCAGGACAGCGGGAGGGCGCAGCAATATAGCCAGGTCGCGTTCTGGAAGTTCGTATTGTCGTCGGTTACAAATCAAATACCCGATATCATTGTTCCAGCAAACTCCCACCCTCCGCAACCCCACATGCGTCTCTGTACGTTGCTTTTGCCGTTCACCTCATCCTCCTCCTCTTGCTTCTCCCTTCCATTGCTGTTTCCCCTGGTTCGGCTGGTTCGGCTGGTTTCCCTGGTTTCCCTGGCTCGCATGGTTTGGCTAGTTCGCCTGGCGTAATGCTAACTCGTGCCGATGAGACTGTCGTACAGGCTCAGTATAGGCTCTATAGTTTAGGTAAGCTATTCGTAGGACACGTAGAGAGAGAGAGGGAGGGAGGGCGAACAGAGAGAGAGAGAGAGAGAGAGAGAGAGAGAGAGAGAGAGAGAGAGAGAGAGAGAGAGAGAGAGAGAGAGAGAGAGAGGAAGAGAAAGAGAAGGAGAGAGCATGACACTTGTCTACAGGCAGGTCAGCTGGCCAACATCGAATCTACAGCTTCTGAAGTCTGCAAGGGTAGGTGAGCTATATACTGTACAGATTACACCGAGCCTATGCAGTGGCTACGTGAAACAGACTATTGATTTCACGTCGACCAATTTTCATTTTCTTCGGGTGATCCTGAAATTTGGATTTAAGCACAGCTGCTCCTGACGTGGATTTTTGAAAAGGGATTTGCGCTATCGCGTCGATGATTGAAATCGATTGGTAGGATGTCCGTCAGTAAGTCGGTTGGCTTGAGGAAACACAACGGACAGATAAGACAGAGCTGCCAGTAGGCAGGTTCAATGGGAAAATAAATGGCACAGGTGAACTAGGCGGAATAGGCGGAATAGACGAAATAGACGGAATAGGAAGAATGAATAGTCGTAATAAGAGCGCATAGGCAGATAAGTGAATAGGTAGATAGGCGAATAGGACGTAATGTCTATCGATTGGAAGCGTCTCAGGATATCCATCGGAGGCTTAAAATTAGCCATTTCCACTATAATCGGTGCGGCTCGAGTTCCCTCGGCACACCGTGAGTTGCCATATTGTACAAGAACAATGAGCAAAGAGAAATATTGATGAAGCAGCCTGACTAAGCGCGCACACGCGTGTACCAGTGCCTGTACGTGTACCGTTTCCCGTGTCTCCCGTTTTCCGTGTGCCTTCTACCAGGAAAGGGGGTTCTTGTCGGTGCAGGGGGAGAGGGATTTCTCCTGGTTCGTCTAAGGGTTGTGCGTACCTGGGTGTGGGAGAGAGAGTGAGAGAGAGAAGAAACCGTGTACGGGCACACGTGTGCATTCGTGGTGTGCGAGAGTGAGTACGAGGTGGAAGGAGATTGGGTGGATAACGAAGGAGGGAGGAGGGAAAGGGTTATACGCTTAATATTTCAACATCGCGAAATTCTCCCCGTGAATGATTAACCAGCCCGAGTAGGTAACCAGTCCCCCGTGACAGTCCCCTCTTCCCCCAGCCTACACCTTCCTATATGTATACGCACACACTATACGCTACAGCGGCTCTCTCTCTCTCTCTCTCTCTCTCTCTCTCTCTCTCTCTCTCTCTCTCTCTCTCTCTCTCTCTCTCTCTCTCTCTCCCCCCCCCTCTCTCTGTCTCTGTCTCTGTCTCTCTCTCTCTCTCTCTCTCTCTCTCTCTCTCTCTCTCTCACACACACACACACACACACATTTTCTATAGCTCCTCTAGCAGCTCTGTCTATTCTGCAAATGTCCTGCAAAAGGTAGGCGTGTTTCGAGTTCTCTCGGCAGGAATAGACTTGCCGGTGCCAAATTGAAGTCCCCTTCCGGATAGGCGATCGGATCCAGGCTTCACCCGATGCTCAGCAGCGGCCTTCGCCGACGGGAATTCCATCCGTCGAGCCTTCGCTCGCCATCTCGCGCCGAATCCTTGCACAGGAGTGCGCGGGCTACTATTATTCCTAGGGATTTATTTCGGCGACGTTTGTAACGCCTGGAGCGCGTGGAAATCGCGACCTCCCGCGCCTGCGCCGCGACGACTCTTTCCGTATCGTATTTTTTCATAACTAGCTCCTGCCCGTAAAAATACTGTCTGTAAACGTTGGAGTATTTAATCTTTATTAGGAAATTCGCTGGGCAAGGCTGTACGAGCTGGTTCGTTGGGTCGAAATTTTTTCCCGTCGATGTCGAAGGGCGTCAGTATACTGTTTGCAGTTAAACAATATTACGTAGTAAAATTTATGACTCCCACCAAGCCCTCCCGCCCTTGGCAGGCACTCTCGCCTTTGTTCGCCTTTATACGGAAAAAAATATCAACGAATGTGCAATATGAAAAATGCGTTATGACCGCTGCCCTACGATCTCCGTCAGCCCTTCGCTCCCCTCTCGTTCCTCCGGTAATACACCCTGATATACTTACTTTTTTTTTTATAATACACTTTTCCTACCCTTGCCATTTTGACTTTTATACCATCTTGGCGCTCTCGCACGGTTTAACAATCTAAATTCTGCAATAAATTTAAAATTGTCGAAAAAAATCGCAACCTTTCAACGAAGCTCCGCGGGTGCGTTCTAAAACGGTTTACAAGATATACCAATAAGGGATGAAAAAAAAACGCAGTTCCTGAGTATCAGAAGCGGTAGGGTCCATAAAGCGCGAGCAATATTCTTTCATCAGTCGTACGAGGCGAATGATATCGGGTAAGGTTGGTTAAGGTTGGCTGAGGTCAGATACTCGCTCACCTACTCATTCGTCGTTGGCAATCACATGGTTTACCGCACAGTGCGCCATTACTTTTTTTACACATCTAATATCTTCGTTTAGCGTTATGAAAAAAAAAGTCACACCCTCGTAGGCCGTGGATGTTGCGTTATGGCATTGACGTTTGTGGAAATAAAATGAAAAAAAAAAAGAACGTTAAGAAGAAAGCACGAGAGTGCGTATCATCTGCTTTTTTTTACAACAACAGTAGCGACATATCGTCAAGAAATTTTTTTTTCGTAAACTACCACTAGCGTGCACTTTCTCCAAGTATTTACAGTAAGGGATGATGAGGATATTCTGAATGGCAATTGCGCAAAATTGACAGGTAATTCGGTATACAAAGTCCACTAGTGTCTTACAAAGTGTACAGGCATAAAGGCTTACAGTCAGCAGAGAGGCAGACAGCAAGGAAGTTGGCGCAAATGAAATTGAAGCCGCAGTTGATATTTAAACAAGAGACCGTGCGACCTGCAAGTATAAAGACTGTGTAATGGGAGCGACGTCCATAAACTATGGAAAGTGTAGAAGAGAGTGAGTGAGTGAGTGAGTGAGAGAAAGAGAGAGAGAGAGAGAGAGCGTATAGGTTTGCACGCTCGCGTCAGGCTCGGCTCGATTCGGTCTATCACGTCTATACGTATCCGAGTTTCGGCTGCTAGTTGTTTCGAAGTTGGCGTCGAGTTGGCTAACGTCCGACGTCACTCCGCCGTCAGGACAGGGAAAGCTCCAAAGTTGTATTTTCTTGCGACGAGAGTGGAAGCGAGAGGAAGAGGAGCGAGTAGAGCGAAGGATAGAAGAGATAAAGAAAGAGAAAGATGTTCCGGCGTGTCCACGTGCGGCGCGCTGTTAACGAATTAGAGGGTAATAGCCGTTAGGGGAGTACGGCCGACTCGAATGGTCACTCTCCTCTTTGTAGCCTAAATTTCATTAGTGGCTCCATCTTCTCTGGCTGAGACACGTAACCTCGTTATCGAGAAGCATACCCAGTGAAATAGCGAAGCCGAGTTTCTCGGGTCGTCCGCGTCCGTAAGTGACCAGCTGACCAGCTCATACGTTATTTCCACGGGTGTGCGGCCTCATTAATGCATTCCCCTTTTCCTTATCGTTCCTTCGCCCCCTCCCATCCCCCCTTCTGCCTCCCTTAACATAAATAAGTAGTCCGTAACGTTGTTGCATACTGTGCGAGCTGTGACCAAGCGATGGCGGAACTAGGTGACGAGTTGCAGGCAGAGAGAGAGAGAGAGAGAGAGAAAGAGAGAGAGAGTTCAAAGCTGAGGTTGCTCGGAGTTCGGTCCCAGGCGCAGCGTCATTAGGATCTTTGGCTCTTGTCTGGGATGGACAGGCGTAACGCGATCAGCTGCGAATTCTGAGCGGATGTTATGATATTAACAGACATCTTGGAGAAACGATATAAAGCGATTAACGGCTCGTTCGCAAGGAGCGGCCTGTTCGCGCTTCGCTCGGAAATAAATAGGGCATTAATCGTCCAGCTGCATCCTCTCTTTGATCTTCCTGCGAGTTCTATATTTTGCTCTAATCCGTTCTTCGTTTCAATGTGTCTTTTGAAGATTCGAAGGAACCGGCGTCTCCCGGAAAGAACCTTAGAAAGACTAGCGGACGATGCGATAAAGATTGGGCTGAAGCGCGCAGCCGGTTCGCTTCTTAATCGTCCTTCCTCGTTATCACTGATATGAGGAGGAAGGTCCAAAGGATGCGAGTCGACGATACCAATGAAAAATGTAGGAATCGATGGTGATTCCGGTGGGGCTGGTAGCTGGAGAACGCGTCGGGGCGGTTGGGGGCGGTGTTCGCGGGGCGGGGCCTCTCTTGTCAGGGGTACAGGAGGAAATGGCACGGACTGGGGCAGCATGCGAGATCCTCGGAAGGTGGCACTGAGCGTAGTGGGGGCACGTGTCTACAGTCGTTCGGGCAGGCTGGCTGGCTGGCTGGCTGACTGGCTGGCTGGCTGGTGGCTGGCTGGTGGCTGGCTGGCGGCTGGCAGCGGTAAGCGCAGGGCCACCCGCGCCACGATGCTAGGCGAGCGAGTGAGCGAACAAGCAGGCGAAGAAACGGGGAACCAAGGAAGCGAGCGATATCGGCGCAGCGTGGCGGCGTGGCGGCGTGGCGCGCGCGGCGTCAGCGTCAACGTCAGCGTCGGCGTCGCTAGCGGCGCCGGATAACCGCGAGCGCTGCTTCGGTCTCTCAGTCGCGACGCGCTCGTCACGCGGTGCAGATCGTTGTACGTCGCTCTGGCGCGCGTCCTACCTTACGTTACGTTTCCATTGGGCTTTCGCGCGAGCGCGGGGTGCGCGTGGTGTCTCATACTTAGGAGATCTTGTACTTTATTAGGCGGGAGGTTCGAGTGAAGCCTGCTCTCCTGTCGAACCTTTGATCTTTATCGGAGTAAGAGGATACCGATACTCGAGGAAAGATACTTTTCAGGTATCGCTTGACTGGAGCGCTCTCGACGGTTCGGGATTTCGCGCTGGATCGCGTTTCGCGCGAAGAACAATAAATCACGATCGGTACGGCCCGTCGTGCGCGATCTATGCGAATAAAGTTTTATAGAGCTCTCGGTTGGGTGATCGGCGAGATCGGTTGTATTCAGGGTGCGAAGGATGATAATGGAGAGAAGGCAGCAGGAGGCAGGAAACCTCGTTACTTATCTGGGACATTGAACCTCGTTCGGGCTGCTCTCGTGTTTACTTGCGTGCGCGATAGAGAGAACTCTCAGTGACAGAGGATGTTAACCAGCACTGTGACTAAGTTGATCGTTATTGACTGAAGAGAGGGTGTTGTTTATAGTAATGGCGATCGGCAATTCTGACGATCCGAGAGGTTGACGCGTACCAAAAGTTCAGAGTTACATTGGGTTCGGAGTTATATCTCGAAGGGGAGAAGGAGGAGCGTGCTCGTCATCGGTCCTCGTGGATTTGTGTTCCAGATGGTCGCGACGCTCTGGTGACCTAGTGGACACTTTGCTAGTGAGCAGCGAAACGTACGCAAACGAGGATAGACGTCAGGTAGATCGAGCGGAGGCTGCAACTGCATCTGGAGCAGGCCGACAGGTGGATAGAGGAGCGAGTGTCAAGAGGTCCCTGCTGGTGATAACAGGAACCACGAGGAGGAGGATTGAGCGATCTAGGAAAGATCTCAGGGCGACCACCTCGCGGGAATAAGGATGACGCAACAGAGTGGTGCTGGGTCGCCCCAGCAATTTTGTCTGCGCTGGAACAATTATCAGACCAACCTGACCAACGTGTTCGACCAGCTACTCCAGAGCGAGAGCTTCGTTGACGTGACCCTCGCCTGCGACGGTCACTCGGTCAAAGCCCACAAGATGGTCCTCTCGGCGTGCAGCCCCTACTTCCAGGCACTCTTCTTCGAGAATCCCTGCCAGCACCCCATTGTCATAATGAAGGACATCAAGTGGCCGGAACTTAAGGCTGCCGTCGAGTTCATGTACAAGGGGGAGATAAACGTCTCCCAGGAACAGATTGGACCACTTCTCAAAGTCGCCGAGAGCCTGAAGATCCGCGGCTTGGCCGACGTCAACAACGAGCAGGAGTTGACGTCGAGGCCGAGTCTGGATGACGGTTCCGGTGGAAGCGGCGCGTCAGGTGGACTTTCTCGGAAGAAGCGACGTCGAATTTCCGGAGAACGATCGCCAACCGGAAACAGCCCGGATCGTACCTTACCCGGTGAAGATCAGGATCTAGGGAGCATGGGACCAGAGGCCCACGGATTGGGACCATCCTCGACGCCACGTTCCCTTGGGTCACCCAGCACGCCTAGCATCTCTGTCACACCGCAGATCAATCTCCAGGACCTTCCGGTCTCGCTATCCCTGCCACCACCGTCACTCCCAACGTCGACCAATCAGAGCTCACACCCCGTTGCTCACCACGTGCCCGCCCACGTGACTTCCGCTTCGCACGCGTCCATCAATCCTCTCGGCCCTCACGGGCCGTCACAGCTGCCCGTCCAGCAGCAACAGCACCAACAGCAGCAGCAACAACAACAGCAACAGCAGCAGCAGCAGCAGCAGCAACAGCAACAGCAGCAGCAACATCTTCAACAATCATCTGTGAACCCGACAGCACCCGGAGATGACCTGGAGATCAAACCCGGCATCGCCGAGATGATTCGCGAGGAGGAAAGGGTAAGTCCATTGACCATATTAATGTTTCCAATACTCAATTCAATTACAATGTCTTGTAACCAAAAGTCAGCAGAATAATTATCGAAATACTATTGACAGAGCTGTGCAGAATTTTCAGCTGGTTGATGATCTTTGAATAACATCTGATGTCTCCTATGATTTCAAAATATTTCATCAGGTGCTCGTGCGAAATCTTAAATTTCAAATTCTCATATTTCTCGTGAAAAGTGCAGATGGCTCGAGGGATCAAAAGATCATCGACAATTATCAACAGTCGACGATCGATGATCGATGACTAGATCGAGGGTTATAATGAATTGCGATAATAGAAAAAAGTGCCGGCGTTACGCGTCGCAATTTTATTATATGTATATGCATATATATATATTTGTCGTTAGATGACGCAACGCGATACATAATAGCAATAGTTACATTCCGTAGAATTCCATTACGCTAACGCACTGCCGTTTCCATTCTCTCTCTGCGAATCGGTGAATCGCGAATCGCTCCCACTCGCAAAGACGCTCGCTATCTTCGTCGCTGCTAAGACATGCGTTCATCTACCAGCCACACAACGACACTTCCAGTAATTACAATAATTGTTATAAAACTTATTCCAAGTAAACGAGTTATCGATCTTTTTCCATTTTCTTGTCATTTATTTATCTTTTCTCATTAAATCCTACAGATTTCATTGTTACGATTACGATTTCAATTCTAATTCCGAGAACGTAATAATGCGGAATAACGATTTGAAGAAATTGAAAAAGTTGAAGTATTTATGTTAATCGCATTATCGGAACGAATCTCTTGGCCGTGTGGACGGCTGCTGCATGGATATTGAGACGATCAAGGCTGTCTTGTCATCTCTCTTTGCTCCTTTGTGATAGGCAACCCTTCGTACGTATTCTGTGTCGATTTTCAAAACTCCCAACGCCGCGTACATACGTAGGGCTGGCTGGATGCAGGTCGGGTTGGATTTTCCGTAAATGAGGGAAAATAGTGAAGAGGGGGCTGGGGGTGGGAGGGCGCAGGAGAACAATCGTGATGCACCGGGAAGTCAATGTACCTAGGGGTTGCTACCGAAGAGGGTTGCGAATGGGAGAAAAAGGGAACCTTGCGGGAGAAGTGCCGAGGTTGTCTGCTGGCGAGTGGAGGGTGGACTGTGGGATATGGAGAAGAGGGGGAGTGTGGGGGGTATCGAAAAAAAAATTTAATCTTCCCTCGCATTATCTTTTTTGGCAATAACGGTTTTACTCGAATCGCGCTTTGCCCATTTCCCTTCGTTTTACCTAAAACAGGACGAAATCGCGTAACCCGGAGGTGTTCCCACCCCCCTCTCTTTCCATCCTTCCGAGATATACGTGGCAGAGGGTAGAAATATCGCAGTAGGCGGAGGCGACGAGAACAATATTTAAAAAAAGGCAAGAAATAGAGGAGAAGAGTAAACCGTGAATTGTAGTAACCGAGCGCCATTCATCCTGATACACCGGATGTGACTACATATTTCCTTCGTTCCGTTTAAATTAGTGTTTTTGCCGAGCGGCCTTGATTGTGTTTTCGCATGTCACACCGACACGCGGAGCCACTCGGCTGCGCTGTCGTCTGAGAGCCGCGCGTTAGGCACGTGCACTTGCATCCAGAATGCATCCACGCATCAACGTACGATGAACTCTGCTAGTCGCAGGTCCTGAAAGTCCTGCGGGTCCTGCAGGACCTTCACGGGGATGATGCTACAGGAGTCTGATCGGTGGCCGGGATGGTTAGAGGGGGCGAGTGACGGGAGCTGACACGGTACTCAACGGATGGTCCAGGTCTGGGGGTGGTCCAGGCTTGATGCACACTCGATGCATACATGCATGCTCACGTAGAAATATAGATGCATCGTATTGATTCCACGTTGATCAACGTAACGTGGATACGTAAGCGATATATCAGAAGCATCATTTCGACGGGACGTTGTATAGTGCCGGCAGTAGCAACGCCGAGCAACACCGCTGGGCTATTCGACGTTTCCACCCCGACCCACCGACAGCAGCAACAGCAGCAACTGAAGCTCCAGCAGCGCCGAGGCGATACAGGAAAATTGAAAAGTTTGATGTATTAAAATGTGCTTTTCTATTCTTTTTCCTCGGGTGCCATCGGCAAGGTATCCACCCTGGCTGAGTGATCGCGAGTGGGTATGAGTGGGTACGTATGAGTGGGGGGGGGGGGGGGGGCATTGATACTGGAATTTGTGATTCTTGCCTACATATTTTTTTTTAATCTCACAAAACAGTTTCGAATTTTAGGATTGATCTGACACAGGGGCGCCATAATGTGCTCTTGTTCTCTGGTGGCTCGTACACGTATATTATGTGGGGAGCCGGTGGGTCCCCCTATACCGTATGGGCCTCCCGAGGCCCCTTTCAGTCGCGAGTTGATTTTAATAACGGACGGCTTAGCGTGCGTAATGCCATGTATTTTAAATATTTCGAAAATTGCTTTCCTAGGAAACTCCGCATAATAGCAATACTTGGAATATAATCCTGGGGTAACCACGCTCTTCTCAGGACCACATAGGCACTCGACCACTTATCGTGCCCACCTTTTCCTTCTCTCTCTTTCTCACTGACCCTTCTAATTCCCTCCCATCCACCCACTACTCTTTACACGTCATAGAGGTCCTTTTTGTTCGCCTTCCCCTATTACAATGTTTTTCGTTTTCTCTTTCCTACCCCTCTTCCCCTCTTCCCCGTTTACCCCCCCGCCCCCCCACTATCACCTCGCCACAGTATACAATATCTATAAGTGTACATAATATCGTACTAAGCCTACGCGAACATACAGATATAGTCACACACGTAGACGCATAGTCGTGCGACGAGTCATGTTATTGGGCATGAGTGTACGTCGCGCTTTCATTATTTAGCCTCGCAGTTACCACGTATCAACGATATATTGTTTTCCGTGAAGCAGGATGAATCATCTCTTTGAAAAAAAAAAAAAATCTTGACATGTTCCGTTTTTAGAACCAGAAAGACCAAGGGGAATCCCCTCTCCCCTTCTCCTCTATACGTTGAACCAGGAAGAGCCGATCATGGTTTAGCCATTGGAATCGATAGTCCGGAAGTTCCCCACCCCCTTCATCCCTTAGCCTCCAGCCGCTATTCCACGTTCCGGCAAGGAAAAGTTGAACGAGTTCCGGGACAACCCTTTCGCGTGACGCACCAATGAATGATGCATCGAAACTCTTAAAACATTGAGTAAACGAACGTCGCATAGGGTCAGGGGGATTCCTGTCGTCCTTGTCTTCTCTGGCCTCGACTTTCCTGACAGTGGAAATTCTTCCCCCATCCAACTTGGCAGGTAAATTACGAGAGGCAGTTTTAGAATTTTTCATTTTCGAAATGACACAGCATCCCACGCAGGATCCTCTCGCTCTTAATTTCTCTCTGATCAACACGCACGCGGTTCCTCGCGCTTGTGTCTGTGCTCGCGCGGTAAATCAGAAATTATCTTGTCGCGCGCAGCATCCCGGCCGAATCTGCCTCCCATGCCTTTAACCATCGAAATTCGCATAAATACGAAAGCCGCGCGGCTCTCACGTGCTGCAATTCAGAATGAGAGGTGGAGGAGGCGGCGCTGGACGATGCGATGCCTCTCGGCGTCGCGACGCTTCGGGACGCGACACCAAAGCCCGCACATCATACGCATGTAGTATTACGGGGGACACCTATGAGACCAGAGAGAAACTTGATGGACGGATGACCGGACCATTCTGCAGATTGCTTCGCTTTCCAAACCTGCCATCCAAAAAGGAGATTTATATTGCATTTGCTATGTGAGCGCATTTCTCTCTCTCTCTCTCTCTCGCTCTCTCTATCTATCTATCTATCTATCTATCTATCTATCTATCTCTCTCTCTCTCTCTCTCTCTCTCTCGTTGCCACTGTCTGACGGACAGGTCAGTTCAGCTTCCCATGATTTTTTTCGTTGCCTTGCTTTATTTCTAACGGATCGTAAAAGGTGTGTACGTATACTTGTTATATATATATATAAACTTGTACAAGGGCAGTTTCGAGGACATGCGGCGTTCACAACGGCAAGCTCATGTTTTTTTT
>JARQSV010000292.1:179570-281588 GCA_030142285.1 Calameuta idolon | reverse complement strand
AACAACTTTCGGCATTTTTATTTCGTATTAAATGTAATACATAAATGTAACACTCAAATAAATAACACGACCTAAGGTATAACCTAACTCACAGCTCGCTGAATATAATCAAACTATTTATCCATAGCGCAACTCTGGGCGCAGTGTCAAAACGTCAGACCCAGTTAGTCTTTCGACGTAGGCGCCACCTCTGCGAATGTATACATTTTTTGCAGATAAAGAAGTTCACAGAAGATAATCTTTAGTTGTAATAAAAAGCTACCTGGCTAACTTGATTGTAATATTCCAGGATAAACAACACTTAACGTTACTCCCACATAATTCTTCTCGAAGCCACACTTGATGCAAATTGAAAAAAATCTGTGAAGAACACAGATAGGTGCTGAGTCACGTCGCACTTGATAAGCTATCGACGCTGTACTGAAAGACGTGCAATTCATTTGCAGAATGTTTGTGCAAATTCTGGTAAGTGACCGAGAGATGTTTTATACAGGAAATGTAGCTTATAGTTGGAACACTTGCAGTGATCATACAGAGATGAGTAAAAACATGCTCAACGCTAGGGCATCTCCGAATCAGGACAGTGACTATAAGGTACGAAATACTGCACTATAAAAACGTTAGCTTAAAAGTTTTGGGAATAGGTACAAAATGGTGGTTATGGAGAATAATGTTACTTGTGACCTTTTCAGAAATTTTGGAACAGTTCAATCATAAAGTAATAAGTGTACAATATCAATCTTGCGGATAAGCCGAATATCGCTGAAGCGATTCTGCAGTCCTGGGGTATTTAGGTACAGGATATTTGATTACCGGTGATTTTACACCGAATTTGCCCTCCTGCTTCCGTCATACTATTCCCATACGTTCTCTTCTTCATGAATTCGAGCCTACGTGCGTCCTCAAATAGAAATCAAAACCCCCAGGGACAATGGAAATGGAGCTAAGAGTTTTTAACGAATCGTTCCAGAACCTCATATTATCATATTGTGAATCGAGCAGTATTTTTATAATTATTGATAAAACCCAAAAACAAAATATGAGATTAGAACTACAATTTTTGTCACCCCAGTGAAGAGGGACAGCTGTATTTTATTTAAATAGCGTTTTCAAGCATGATAGAAGGTAACTGCATCGTAGCGCCTTTATTTAAACGCGGTGAGTCACTGCAATATACTTTATGATAAATTAATCAGTCCTCTTCCCGGCAGAAAACAAGTGGAGTGGAAGTGGGAAAAAAAGAGAGCATGACGAAAAAAAAAGAGAAATGCATGAAAGCTCGAAACTGAGCAAATATAATCGTGGAGGACAAAAGAGATTGGGGAAAACATAGGAAATGATGGAAAAGTTCGAATGAGAGAAACCGCCTTACCTTTTTATAAGGGAGCCATGATTTCTCGATAGTTCAACTGGACATCATTTATTAAACTTGCATAGGATTTTCTTGTATTGATATTTGTTCAAGATCTAATAAATTCAATCGCAACAACTGAACGCAGAAGAGAGTTCATGTTTAAACTATATTACGGTATTTCGATTTATATAAAATTTCTATAAAATACGGTATCGGCAACAACTTAATATTGAAGGCAATATTGGAAATGATAGACGTTCAAGTGGATTTCCTACAGATAGCACTGATATTATACAGGTTACTTCACTTTGCACTGTACATACAAAACACTGCTAGACTGCCGGTGACGATTAGCAGTCTATCCTATAGGTTGATTAATTGTCACTAATCACGTTAATTACAAATCGTTACCCACGATATGTACATACACAACGACTTATGATAAGTATTCAGAGTGGAATAAGTCTAAAATCTTTCATATTAAAAATATAAGTAAACAATAATAAAACTGATAAAGTCGCTTTTAGCTAAATATTAGATAAGTCTGCTAGCTGCTGTGGCTTGTGATCATGCCAGTATCCCTGTTCCAGTGAACATGAGCGCACCAATTGTGAGGACCAGATACGGAGCCTTGGAAGGTACCGTTGTACAAAATGTAGAAGGAGGACAGTACTTGGCCTTCAATGGTATTCCTTACGCTGAGCCACCAGTGGGCCAACTAAGGTTTAAGGTAATTTGATGTCAATCAAAAATAACAGTGCTAAGGTTTAATGGACAGAATCAGGATGTATTGATCATTGAATGATTTGACAGGAACCCCAACCTCCTAAACCATGGTCAGGCATCAGGGATGCTCGGAAAGAAGGTTCTGCAGCAATACAAATCAATATGATGGAACAGACTTCCGAAATAATTGGAAGTGAAGACTGTCTCTATTTGAATGTTGCTACTAATTCATTGTCTGGCAAAAGGGCTGTTATGGTATGGATACATGGAGGAGGTTTTGCGATGGACTCAGGAAGTAGTGACACGTACAGTCCGGACTATTTACTTAAACACGACATAGTTTTCGTCTCCATTAATTACAGACTTCATGTTTTTGGTATGTATTGCAGTACGCAATCTCAATCTGTGCACAGTAAATTTTCGAGTGTCGATAATGGCGCTACCACGAAGATGTATCGTGCGAGAGATACAGTTTGCTTTTAATAGTTTTACAAATCATTGAACCTGATGCATTGCAATTTTATATCATTTATTCAATAATATAAAAATATTAATCAAATCAGGGAGTGTCCCGTAAATCAATAGAAGAAACAGCCTTGTTATCTGTATTCTCGAGAGCGATAAGGTTATCGCGCAGGTGTGATAATAATCAAGTCGCTACTTATTGCTAGTAACTATGAGTCATCGTGTAGAGATACACAAGGCCATTGGCAAAAATGAAAGTCATTGCTCAATGAATATTAAGGAGTTTCAGGACCTTTTATCGCTGAAGGGACAATGAAAGAGGGCTACCTTTTTGCTTGAGCAGGATGCCAAATTTTATAGATTCAATTTTCAAATAAAAATATTTCTATCTACGCAAGTATATATATATGTATATCAGTTGTACACGGATACAATCGTAGTCATAATTTTTTGAGGTTATCTTAAGTTTTGTATTGCGATATGCTTATAATTCGTAGACTTGACAACCATGTGTTCAGGCATTGTGGCAGAAACAGGCTGTTTCTATAGTTATTTTTTAATATAATCAATTGAAGGCGTATTTAATAAATAAACTAATTCTAATTCCAGCTGAATGTGTGTTTTCTTAAAACTTTAGGTTTCCTAAACGTGGATGATGTGGAGGCCGCAGGAAATCAAGGATTGAAAGATCAAGTAGCAGCTTTGAAATGGGTCCAGGAAAACATAGAAGCATTTGGCGGCGATCCGCAGAACGTGACGATCTTTGGAGATAGTGCTGGTTCTGTTTCTGTCCATTATTTGACACTCTCGCCATTGGCCAAAGGTAATTTCATATAATTAACAGTCGAATGCCATGCCAGCTACTTCTTTATGAAGTCAATCAATAATCAACACAAATGATATAGATAATCTTATCGTTCTTAGGACTATTTCACAAAGCAATTGGCCAGAGTGGTTCCGTTCTCAACACTTGGGCCTATAAGAGGAACAATAAGGAATCAGGACTGCGATTAGCTGCAATATTAGGACTTGAAACTACAGATGGTAGAGAAGCTGTGCAGTTTCTACGTACAGTCGATGCTAAAACTTTGACCCAAGGAGTGGCACAGCTTAACCTTGATCAAGTACGATTATTAAAATGATTTTGTTTTCATCACAATATCGGATATAAAAAGATGATCAATTTTTTAATAACATTATAGGGAAAAATAAGTTTTAGCATTATATTTGTACCAACAATGGATGACAAAAGTGAAAATCCCTTTGCAGCTCAGCCAGCAGATGAAATGGCCAAAAAAGGAATAGAGGTTCCAAGTATATTCGGTTACAATAGTCACGAAGGGATTTTGTTCCTCGCAGGTAATTATGTTTTCTCTTATCAATGTTAAAAGATTTAACGATAACCGATTTATCTGATCCTTGTAATTTTATATCAATTCTGCTTTTCGCGTCTTATCTTCAGGATCTACAGATGAGATATACAGTGTACTCGATAATGACTTTGATGGCTTTTTTGACGAACTCATTGTTAATCAAAATATTACAAAAACTGATGACGTCGTGAAAAGTGTCAGAAAATACTATTTTGGTGAGGAACCGATAACACCTGGAAAACGCGACAATTACGTACAGCTAGTAGGTGACTTTCACTTTGTCTTTGGAATTCGACGATTTGTCGAAATTCAGTCGCAGAAAAGGGTACCCATATATTTTTACCGATTCTCTGCACCAGTTGAAAAGCCGTTTGTACGAAGCAAGCTCAAAATCGACGCAGAAGGTGAGCAGAGCTGACTATAATTAAATATTGATTAACCAGAATGGTACATTTGAAGTTGATCTTCACAGGTACATGTCATGGGGATGAACTCGGCTGTATATTCTACGGACGTGCATCCAATTCGAAATTGGAACCGGATTCTAAGGATCGTGTAACGATGGAGCGTTTCACCAAGCTGTGGACGAACTTTGCGAAAACCGGGTAAACGTCTGAAATCAAGAGATAAAAAAAAGCTACTTTAATTACTGTAAAAAAAAACAATAGTAATTAAATATTCTTTTCAGGGACCCAACGCCAATGCTGGACAACGTGATAACTAAGAAATGGCTACCAGTAACTAAGCAAGAAGTCAATTACCTAGAAATCAATGAAGATCTTATAACCGGAGTCAATCTGGATCAAGATAAATGGCAGTTATGGAAAAGTATATCCGAATCTGCTTAGCCCTTTAATGTCACGTATGCTGAGTAATTTCCACGTGGCAGTAGAAAAAGATGGAGTCTCAAGGATTCATGGAATGAAACAAATGTTGAATACATGTTTCAATGATCTTGCATGAATAAAGATCGACAGTGGTAACATACTATGATTTATTTCTTCTTTAATCCTTATATTGCTTCAAATAATTGTAGCACACGAATGTACTTCCGAAAGCAAAAGTTAAGCTATACAAAGTAATGCTTCAATGACTCTGTCCACCTAACTGCTTTCCCAGACAAGAATACCGCTTAACTCTTTTTCATAAGTGTGAAAATATCAGCTTTGTGCGAAAAAAGACATTTTTGTTGTTCAGTAAAAAAGTGTGAGTTACGTCTTTCTTTTGTATATTATAGAGATAAAACATTTTATTGATATAGAAACGAGTCATGTTTGTAAGTATTTGTGAGTCTAGTAGGCAAGTGGACTATGTCTATGAGATAGCTATAAATCAAGAGTGCACTGCGACGTGCAGCTTGTGATCAAGTCAGTATATCTGCTGCAGCGACCATGAGTGCACCGATTGTGAAAACGAGATACGGAGCCTTGAAAGGTACCGTTGTACAAAATGTAGAAGGGGGACAGTACTTTGCTTTCAATGGTATTCCCTACGCTGAGCCACCAGTGGGCCAACTTAGATTCAAGGTAACTTTATGTGAATAAAAAAAACTATGCTCATATTTAATAGAGGATTAGGATGTGTTAATCATTGAATGATTTGACAGGAACCCCAACCTCCAAAAGCATGGTCAGACATCAGGGATGCTGGGAAAGAAGGTTCTCCAGCAATACAAATCGATATATTGAACCCGATTCCTGAAGTAATTGGGAGCGAAGATTGTCTCTATTTGAATGTTTCTACTAATTCATTGTCTGGCAAAAGGGCTGTTATGGTATGGATACACGGAGGAGGTTTTGCGATGGGCTCAGGAAGTAGTGACATGTACAGTCCGGACTATTTACTTAAACACGACATAGTTTTCGTCTCCATTAATTACAGACTTCATGTATTTGGTAAGTATTGCATCGTGTAATGTCATTTTGTGCACAGCCATTTTCGAGTGTCGGTATCAGCGTTACCAGAGTGATATAACATGCGAGAAATATAGTTTCAAAGATCATCGAAACTGATGCTGTGTATATTTATATCATTTACTTAATAATTTAAGAATATTACTAAACAAACCATCGAACAAGACTACAGGGAGTGTCAATTAGATCGATTAAAGAAACGAGCTTGTTTTCGATGCATTGCAACTTTGTGTCATTTACTCAATAATATAAAAATATTAATCAAATCAAGGAGTGTCCCGTAAATCAATAGAGGAAACAGCCTTGTTATCTGTATTCTCAAGATTAATAAGGTTATTGCGCAAGTGTGATAATAATCAAGTCGCTACTTATTGTTAGTAACTATGAGTCATCGTGTAGAGATACACAAGGCCATTGGCAAAAGTGAAAGTCATTGCTCAATGAATATTAAGGAGTTTCAGGACCTTTTATCGCTGAAGGGAAAATGAAAGAGGGCTACGTTTTTCTTGAGCAGGATGCCAAATTTTGTAGATTCAATTTTCAAATAAAAATATTTCTATCTATGCAATTATATATATATGTATATCAGTAGTACACGAATACAAAGGTAATCATAATTTTCTGAGGTTATCTTACGTTTTGTATTGCGATACCTAATTTGCGATAGGCTCAGGTAGCAGTGATATGTACACTCCAGACTATTTAGTTAAACACGACATAGTTTTCGTCTCCATTAACTACAGACTTCATGTACGTGGTAAGTATTGCATCATGTAATGTCATTTTGTGCACAGTCATTTTCGAGTGTCGGTATGAGCGTTACCAGAGTGATGTAACATGCGAGAAATATAGTTTCAAAGATCATCGAAACTGATGCTGTGTATATTTATATCATTTACTTAATAGTTTAAGAATATTAATACACAAACCATTGAACAAGACTACAGAGAGTGTCAAATAGATTGATTAAAGAAACGAGCTTGTTTTTGGTATTTTTAAAAATAATAAGCTCATTGCGTAACTATGATAATGAGAATCTACGTTGTTTAATAAATGCAAGTCCATGTGCAGATGTATACAAAGGCATTGCTTATTATTGGTTATTACTCAACGAGTATGAAGGGTTTAAGTATAGATAATTTCGAGGTAGCGTATATACAAAGTGTGATGATGTCAGATGCTAGGACATTGTGGAAATTGTTATTTTACCGTTTATTTTTACTTTTTAAATACCTTGGGACTTCCGTGTTTCTAATTTAATAAATAAACTAATTCTAATTCCAGCTGAATGTGAATTTTCATAAAACTTTAGGCTTCCTAAACGTGGATGATGTGGAGGCCGCAGGAAATCAAGGTTTGAAAGATCAAGTAGCAGCTTTGAAATGGGTCCAGGAAAACATAGAAGCATTTGGCGGCGATCCGCAGAACGTGACGATCTTTGGAGAAAGTGCCGGTTCTGCTTCTGTCCATTTTTTGGCACTCTCGCCATTGGCCAAAGGTAATTTCATATAAAATATTTCATATATCTGAGTCTATTTCTATGCCAGCTACTTCTTTATGAAGTCAATCAATAATTAACATAAATGATATAGATAATCGTATCGCTCTTAGGACTATTTCACAAGGCAATTGGCCAGAGTGGTTCCATTCTCAACACTTGGGCCTATAACAGGAACAATAAGGTATCAGGACTACGATTAGCTGCAATATTAGGACTTGAAACTACAGATGGTAAAGAAGCTGCGCAGTTTCTACGTACAGTCGATGCTAAAACTTTGACCGAAGCAGTGATACAGCTTAGTACTGATCTAGTAGGATTATTAAAATGATTTTTTTTCATCAGAATATTGGATATGAATAGATGACTAATTTTTTAGCATTATAGGGAAAGGCGAGCTTGAAATTTAAATTTGTTGCAACGATGGATGACAAAAGTGAAAATCCCTTTGCAGCTCAGCCAGCAGATGAAATGGTCAAAAAAGGAATAGAGGTTCCAAGTATATTCGGTTACAACAGTCACGAAGGGATTTTGTTCCTTACAGGTAATTATGCTTACTCTTATCAAAATTAAAGGATTTAACGATAACCAATATATCTGATCCTTGTAATTTTATTTCAATTTTGCTTTTCGCGTCGCATCTTCAGCATCTATGGATGAGATATACAATTTACTCGACAATGGCTTTGATGGCTTTTTTGATGAACTCATTGTTAATCAAAATATTACAAAAACTGATGACGTCGTGAAAACTGTCAGAAAATACTATTTTGGCGAGGAACCTATAACAGCTAAGCAACGCGACAATTACGTGCAGCTGCTAGGTGACTTTCACTTTGTCTTTGGTATTCGACGAATTGTAGAAACTCAGTCCCAAAAAAGGTTTCCATTATTTTTCTACAAATTATCCGGACCAGGTGTAAACGCGTTTGTATCATCCGCTGTCAGAAACGGCATAGAAGGTAAACACAGCTGACTACAATTACGTATTGGTTAATCAGAAAAATAAATTTCAAATTGACCTTCACAGGTACATCTCATGGAGATGAACTCGGCTGTATATTCTACAACCGTGCATCTAATTCCAAGTTGGAACCAGGTTCAAAGATTCGTATGACGATGGAGCATTTCACTAGGCTCTGGACGAACTTTGCCAAAACCGGGTAAGCATCTAAAAGCAAGAGACAAAAAAATTACTTTATTGTTCGCTCAGGAGGTTAACCAGTAACTACACATTTTTTTCAGGGACCCAACGGCAAAACTCGATGATGTGGTAACGAAGAAATGGCTACCAGTAACAAAGGAAAAAATTAATTACCTAGAAATCGGTGAAGATCTTACAACCGGGGTCGATCCGGATAAAGACAAATGGGAATTATGGAAAAGCATATCCCAATCCGCTTAACTCTTTAGTCTCCAAGGTCACATATACTACTATATGTAAGGATGACAAAATGATCATATTCTTAAAGATTAGATAGCAATCCTCATTTTGATCAAGTTCATAAAACTTATGAACCCTTTCTTAAATTACTCTTTAGTTACTCCATTAAAAAGCTTAATAATTGTATATTCAAAATTTATGTAAAGTAAGAACCATGGAACTAACACTTTATATAATTTTACAGTGAAGATAAAGGAATTTATTGTATTAACTGACGTCAATATTAAAATTTTCTTGTCCAAGACTTTGTTCTACTTTTTCGCCTCTTGTAGATTTATGTCATCCAACAAAGCAAAGAAGTAAGTCGTTTCGCGTGTCTTTGGTACCATTAGCAGCATATCGACCTTTAATTTCTTGCTTTTCTTTATTCGCTGCTACACCCCTTTTCAGCTATTGTGTATATAGTACCTCAAGATGTTGAAACTCCACAGTTAGTTCTTCTTTTAGTTTATCAAGAAAAGTACCAATTCTCGTGATTCCCTCTTATCTAGTCGTTACTTTTATTACTAGCATTCCGTTCAGTATCTTCCTCTGTTCTTGCTCTGCTCTTGAATAATTTGATAATTTCGTTATCCCACATGGAAACTGGGTCGCCTCTTGCACGTTGGAATTCCTGATAGCCCATTATCGACCTCACAGCGAAACCTGGCGGAATGTTGAAATTATTAGTTATTGAAAATCACACATGAATCACGACTGGTTACCGTACGTGATACTACAGCAGATATTAATACCAGTTGGTTTGATTTCTACAAATTTGTAGTCTGTCGTAAATAAATGTAGTTTGGCATTGGACGAAATTTTCAATATTGTTAAATGTTCATAATCACGTAACTGCCTGTTTCCATCGGAGTCACGTTGAAGTTTGACACACGTTTGTTGTGCATCTATAATTAGCAAACTATATGTATTTCATGTATTTTACCTCTCGCTCGAATCCGATGAAAACATGGCGGATGATGCTTACGGAAGCATTATACTATTATACAAATACCACCAGTTAATAATTACGTGAAATACAATTATGGCAAACGATTAAACCACAACGGTTGTAGAATTGGCGCTGTGCGACAAATTAGTAATAATTTGTGGAAATTTATTGAAATTTGGTGAAACGTTAAATTTACTAACCACCCAAAAATGTACAGACAAAGAATGCGGCGAGGATCTTGGTATATTCTGCAAGGGACATACTGTATAGTGCACCTACACTATACTGGATTGAAACATGATTTAATGATAGAAAAAAAAATTCTGAATAAATTCAAATACTCCTTTATCTTTTTTCAAAATGAATAATAATTCGTATAATTTCTCTTTGAAGTCGGTAAGAAGGAAGTTCAACGAATTCGCGAGACTGACTCTTGTTATAACAAAAGAGAAAAGCAACTTCGCGAATTTAAATGACAGCCAAGTAATTTCTAGAAAATTAATAAATATGCACGAGTCTGATATCACGTTTTTATTTTTAATTAATTCGGCATTTTTTCGAGCAAAAAAGATTAAGGTAAGACGATAATTATTATAACAATTAAATGATACCGGTATGTATGTATTGACTGTACAAGATTCATAGCAGATATAATAGCAATATATTTTCATGGAACGTCGATCACAATGAATAAAGAATAATTAGTTGGGATCAATTATGAAAAAATAAGTGAAAGCTGACGACAGGTCGTAAAATATTCCTGTGAAGTTTCTACGAGAACTGTAGAGTGGTGCGGTTGGCATACCATTACCCGATTGGCCAGCATGAATAATAGAGCTACGGGTCAGAGGTTATGGTTTCAGAGCAAAAGGCAGAGTTATGCTCGAGAGCTAATTTGTCTAAACATTGTGGCCATAGGGGAGCCAAATGCTATAAATCTAGTTAGGATGGATTCATCAAGCGACAATAGTGTGCTTGGCTCATTTCGAGAATCGTCAAAATCACAATTTGTCATCGTCGAGACTTCTAATTTAATGAGTATACGTATGATACATGTGTATGTATGTATGTACATACCATTGCGTATCCATTCCCTGTAGAAGAGGTGCCTGCACCTTCACACTCTGAACCTCATGGGATCGTTTCAATTTGGGAAACGTTCGCATGAAAGTTTTAGCTGATCGTAGAAACCGTCGTTGCCAAAGCATGCCACGTCTTAGAAATCATGGAAGAGTCCGTAAACTCCCTAGGGAATCCGTGTCGAATCTTAGAAACCTCCTTGGACATATAACAAACAGCTTAAAGAATGCACTGAGCTTCTGCTTTAAACGTAGAAAGTATGTCGTTGAATGAACAGAACTTTTTATTGAAATGTTTTTTCTAGTTACTTACAAGTGTGTCAAGTTACGGTCTTCGAGGTTAAGTGACTCCGGAACAGGAAATGGTTACTTGTAATGGTCTAAGGGATTGAATATGAGTACTTACTCTTTGTTAATGTCCTCCTTTTCTTACAAGGATGAGTGTAAAATTCCATTGGTCCATGGAGTCTTCTCACCTCGTAACCTGAAAGGCAAGTCGCGCGTTTTCTCCTAACCCTTAGTAAGAGCGGAGGACGATTGTCGTCGCGACGCCATTATCGTCGTTCCCAAAGCGAGTTTAATATTCGCAGAGAAACGGCTCGTCGGCGTAGGGTGGGTGCGAGTTTCCTGCGGGAAACGAGAGTCGACCTGGAGCTACGTGAAGTTCGCCGCTAGGGACATTCTGCGGTTGGTTAACTTACTAGTTACTATCCGACGCAGTACGCCTAACCCTACCTGTCTATTGGAACTACAGTATTTTCCTTTCTTTACTCGTGGCGTGTCATGTATAAATGCCAGTATGTCCTGCACCTTATGATTTACCTTGCTGCACTTGTGTAACCCAGTCTTGATGACCTAAACTTGAAAATATACCTATGTTACCCAGGCACTTATTTTATTTAGCGGTTCACTAATTGGATTTACAAATAGCGTCAGTGCACGTAGTAAAGTTTGCTAAATATCTAGAAAATTCACTAGGGATTTAAGTAAATTTTCTCTCACGGTTTGTCACTAGATTTTTAATGAGTCCTTTTCCATCGCCACTTCAAAGGCAAGTAAATGCCTACTTGCTGGGTCTGTATTATCCTTTAATCGTAGAAAATGTAATTATACATATCAAGCATAAAGAACGTTCCATTTTCTCTTTTAGAATAGCTTAGCAAGGATTTATTCTCCATTCAAAAGAGTCGATAGATAATACCGATTCAATCTACTTGTCTGATCTTGGCTCTGGTAGCAAGTTTGAAATTCGATATTGAAGAAGTCCTAAACGAAATCAGCAAAGAGTATAAGTTCGTACAATGGCGACGAGCAAGTCTTTAATGCTGTCAGGATGGGGTCGTTAAATCGTCGAAGCAGAGGCGCGTCTCTTATTGAAGACGCTATGAATGCCGAAAGAAACTACGGGCGCAATAACTGCTAGAAGGTGAGGCCGATTGAGATAACCCTTATCTTATATCTGAGTGTAATCCCGTTTCACGAGGGTCCTCTTTCCGAATTTCGTATCATCCTAGGAGCTCGAGGGTGAACCGCACGGATTTACCCGGTTTCGAGATAAAACTTTCCCTTGGAAACGCAAAGTGTTGACCATCAGTTGAAACGAGGGTTGTTCGCCATGCATGAATAATAACCCAGAGGTTTTTGAATGAACATGCATAAAAATATAATATTTTCAGATTGAAAAATTACCATAGAAAATAAGGCTAGTAACGATGCGAAATACCATGTCGAATGTATATCTCTGTCTATGAATTAAATTTCTAAACCAATTGAATCCTCTTGATTAAAAGGTCGGCAATTTTATACAACGGGTGCGTAAGTCTGAAAATAAATTTTTCAAAAGGATAAAAAATCGTAGGCATTTCCCGCCAAATAACTTTTGGCACTACGAGGCAATAATGTGTATAGAAAAGCCCAAGCTCCAGATACAAGGACGGGTGCTAGTGCATGCTCGAGAAAAGTTTTAATGCAATATCCGATATTACAGTTAATAAATAATACGCCCCTGGGGCCCAGTAGAGTCGAGAAACATCGCGGCCCGCGCATTTGTTGCTTGTTTGCCACTATGCAAAAGTTGCCTCAAAGCGTTCTTCCTCCCTTTTACATCCTTTTAGCTCTTCCTCGACCTCGCCTAGAAGTAGCTACCCCAAGTTCCCGTTAAACGGATTCCTAGTCGAACTCCTGATATTTGCATGGCTTGGCGTGCACTTCGCTGTACTCCTGGAAAAAGCTTCTTCGTCAAGGTTCCAACTCTTGATACGAGTATCTCGTTAGCTATGGGTAGTCTCAGATACCTAACCTGTGATAGGTAGAATAGCTGTATAGGTACGTATGTACCAAAGTCAAGCTTTACACGGAAGGTTTAGACGGTCTGAGGACTAGGAACTTACTTAACTTAGGACTTACTTCTTACGTAATCCGACCAATTGGGCTTTCCCATAGGCGTATTATGGAGATACGTCGTCTACGTCCCGCCACTTATATTCCCATCAAGCTTTACGCCCACTCGCGCATCAACGGACAAAGAAGCTTTTAAGCTTTCCCAGGGTAAACCTCCCTTCTAGATTTAAGGCGCAGGCAGAAACGATACGAGAATTATAAATACGTTAGCAGGAAAATATAGCTGTAGAACGAATTTTCCTGCAGGGCTGATGTTCCGTCTTTTTTCTTTTATCACGATGATTAAGTTTTTCAATTAAAATTATTCGACGAAACTGTACCTTGCTTTGGTATTGAATTCAGGTATCTTCTTTAACCGCCATATTGAACGATCCTATCCCCTCTATGAGCCTCGTTAAATATAACCTCAATTTTCCCACGTATAAAGTTTCCACTTGGCAATGAATACAGACTAGGTTGATAATGTTGTACGGAATGTCCCAGTAGGATAGAAATTGCAGCGAGAGACTCAGGCACAGTTGGGATATGTTCGCTTCTGTTTAATTACGTGCATGTACAAGATTCTCCATCCCTTTCCAACTTTCTCTATCCTGATTCACCTTCACCTCGTAAGTCGTCCCGACCGTCCCCAACTCTTGCAGTCACAACCTCTAGCAGCGGCATCCCCACCATTCTCAGATTTAACATTTAATTGTTCTAACCTATTTTACGCGAGATTACAGAGCTTACGTATGTCGCAGAGCCTAGCGTCCTCCCGGCAACTACTGTTTAAACTTTAAAGCGCTCGTCGCATTTGCGATTCCGTGGGGCGTCACGACGCCCTGTATTTTTCCTCATTTAACGGCGCACGCATCAGCATTTCATCCCTTGTCTACACTACCCTCGACAAACGCCCGACAATGCTCCAAACGTTGTACATGGTACAGATTCTCTGTCGTTTTCGTGTTTAATAAATACATAAATTTTTTGAACGTTTGTAACAATGATTTAGGGTTGAGATAAAATTACTCGGGATTTTCATTCATATTTTTTAGCCTAGTTATCTTTATCTTTTTTTTGGGAAGTCATTTTATTGGATAGACTTTTCAATCTGACACGAAATTGTAGCTTGTTAGATGTCAGCGTAATAACGAATCGAGAGTTTCATGAATCTCTGTTTGTCATGAAAATATATTTTTTATCATTAATAATTCTTAGTTTAACTATTGATTGAAAATAGATGACTAGAATTTCTCTCCACTAGCGTGTTTTAAAATTACTAGGAATGTCACATAGAATGGCACCGTTCACTCTACTTCGCTTCGTTAAATCTGAAAGCTCTAATCTAAAACACTGAATTTTCAGTAACGGCAAAATCTATTAAAGAATCCTGAAATGCACTTCTTTACTAGAATGCACGCAGTCTGTGATTAAGTCTAATGGCTCCAGGCAGAGAGCACGGTTCTGCGATTTTCAAAAGTCACCCCTTCAGCCCACCGATGTGTTATCGAATCATCCTCTAATCTCTTCTCATCTTCATCCGCCAGTGCAAAACTTCGTTTAGCTAAAACTCTTTTCCACTCCAGAAATTCAACGCGAGCATCACCCTGAGGACGTACCGCCTTGATTGCAGCTCCTGAATAAAAGGAGAAGAGCAAATAAAAAAAAAAAGAAGAAAGAAAGAAAAGCAGAAAATACTTCAAGAACGTCTAGCAGTAATTTTTCTTAGTGTTCCTTAATCTTTGCAGCATCAATTCCCCACCTTAATGACAGCTACTACACGGATGCACTTCCCTGGACCAATGAACGAAGAACCACAATTCTTCGACATAAGAGTCTTCGTGCTTGCAGCCTCTCATTGGGGCTTTGTTCATCTTCCTTAATGACCGTGGGAAACTCATTCTTTCCTGCTGTTGCTATAGCTCCTGGTAACGCAGTACCGTTCCCGCACTTCCCAGAGAGTGAAGAAGCACGGAAGGACACGACATCGTATCATCATCCAGAGAAAAATAGAGCGACCCCATATTCTGCTCTTCACTAGCCCTTACAAGGACCCAAAACCAAAACGTTCCTTCTATAAATCGCACCGTATTGAATTCCCTACTTCAGGATTCACTTTGTCCAATTTTTACATCCCCAGGTCATACGGTTCAACGTCAAGACTCAAGATCCGGAAAGAAATCAGGTCACTGAGCTTGTGCCTTCACTTCATGAGCATAGACGGAAGTACCTGGAAACACGTTCTGCAAATGGCGGAACAAGTCGGCCAAGTCTTTACTTGCTGTTCCAGTAACTGTACTTAGCAATTAGTACTAAGGGAGTTGTCAGTACTAGACTGTCACTGTACATACACAGCATGGGTAAACTGATGTCATCCAACTCACCGAGAATCCTTGGCCAGGTTTCTGGTAATAAACAAGGGTTATTTTAGGAGTACAAAGGTTTACTATATCCAAGTGCTACTGGGTAGACAGTGACTACATCTACCACCTTACTACCCCCGGTGACCCCGTTCTTACCCTTAACGCCTAAGCATATTTCGTGCGCGTGTCCAAAGCATCCAAGTACCTTCGGCTTGTCTATCCTTCAGGACTGACTGATGGTGAACCAGGGTTACTGAAATATCGCACACATTACTAAATTACTTGAAGCCCTCTGACTATATAGTAGCTAGGTACTTTAGTGCTACCTACCCCTAACCTTTACCTACCCTTCTTCAAAATAATATTAATAACAAGTACCTTCTGAATTATCGTGGCTATCTTATCTGTACCGTTGGGGTTACACAGAAAGTCAATCTCTAGATACCAAAACCTATTACCCATAGGTGTTTTACCTTCGTACACGGGATTTATGACCTTCGTCAATCTTTTTATCTAATTTTACTCATTTCTTTCCTCTTCTCTTATTCCTCTTATTTCTTACTTTATTAACTCCTCGTGATGTTACGTTCAAAGGAAATACTCTTGCTTTATTTCTCTGATTTTACGAGAAAATTAATTGCGTCCTGGTTCAAACTTATTGCCTTGCTTCCTTCGGAACATGCCAGATCTTCTCTACCGATAATCGTTCCTTCTGGATACTCTGTAAAATAAAATAGCGTCAGACAAAAAGCATACCCGATTAATAATTTTACTTTCAAATGGACTGACAGTTGATGATGACAGCATCGTCGTCGCGTTAATTGAACTCGTTTCCATATCATATGTTATTCATGTTTTATATAAAACCCATCATCCATGGCGATGCGAAAGCGTTTCCCTCCTGTTTTGCAGCAATAAATTAATGGATATCCAAGTGCGGAGTAATACGCCACGAGTATTTTTCGTTGAATGTCATATCCATAGCGTTGAGGGTCCTCGCTATTTTGGTAACACGCAGCAATATCGTGCTGAAATAATTCGATTAAAAAAAAATAGAGAAAAATATTTTATTCAAGAAGAATACATAAATATAATATTTGTCACATGTGATATCCATTCGGACTTGTTACATTTTTGATCACTAGAATTTTGTTCTCGCAAAATGAATTTCGGCGAGTTTACTAAAAGAATCTAGCTCGTGTAACATAAAATAAGAAATTTCTATTACAGTAACGTATAAATACAGTAAGTCCTACAACTTGATTTTTATTTTTGTACAGTTTTCCTTACCAATTAATATCTTATACGTTGATTAGCTCTTAAGTAACGTCTACGACAACGTGGTCAACTGAGAAACTAACAATAAGATCGATATTCACATTAAAGGTAATGTATACAGAAAATGTTTTTCGTCTTAGAAAAAAAAACAAAAAAAACATGGCTGTTTCGAAATTTACTGAAAACACTGTGAAAGTAATTATATCTTTCTCAGATACGTAGGAATGAAGAGGGTGTTGGCAGTTTTCGGAACATACCCAATAAAGTCGATACATTCGCTAGGATAAATAAAATATTGAGTATATTGCTCAGTGAATAATTTTCCGTTGTAAAGTATTTCGAGGAAGCACAGAATATTATATTCGAGCAGTGATGCATTTGTAAATCTTCTTTAACAACGATAACTCCCAATCGATATTGTCTACTTCTGCCTACACAAGAGGTCAAAGGGAAAATATTCACTATTGCATAAGGACGCACTGAAAGTGCAAACTGCATCGGCAACGATGGAAAATGGCGAACAAACGACCACGTCAAGTAGTAGAGACTGCATTGTAGGGCGTCTTTATTGTGTTTTTATTGAGTGCGATTCAATTCCGTTCACAAACCGCTACGACGCGATGTGGTCGAGTTTTATATCCACTCACAATTCCGCTCACATTGAGGAATGTATGTACGTACACGTGTACAAGCATTCGCAAAAAATGTCTACTTAATCGTCAAAGGTTTCATTAATTGTGAAAAATGTAAAATACAGATATCGTTGAAAGCAAAATAATTTCATAATAGGATTTTAAATTGTCACTGATTTGATATAATTATTGTCAAAGACCTTTCACAGAACAGGAATAAAGATGACATCCTCTAGAAGGGACAATGCGCGACTCTTTCGACTTCTTCAACGTCAAGAGCAATTCCTTTACAGCTTTACGTGCGATTGATCGGCCAGCAGCCATTACTAACAATAAGAAACGATGACTAGCAGATACGGCACGACACAATGGACAAAATTGTATAGCGAGGATGAAAGAGGAGCTTACGGAGAGATAAGACATTCAGCAGCTTATAGTTGGCGAGATTGTCCAGTCGACAGTTTTGAGGTTAAAAACTCCGGCTTGCTTGTTCTTCGCTGGTATAGTTGGAGTGACACTTGGAATTCCTTTCTCACTATAATTTCACGTGACTTAAGATTGTGCTTGTCAGGTGAGTGCATAATTAAACAAAAGTGCCAGAGGGCTAATAGCGATCCAGACGTTTACTATGCACTACGAGCAGAAGATGGTTCTCGTCAAAGTCGGAGACGGCTGCTCGATAAACAGAGACTGACTTGGAGGCGGGATTTATTGTCAGTTGGAAACTCGACGGCGTGGCACTAGAACTTCGGCTGCACTCACGCCGAAGTAGTTCAAGTCTTCGGAACGTAGGTAGGAAAATTGAAAAGTAAACGTTGACTGGCGGAGAATGAGCCAAAGAGGAATTACTCGTAGGTGGTTAAGGGCGATTTTTAACCTCCAAATATATTTTTAGTTGACGATTTCAAATTTCCCGCTTTAAAGTACACTCGATACTTTTACAGAGTTTCATTTTCGAAGGTGTTACAACAAGCTAGCACAGGTAGCATTATTTACAATTTTACGAAAAAAATTATCCAAACGAGTTACAAATATCTGCTAAAAAGTTATCTGTAAGCTAACCAATGCTGTCCTCCTATATCGGATTTCTTTAAGATACCTTTTTGGCGGATATACGTAACCCATTTGGTTGACTTTTTCGTAACATTGTCAAAATTGCTATCGGGGAGATCCTAAAGGGTTCATTATACCCCGTGGGATAATTAGGATGTTCCATTAAGGGATGTGATAATTCAAGGCTTCCCAAGGTTAAACCCTGTTATAGTTAGACGTCAGGTCCAAAAACCTCAAATTTCAAACAGGTTTGTAGTGTACTTAGAAAAGCCTGATAGTAGAATACAGAAAGCTCCTCGCCTCTCTCCTAGCAACAATAGCTGCTGCCACCAATGACTGATCAATGCTTTGCTTCCCTCTAGCATTTCATAATTAATCCTATACTTCAAGTACTTCAACACAATACGTACCTCGGTACTCATTGACTCGCCGATCAGATTATTCATGACCAGGTACACCACACTGATATTTGACTCTTTCAATTACTTATAAGCTTCCCTAAGGCACAGAGTATAGTCTTACCAGAAATACCTCATTGCTCATATTTTATACCTCGCATAATGTTGAACGTTACCTTTTAGAATTTCCAAACATGAAGATCAACTACCAGCCCAAATTATATCGTGGGTTACATATGATCCTGAAATTTAGGTAATCATGACTGGGTTACCCAAATGCAGCAAGGTAAATCATAAGTTGCAGGACATACTCACATTTATAAATGGCACGCCACGAGTAAAGAAAGGAAACTACTGTAGTTCCAATAGACAGGTAGGGTTAGGCGTACTGCGTCGGATAGTAACTAGTAAGTTAACCAACCGCAGAATGTCCCTAGCGGCGAACTTCACGTAGCTCCAGGTCGACTCTCGTTTCCCGCAGGAAACTCGCACCCACCCTACGCCGACGAGCCGTTTCTCTGCGAATATTAAACTCGCTTTGGGAACGACGATAATGGCGTCGCGACGACAATCGTCCTCCGCTCTTACTAAGGGTTAGGAGAAAATGCGCGACTTGCTTTTAAGGCCACCAGATGAGGAGTCTATGGACCGAGGAGAATTTCACAAATATCCCTGTGTGAGTTGGAGCTAAAGAAAAATAATGTAATTTGTTATTAAAGTTGTGGATTTAGGTTAGTGAATTTTAATAAATATTTTACCCAGTTAATTTTTGTATCTTAGAACAATAATAAGACTGCAATTCTTTTTTCTATCGTTCAAGAGAAGCAGCTCAACATAGTTTCGAGACGAAAAGAGATCTTTGATCTTTTAATCTGCTGGAATCCATGATTTTCTTTTTCTTTAATGAACCTCTTTACGAACGGAGGTTCGAGAGTTCTTGCCAGAAGAAGAACAGTTTCTTCTAGAACGATACTCGGGAAATCATTTGTCACGGTTCTGAAGAAAAAGTTGAATATTGTTATTATCCCACGTTGCTGCCTGATATTATCGCCGAGCATTGTTAATAGTTATATATAGTTAACGACGTCATCTTCGCCTTTTGAAAACTGTATCTTAAGCCATGAGTAAGTTCCAGAGTAGAATTGAAAACCTGACGTACCGTTGAAGGATTCATTATTCATCCAAGATTATTCAAGACTGTTCCATTCCCTGAAGTTGGCTCTTTCCATTTGATTTCTATTAATTCCCATAATATAACAATCTTCAAGTAATGCAGTAGTATTGAACTTCATGTATACGTATACACATTTCCGCACAGTTATTCAGGAGTATATGCAAAAAGAGAGAATATCTCACCACTTTGTTTATTTTTGAAAGAAGAAAAAGGGGGGGGGGATATTCATTGTGACAATTTCTTTTTGTCGAAGATTTGTGCAACGTTCTGAAGTCACAGGACTCGTATTCGTGGAAGGAATTCGACCAGCCAATCCCCATCAATCTATCAGCCATCCAAAGCGAAAGAGTCATATAGCACAAAGCTACAAGACAGGATTCGAATGACTCAAGGACATGTTCATCCGAGTACTCGTGGACGACGTTTTGATTGAATATCCCGAAATGAAATATCCTTAGGATTTTGGATTCCTGGTGAGACGAATCCTTTGTGCAAGGACCACCGACAGTGGTAGGACTATTGAAATTTCTCAAAGCCATAAGGATACCTTGGCCATCCGTATTTCATTGGTGATTTTAAGGAGATTGAATCGCGGTTAGTAAAATGGCCGCTACTGGAGGTTTCTATGATTGCGTCATGATAACCATAATCTGTTTCATAATTTCAGGGGGAATTTCAAAATCAGATACGAGCATTATGCATGGATCAGAAAGATTGTGGAGGATGGATTATATTCGTGGGTTACAGGTTCTCTGAAAATTTAAATAGTATTATGAAAGAGCCTGTATGAACAGTTCTACGGATACCCGTGATGGGAGACGTTCAGACAAATGTATGAAATTATACAGTCTAATGCGAATAACATACGTTATGGGTTACCAACGTTTGTTTTGGTCCTCGTGAAAAATCCATAAATGGATGTTCGAACTGTACGGTTTGCCTCTTCTGAAATAGAGATCGATTGGTCATATCACTATAAGATGTTCGATACGCTTTCGAGCCGTAAAATTTGTACAGCCACTTTAGTGCCAGTATGTGCAATCTGTGTGTACGAGTTTTCATTGTCGTAATCGTTACCGGCGCAGGCAGATGTCGCTACTGGGTTATTTCACCTTTGTGAAACGGCGCACCACCCCCTTTCCATCGTGCACCGATTTCCTGCAATCTCGTGAATTTCTCATGAATTTCTGGGGAGATATATGGATGACGTAACCCTGTATATTATGGTATGTATAGCTTTAGGTAAAAAAGATAAAGTGTTGTATAGTGACAAAAGGTTCGAATATTAATATATGTCAACCAGCGACTTATTTTTAAGGTTAAAATCCGTTGAGATCCTATACCGACCAGGTTAGGTCGATTCGAGAAAGGAGCGTGCAAGGATTCCACTGGAACACGATTAAAAGACCAATAGCAGAAATGGAAAGTTTCTGGCAAAGGATGAAGAAGAAAAGTTTTACGTAAAGCTTGGTGGAAGCGGAAGAAGGGGGGGGGGGGTTAACAGTTTCTCAGGAGTAGCTACTTTGCGAGTTGAAAACTCTGTAAAGGGTAGTACATCGTGGAAGATTAATGCGGACGATTCGGAAGGATCGTAAAGTAGCGGATAACGTGTCAAATGAGAGGCAAGAGGCGGGGGGGATAAGAATACAAGAAAAATTAGTGCAAACCTGTACAGTCGAGAAGTATTAAAGGAAATGAAAGAATATTCCTCTCCTTAAAAAAAAAAAAAATTAAACCCAAGGAAATCACGTTCATCTCTCATCGTCAACGAATTCGCTCTCGGGAGTGAACGAATAAAATTCAAATCCATTCCTCTCGCTCACCAGACTGTTTCAATAGTTGGGCGCAACGTTACGTCCGAATCCTGAAAACCCTTAACGCGGATTAGAATAAGGTCGAAAGGGAGTTAAGATTTGAGGTGAAAAGAGGAGAGAGAAGCAAAGAAAATGTGTACGACACTTTATCCTGAAAAGGTAACCGGAGCTTGGAGGATTTTGTGAAATACGAAACAGCAGGGCCGTTTTATTCGGGTAGCACCATAAAAATCGTAATATTGCCACAGAGTCATTGAAAAGTGTATACAAGGCTGCAATGAAACTCTACGAGGTAATGGGATCCAATACCAAACTATCTTTGTATTAATAATCTTAAGCATTTTATTTATTATTAATATTCATTCAGGATACGGTTTTTCAAGTATTCGTGTTAATTGATAAAAAAAAAAGTGGCTTACTCTTGCAAATTGAGGCCATCCCGTTGCGGCCTTGTGACAAGAGGGCCACACCTCCGACCAGCCAGAGAGTCGGGTTTACTAGGGGTAAATAAAAAAAATGAAGTCGCAGGCTTGGCAAAGAGGATTCTTAACTGGGCACTGTGCTCGCCACAAAAATTTATGAATAAATCAGTCCGGCCTAACCTAACTTTCATCTCCCAATTTTCACAAGACTGTAAATTGATCCTTTAAAAGCACCCAAGGATATCCGAAGTGACGCATCGATACGTGGTGCTCTTTGTAGAGTGAGCCTTGCGTAATGGTATTACCCTCCCTTCACTGAAAATCATCCCCTTCCTAATCTCTACCTTGTATTCCCTCGGCATTCCCTTCCACATTCGCTGTTTGATTCTATGCGCTCCTGGTTTGTTGGTTATACACTGTATGTATATGTATACAATGAGGCTTGTCGTTGTGCTGCGAAACTTAGTTTAAATGTATTTCAATTAGAAAAACACGCTAAGCTAAATCGTTATCTTCCTTTAGATTGGAATATGTACATATATTCCAACGCGCACGGTATTACACCTTACAGCCGATAAAATAAATCCAGTCAATTGAATATGCTGTTGGAAAGTCTCCTAACGGTGAACTGACGGTTTATTTAGAGGTATATAAATATATTAATATATAAAATATATATATACCTATGAAAAAAGACACATATTGCCAGACGTCTATCTGTGTACATAACATTCCCATACGATTCTCTAATGTCGCTTTATGCGAAATTCATACCGTTCAAAGTTTCATCGCGACTCCTGCTGTTGATTTATAACGCGTCTGCCCGAATGTTTCCAGGACACATAGATTACACGGTTAGACACTGTGGGAAAGCAAATGTCATCCGAGTTCGCCCAGTGTATTACATCTACGTGAAACAGCTGGTTCCCAATTCGGAGAAAATAATTCAGGACTCACGCCTGCTTTAGCCCCGTAGGTTTCCAGCCTTAAGGATGACGTACAGACTATGAGTAGTACCTAACCTGACAATGAACTGTGTATGTGCATATACACAAACTATATATTCTATCCGGTACATAATACAGGTACTTAAGGAACACAGTGCACCGAGTGGTAAAGAGTATTTTCAATTTAGAGAATGCACCGAAACGTAACTCTTTAAAACAGTTATAAAAAAAAGGTCCTAAAAGAGTAAATAGAAAATATGCATAAATCCGCGCATTCCTATCGGAAGAGTTTTTGGACTGTTGAAGTGCGCCTGCGCGAGCCTCCCGCTGGCAGGAGAGCTTGTAAATCCCGAGGGTGGAAACTTGGGGGTTGTTAGCACCGCGGTGTCAGTCCACCAAGGAAGCTATCCCAGGTTCAGTCTCGTATCGGCCATCCACGAGGTCGGACATGCCTGCCGGCTCTTGGCTTAACATGTAGAGAATATTCTGTAAGCCGTATGAGATTTCTACGCGACCGGGTTGTCACTTCAGTTCACGAACACTTCCGGAAGATGATTTGAATTTGTTTGGTTAAGTGCGCGTGACAGTGAAAACAACGCTGAGTGCCTGATCGACGATGATACTTATCACGAATGCAGTTACCCTTGTGTTTATCATCTACGTCGCAGCCAAGGGACTCTGTCATGCAAAGCAAGGTGTGTTTTCAACGTAGAGAGAAATCAAAGGACAAGCTAACCTCAAAAATTTCAAATAACATTGACGTTCGCAGCATGCCACGAAATATTCGTACCGCATTTTCAATTCCGTTACAAACATACGTACGATCTAATTCGGAAACGTTTTCACGTGTGACAATATGGATTTTCTCGTTTGACTGCACTTCCCACGATTCTCTAGCAAATAGTCCAGATACTCAGGATCATGAATTAGTCGAGCGGTTAGAACACTAGACGGAGAGAGACTGTGCCAATTACTGAGGATCGATACCTGAGCTTAACGATATATCTATACTGTGCAATCGCATCACGCGATTGTCATCATTGTGAACGATGCATCACGCGATATCGTGTTCAGCATCCTGCGACATCCGAAGTGGGTAGATTGTTCCGCGTGGTATTTGCACGGCTGTCCTTCCTAGACGACGGCCCAGAGACGTGTTTTTCATTTGGACGGGTGACCTTTTTTTGATAGAAAATTAAGATACAATAAATGAGCTCATGCAAAAGACGTTATCTCGTCGCGTGTTAGCCGTTAGCTTTTGATCGTTTGATCTAGGCTTGTATTGGACGAGATCCAAAGGAGTCGTCCTAACGAAGTCGGATAGAGTCACGGCATCGTCGCGTTCTACTTTCTACCAATCGATATATACCACCCGGTACATTGCGTATAAAAAAAAAAACAGATTGACGTCAGTGTCATCTTCATTCCGTCTCGGTTCCTCGTCTCTTGTTGAGATTGCTTAGCCAGCAATCCCATTTTAGCGAACATCGGTTCTAACCGTCGCCCATTATCTTTCATGGAAACCACCCAAGAGCGATTAAGCTATTTGAACTCAGCGACTTGTAAGCGATTCCAGTTGCACAATGACTCCTTGGAGTTAATACCCACTCGACTAGTTTTGAACGACAATAACTATAGGTATCTCCGGATGATGTCTAGTTCACAAGCGAGCGACAGTGTCTGTACGAACGAGTACAAATACGATTCAACGTTTCTTCAGCAGGTTTCGAAACGTTAAATGAAAATGCGAATGTGCCCATTCGATATGAGACAAAGGCTACTATCGCGAGCGACAAACCGGCGCTTTGAGGAGGATTAATGATTGCAGAAACATCAAGCGCGTGACGTCATCGTCCTAGAGAGGTCGTATCTAGAGGAATTTTAATGCGAGAATGACGTCGTAAGAGTCCGTTCACAAGAAGGTTCGATAAAATTTTTTTTCTTAGAATTATTTAACCGTCCCAGATCCCAATAGATATTTCTGAAATTCATGAAAAACGTAGGACACACATAACAAATCTATACAGGGTCGTTATTAAGTACCAACGTTATCCTCAATGTGAAAAGCCATACGTATGGAAATACGGAAATGTAGGTACCAAACTGAGAAAGTAAATGTATAGTCGTCAATATAGCAGGATCAACGATGTTATTTATTTGATTCGAAACCCCAGCCACAAATTTACTTCCCTTCGATCCAAGGGTTACTAAGGTTTACCCCTACTGTTATACATGGGTACATGTTGCGAATAGGTAGGAGGCTTAATAAACTCTTATACGAATCGTAAATGTGTATATCTGTATTTTTTTTTAAGAATATTACGGTAGAGTTTGCCATATCGATTCCAACACCTTTTTTCAAACGTCAACCCCTTGTAGGGATCTTGCGGATATAACCCTCTATACAATATACGTAGGTATAGTCTGGATAGATATGGGGTGTTTCGACCCTGTCAGGTCTCCTTTATAAAACGTTCCATCCAGACCTTCATGTTCGTGCGACGACAGTACCGACCGATTTCAAATTCAAGACGTCTTCATTCGACACGACAGCCGCGTGGAATCTAAAATCGTGATGCAAAAAACAATCATCGCCCAAAATCCAGCTAGAGTCCCTTTCTGAATTGACGGAATAATTTAACGCATAACTGACACTGCAAAGAGACTCTAGCGACCTCTAAAAAAAGTTTTCTAAAGTAGGTCAGAGAAGAACGTTTATCTAACAGACCAATTAATGACAGTTAAAAATATTACGACGCGTTTGAATCCGATATCCCTAGTACACAGATACGAAGCTATGGGCTTTTATATCTTTAACGTGAAACATAATATAAATCCACAGTATATACACGTATACAATATTATACAGAAGATAAAAGTATTCCTTTGGGTGGTAAAGTCGGTTTCCATATCTTAAAAGGGAATTCTCAGGGTTTTCCATGAAAATTAAAATAACAAATTTTCCCACAAAGCCAAACTTCTTTCCCCATGGCAGCTACGTTAAATACTCATCCGTGCCGAGAAAGATGGCAGGATATTTGGGCATTGTCGCAACCTCGTTAAATTAACGGCGAAATATATACAATATATAACAAGGTACTACACGAAGAGAATCGTTACAAAGAAAAGTATTCGAAACTCTCGTAAATTTGCCAAGAATTCCTCAGTCTCGCTTTTATCAAAACCCAACAGCATTACAGCAACGTTCGCTTAGGGTTCCGAAACTGGATTAAAAGTTTCCACTTGCTCTCGACGTTCGGCCATTATAAGTTTTAACGGATATTCAAACCAACGGCTTGACCAATATTACTCGGTAGGTTGTATATTGTGTTTTGTTAACATCTACATCTGCTTTTGTATCTACGAATTGTGAGGTTCGTGGAATTTACAATGGCGGATTAAACGCCAGCCAATACGCATTGGCGTCGCAATATACATACGTCAGAGCCATAGGCGTAGCGACACGTATTTGCGGCGGTGAGAAATTTGTCTGCTGTTGTAAATATATCTATATATCACTGTTATAAATATATATATATTTATACAGTTTAATTAATTCGATAACTCGTTGATTTTGAGGTCAAACTCGTTACCGTAACCCTCGCGGCGGAAAATTCAAATACGTCAGGTATGAATTACACGTAATCTAAATATAAATATATATCCGTAGATATTTTTTATCGAATAAACAAGTTACGTTTAATTCCGGATAATTTAACGAATGAGTGATCTCGCTAGTCCGCAATTCGTTCGTATCCTCGCTCTGTACGCTGTTAATGCAATAACGAAACCTAACTAGTAATTCACTGAATAATTTTCTGCCAGACGTGTCAGAGCGACATCACGGATATTAACGTATAATAAGTGTTACCGTGAATCTGCATACATAGCGGGTAGCGAAAGAAAAATTAATTGATCGTTACTTGGACAATTTTTTTTACAAAAAATTTAATTCCACTTCGTATTTCAGAGGTTAGGTATCATAGCGAGGTTTATGGCAGAATTCATAGGCGTATCTAACTATACTGTATCTCGTACGTATATTCGTTGTACCGTAGGTAAAACCACGCGAAACCTTTTAATGAAACAATCAGCGGTCGTACAAAAGGTGCTAACACGTTATCGGGAATTTAATTAACTCGTGACGGGTAGCTCCGATTTAAAGCGGTCTTTCCGTCGGACAGGGAGGATTCGATTTGCTGTCAGGTACAGAACGTACCAGTATCCGAGTATGCCGGACAGTCGAAGCATTCTAATTCGTACACAGAATATCCAGCGGGACTTGAATACGTAATTATTACGTATATAGACATGTATTATGAAATTCTACCGATCAAATCAGTTCTGATCGAGTTTCAATTTAACACTGACAAATATTCTCGCTCTAACCTCAATTTTATTTCTTGTTTACGTCTCACGGAACTACATGACGTGTATTCTTGCAGATATCGAAGATCTACGGCGTGGCTGCAGACTGGAGGGTTTGCATCCGTTGCTCATCGTCACCTACAAGAACATCATGGTTTTTGTGAGTATTCAAAAATCATTCAAAATGGCCGATTATGTTTTAGACTATTTTTTTAATAATACAATAATATCATTGTGCTGTGTAACTGGGTTATGTAATGTGGTGGTACATAGAGTATATATAGACATAAAAAGTATTTGAGTCTATTACGGTGACAAGAGTGCGTTATTCGTGGCGGTAAAAATTTTCTTCCTTGGACATGACGTCAGATGAAAATAATTTTTTTTTTTTATTAATCTCGCATATTCATCATGATAATATGACAAGCCATCGACGTCTTGATAGGATATTCTTTTTTGGTTATTCCGTTATGTTGGTAAAAGTATTGGCAGATTGTTGGCTGATTGCTTAGGGATGTTGGGGCGGGGGGGGGGGGGGTGAAAGTCAGAGACAGCAAGTAAGTTGGCGAATGAACGTGAGGGATAGAGAGGTAGTAATTGGTGTATGGAAAGGAGGAGGGGGGGGGGGGTGAAAGAGGCAGGGTAGTCCTCGGGGATTCACCTTACTTATTTTTCTTCCTTTTTTCCATTATCCATCCTCCCTTTGTGTATCCAGTCAGATCAATATCCTGTTATCTTACAAATCTTCTTATAATGGCTGCATCAAATTTTACTTTCTAACGAACAATGAGTACGCGTATTCTATTTCCTTGGAGGAAATTTGATCGAACATGAAAATCGAGACCGATAAGAACGATATGATAGTTGGTGGGAAATTTGAATCGATGTATCTGGTTAAACGTAGCTTTTACGAAAATATACATCGAATCAATATTTTTTCATTTATCCGAAGGATACATTTTTGTGGGGAAATTTTCCATCTCGAGAAAATCCCTGCTCGAATATATAGTGTATAAATGGGTCTCTCGACATTGTTGTTAAAAGCTGATCTTAAGCCCATGGCGATTTTCGGGATTCGCGGGGGAGGGGGGTAGACCCCCTTCATTCCTTGTTTCGAATATGTGATGGTTTGCTTCGTCTGTATGTACCCCCCCCCCCCCCTCCGTAAACGCTAGCGGCTAATTTGTAACCGAATAAGACCAACCACCCTATCTTCCTTCCTCTGTTCATCTTTAACTGGCAATCCTCACCCTCAAACCCCATAATACAGCGTTCCAGCAGCTCCAACAGTTTTAACAGAACCCATAAGCTCCCTTTTCCTCCCATACTCATCCGTACCTTATTCCTTTCAATCCATTAGGCAGAGCGCATTACCGCGAGTCCACCGCAGGTATTTACCATTTCATTCCCATATTCCCCACTTCTATTTTACATTCGAATGGGTCCTTCATGGGGAACACTTTCTGTTACTCGCGAGAAAGATCGTACTTGCAATCGGATCACGCAAGGAGTCAGTCGTGCGCGTCACGTTGTTTTACATCTCCCGAAGAAGAGGGGGTTAGAGGGTGGCCACGACGCTTTTTCAGTATTCTTCTTTTTCCGCTGAAAGGATTAATCTTTTTTTTTCTTCTTTTCCGCTACAGGCTCATTTTCATATCGACGTTAAATTCCAATCCAGAAATACGTGCCGAGACTCGATACGATTTTGTTGAAGAAAATTAAAGAATTACCGTAATACAGATCCTTTGTCGTAAGGCCAGCATCCCTGTCTTTACACTGATGCCAACTATAGTGTATGCAAAGAAATTTATTGGACCCCTCAAAATTTAATCTTCCGTGCGGATCACGCGCTCTCCGTCCCCTATAGCGTTTTTAGGAGGCTAGATAGAGTCGAGAGTTTCGAGGATCGGAGTATAGAATTTTATGTCTGTGTATGCTTGGCGGTGAAATTTTTTTCATTTTAGAGACAAATGGAAATAAGCGATCAGATTGGCTGATACGATTTCACGTGGTACTCTTGTTCGTTTTTCTCTAAACGTCGGAGGCAAATTGCTTGAACCGGAAGTCATCGGGGAGTACGGTTCGGTCAGTCAGAAAAGTCGAACGTTGGAAACTTCATTTTTGCAATTTTATACCAGAAACGGTTTTCCGTCTCGTGGAGCACACGTGACGTGAGTAGTGCATGCCTCTGGCCTTTGGCATATGTATACATAGAGTAAATACATATGAGGATACATACGGATGTTACATAGGTAAGGGAGCCACGTTGAAATGTAGAAAAGTGTAACGGTCGTAGGTAGTCTCTAGGAAACGACAAGTCGCAGTAAGAGTCTCTATTGGCGACACTCAGTTACAATCCTGTCGCAGCTTTCTTTTATTTCTATAGTATATTCGTCAGCGACGCTTTTTCCTCGATTGGTCCTTCTCGCGTGTAAGTGACTGAAAGCAGGGAAAATACGTGACGTGAGCGACGGACCGCGTCGTTTTAAATTGCGAGCGAATATTTTTCGTTGGGAACGCGCATTTTTTTCTCTCTTGTAATCACAGGGGTCATATAACGGGTGGAACTTCAAAGCCTCGCAAAACCTTTCAGCAATGGCTCGATCAAAGAGACGGCCATCTTATATCGGTACTATGCGAGCACGTTGGAATTTTGTCAATCCTCTGATTAAATAATTCTTGACACTCTTATATGTATGTATATATATATATATATAACCGACATCGTGACGTTATATTTGCAAGAAGCAAATTTTACGTGGAAATTACGTTCTGAGTAACTTTAAAGTTTCAGGCGTACTTACAGTGTCTTTTGCTCATTCCGATAAAGGACGACGGCGCCCGACATTACGCGAGTCTCGAAGCTTCTGTCAAACTTACAAACAGTATGCGACTACGTTAGTTAATTGAACGAACTTATGCAAGGGAAAATATTATTCAAAAAAATTCATAAAATTTACATACCCTCAGGTGCCATTTTATTGGTACGTTATTATTCGTCTCACGACAGCGACATTCCTTTTTTTTTTACATCAAGCATCCCAAAGACGCTTTTATATACTGCAAGAAGACGCTGTTGTTTGTGGTTACGCGTATCGAGGTATGTCGAAAATTTGCGAGAATACTCGTTGAAAACTTTATCTCAAAGCCAGTTGAAGGGATGTAAAAGGCGTTTTCTTATCGCACGGCGACGTGTGTGTGCGTGCGTGCCCGCGCGCACATACATATATCTATACGCTGAAAATCGTGACTTCGCTGAATTTTTGCCTTCCAAGGAAATGCGCGAAGAAAATACGCAGGAAGCGACGTATCTCAAGAAGGCGGCATGTGGAGTGGACTTTTTTAAAGGTGGATGTGACGTTTCAGGCGGATAAGATTACGGTGCCCCATGGCGAGCGAGTAGCTCTGAGATGTCGCGAACTTGGAAGATACAAGCTAACAGGCGACTCTGTGCTGCACTGTCGTAACAGCGTGTGGAACGGTACACTGCCAACTTGTATTCCAACAACGGCCATATCCAACTACAGTGGTAAGTAAAAGTAATGCAATCTTCAAAGATTCTAACCACGCGTCGATTTTTCTCATATAAAGTTTTCTTGTGGAGTTTCACGCACTGTAGGTTATGTAACGAGTCTTTGGGCCGATATTGCTGTACGCTTTCACGGCGTGAGTCGAGTCCGTAAAAGCTTTAGTGGCAGAAAAGTTTATCCGTTAAGTTTTTCGAGGGTTGCACTCGACTTGCAGTAATCGTTATCAACGTGCACACCTTTACGGATACAGGAGGGAGTTCCGGATGTACTAGTACTTCTGGAAGCCAGGATTTTCTAATTAGCCGTCTCGTAAAGTTCCGAACCGGAGAAAACGTCGTAAACCAGTACGCGAGAAGCGTCTTCTTCTATTCACGGCTGCACTGGGTCCTATTCGTTGCACTTTACTTTCCGCTCGTTTCACTTCGATCGTCAGGAACTTTTAGGAAGTTTAAAAATCTTCGCGGTTTGACAGTTGTGTGCTTCTTGGGATTTTTAGATTGGGACTGTGAACGAGGATTTCGATAAATTCGTGCTGGCGACATCTGGCGTCTCCTTGTGGCACTACTGTGTGCAGGCTTAACCAAGAAATACTTAACGACGGTTGAGTCGTGGCTGAGGCTCGCTAAAGGGAAATGTATGTGATGGTCGAGAGAGGAAGTTGAAGAGGAGGATAAGGGAAAGGAGAGGAAGGAGAAGGTTGAGCTTGCCACGTTGGATGCTTGGAAATGCAGACAAGCATTCTCTGGCGTTGGCTGCCGTGCTTTGGCCTCCTTAGATTTATTTTCTAGCCACGTAGTCCGCGCGCCTCTGCTACACCTAGGTTGGCTTCCTTAGACGTAGACCTATATCTGCGTCCCCCTCGGGTGGTCGCCGATAGTCGTCTAGTCGGCTACGTCAGGACGTTCTTTGTGATGTTACTACCTGGAAAAACGTCTTACGCGACGCCACAGTCACAATAACATTTTTGCACGACGATTTTATGCTTTGTTACGACTTTCAAAAGGACTTGCAACGACTGGCCTCTGTGCGTCTATTTATACAGTAGGTTTCATCTTGAACCTGATGCGGAGTACAGGTCTGGTCTAGGGTAGAACACCTAGTGGATCGCTGACGGTGATCTATATATCCATAGAATAATTTTTACTATTTTTTTTTAACCGCACAAAATACCCGGCCAAAGGTAGAGCTTTTCGACGGTGCAAGAGCATATTCTGGTATTCTGGACAACGCGTTAACGTCCACTAGAACGGTGCTTCTCGAACCGCGAAAAAACAGGATAATAAAAAAATGTAGCTATGCAAGGGTGAGCCTTAAAAATCCAGGCAGGACGTACCGACAGGAATGGATGTTTAAATAAAATTGGGAAATAAAAAACAGGGTGGACAGGTAAAGAGGCAAAACAAAATGAGTAAACCGCAGGGGAAAAAATCGTGTTTCCCAACGAGTCTGACCAGTGAAGGGCTGTGACCTATCCTCGATATATAATATATATGCCACTCCGAATAGCTCGAACTGGTATACATGCTAGCGCGAGTGACCTATTAGGACTTTTCATACGTGTAACGTATGCAGACCTCGAGGGTGCAGTTTGAATTTTTTTCCAGGGTTAAAATTCCAAGTTTTCAAACTCGCATGCTACATTGTTAAAATTTTGAAAAATTCCTGTACAATAACCACCAGTGTCCATCTTCTTGTAGAAGACGTGCCGCCAACGATACTTTTCGGATTGCCTGCTGGTTCTGCAGCTGTCGACCCTTCTGGCGCCCTGGCAGTATTCCCAGGAAGTATCCTACACCTGGAGTGTCTCTTTGCCAGGAAACTGGGTAACCCAGAGTGGACGTGGACATCTACCTTTCGACAATATTTAACTGGTGAGTGAAAACGCGGTTGCTTTTTGCAATTTCAAAATGAAGTGACCAGTGAAAAGGTCGGACCAAACTGATTTAAATGACTAACGCAGAACTTGAAACAGGGTTAGGTAGTCCAGACTGGTCCCTTTCATATTTCTCTGATCTGGACCGAGGACAGTATAAAGAGTACGCGGGAGTGCACATTGCGTAAGGCTTCCAGCCACAAGGGTGGTAATGAAATAACATAGGTAAAGGGGCTGACCTTTGTGGTTGTCGTTTCTACCGGTAAACGGCCGCCGTAGCGCGTCTTGCAATGTACAGTTTTCCCTATCCGGTAGAGGCGCTGCGATCGCGGCCACCTAGCTATCTAAATACCTACCTGACTGCTACCCCATTATATGGTAATTAGTCTGCGAATGAATACAAATGTAGTTCGTAAATACGCAGCACGAGGTACAGCCATTACACGTAAAATGTGCTTGGAGGATTGCACAAGCAAATGGTACACATTGTGAAAACCTTAAAGAGAGCAGAGAAGGTACTGAGATAGTAACTCCCGGAACAGAATCTTCTGTTGTTATAATTATTAAATTCAGCCACAGTACCCATTTCGCAAGTACAGCGTTACACAGAGAGCGAGAAAGCTTTGGAATATATCCATGTTTTTCCTTATTCATATATTTTGTATAATCTTAATTCTTCACCTTTTTTTTTTACAATTCTCCATCAAAAGTGTCTCGAAATCGTACGTGTCAGCAGAACCGTGCCTTCCATTACCGGAGCAATTTTACCAGAGGGTGAAAACTCTGAGCATTAGCTCGTATATCTGTAGACAGTTCTTGTACGTAGAACGTATTCGCTGACTTTCAGTATTTCGCGACTTCTATCCTGCCATCTATTGCTTAAACCAGTACCATGGGCAACTCTCTCAAGTATCTTCGAGAAATTTCTTTACTCGTTTACCGCAGAGCGACCGTTTTCAATATACGTTTCGAGAAAAGTTTTTATTCTCCAGAGTGTAGATAAGTTGTTAACCATTTTGTTTTTCGTCTTCGTACGCACTGCGCATGCGCGCCGCCAGTATGCGTAGTCGGCGAAAGAGAGAAGTGCATCATGGGTACGTTTAACGGTGGCTCGCGTCTATCCGATAGAGAACATTGAATAATCAAAGGCAAACGAGGCTGCGTTTGGAATTACCTTTAATCAAACCAGTAGCCGCATAGTCCTGCGATATTTATCGTATCGGATGAGACAGCAGGTTATAACGTAGCGCCGATCGAACTGCTCGTCATGGTGAAACATTCACGTTACGCTGCGTACGTACCTGGCAGATTAATGTCCAGTCGGTATCTGTTGGGACTCTGCTTTATTGCCGGTTATGTTACTATCGCGAATGGGATTTACGAGTGATTCACCCGAAATCCTTGATAATTAATACGGCAAGGTTTTTAGGTTTGAATTTCGTATGACAACCGTTACGAAATTCGTATTTACTGCCAATTTGTACTGGAAGAGATAATACAATTCATTACTAGTGACACGTGGGAATGTATCTCGGTATTAATTAAAGTCGCAAGTTCATCAAGTACACAGATAACGTTTAAGGTTACAGTGCTTTTTTTTTAAGAAGGTATTCATAGGTTGGATAAAAGGAATTTTTTTTAATTCCCCACGCAAAAACGTCATGGCGAATTTAATATCCCTTCGGTATGTAAATATTGTCTCTTTATTATCCAGCGGAGTGTGCGTGCTTATATCTCGAGGAATATATTTCATCGACTCTTTATTCCATTTCGATTCTCTCTCGTATCTCGATTCCTCTTTGAGGAGAAACGAATATAATATCCTGTATTCGCATACACGAGGTACGAATGTCAGGATATTTTTGTAGCTGATTTTTGTTTGTACAGGATGGGCGATAGCTGCCTCGGAAAGAGATTGGAAATATCGTTTGTCGATATACTATGCGAAGACACAGGATTCAGGGATTTACACGTGTTCGACGCCCAGAGGATTGACTAATTCTATACGGGTTCGCGTATTAGGTGAGTGTGTTGCATAACCTTAAAAAAATACGACAAACGTCCGCCAATGATTTTCCTCGTCAGTGAATACTCACGAGTGCTTTTTTGAATTGGACTCAAGATTCAAAGATTTAAATTGGCGACGCTATAAGACGCCTCTTTTGATCCTCTTTCTCGTCCTGACGCTCGTAACAGCAATCCGAAGACTCCACGGAATCTTCTCATTTACCAGCGCGACGCTAATTACATTTCCAGCTAACGAGGCGTTCATTTTTCTCACTGGACGACGAATGAGACGCTTTTTGACAATACTGGCTCACGCTTCGCGGCATTTATCTTTACAGACGTTCACTGTCCTAGTTTGCCAACACTTACGCCACCCTTAATCGGCAAGATAGAGGGTGCACGTATGGGTCAGAGTGCTACGTTCGAGTGTCCGGAGGGATACAGGTTAGAAGGTGCATCCAGTATGACCTGTCAATATAACGGTGAGTCCTTATCATAAGTCTGAGGTATTATTGAGGTGATAATTATTGAAAATAAGGATTATACGAATTTATTCAAATTAACAAAATGATGAATTTCTCTAGTTAGGTAAAAGAGGTTAGAGTCTCCCTTGTGAAATTGGAAACCCGTATAAATAGAGTCACTTAATCTCGAGGTAGCTGCTACTCTAATTATACGGAAGTGCGGATCAGTTTCGTCCCGAAGACAGATCTCTTCCTTTGGATGGATATTGGTGTCTCGAAGATGGCGCTCATTCTCGAGTACACTGAGATGAGTTCAGAGGTTATAGTGAGGGAGAGAGAGAGAGATAGAGAGATTGAGCAAGGGTGAATAAGAGGAAGATTTTCCCACTCAAGTTTTTCGTAACGTCCGCGCCCACCATCGGGTCCTCTAGATTACCATCGGTTTTTGCAACTCTGACTTTAATCTCGCAAACTGTCGAGCGCCGTTCGAGTTGCAAAAATAAATGCCTCCCGGTCCGTCTCGTTTCTTCTTAATTGAACCGGTTGATACCCGGGCTCCTCTTATTCCACCATCTCCATCTCCGCCACCTTCATCGTCTCCTCTAGTTACCTTTATTACCCTCCGGTTGAACAGTTCTTTGTCCCATGAAGGCAAACAGCCCTTATCTGAAATCATCTGATCCAAACTGAGCCAAAGTCCTTTTCAGAATTACGCTTTACCCACTTCTGCCAACTTTCTTGTCTGTCAGTGCCAGAGAATATGGGACGATGAGAAAAAAAAGTGCCAAATATAATATTACAACCGTTCACAAGACTCTATATTCATTTTTCAGGACAATGGTCAGCCAAGGTACCACAATGCGTAGCCATACTCTGCCCTGAGATCAAGCCTGCCAACGTGAAGCTACAACTTCTCGAGCACAACAACAGCTATGGCGGTAGGGTTGTTTTTGCCTGCATGTGGGGACACAGACTCACCGGGGCGCAGAGCATCAGATGCGATGGTGATGGCACATGGAATGGTACCATGCCAACGTGTTCGGGTGTGTATCCCTATTGGTAATATTTTCACTCGCCATAAAAATGTTATATTTATCGGTAAGCATCCCGAGTAGTGTGCAAGATCAGCCGATTGTGCAAAATTGATACAAACTGTCCTGGGACGATAGGAGGCCGTGCTACCTCAGGCATCTCAGCGGCGTCTCCACTGTTAAAATAACCTGTGTGTTCAGCACGGAGGGGTACTGTTGGAATAGTACGAGGGTCTGGAGTATGTTAGAGAAGCACATGGGGGACGAACGGGAGAGGAACAAACCAAGGTAGTGGATGGAACGGAATTGGTTCATTACAATCGGAAACTTTCCTAACTTCCTCGATGAGCACGAGGTGGTGAAAGTTAGTCGAAGTCCTGAAGCCTCAGGGGGTGTAGCTGTAGAAGTGGATGGGGAGGATCATCGGGCGAGGAGTCCTCTGGTGTGCCGCAAGCTAGCCACATCCTAAGCCTCGTGCATAGCCAGTGTTCCACCCTCGATTTTGGGTGCAACCCCCTGTTCCTCAGAGTCTCTGGGCGTAGTGGATGGAATCAACGTGATTTTATCACCTGTCGGGATATATACACACACACACATATATATATATATATATATATATATATATAGTTTAGATAGCTATTTCTTATGTCATTTTAACTGGAACCAAGTTTGCTAGGGTGGTTGCGTTAGGGGCGGGTTTGGTTAGGTTACGCTAACCCCCTAGGGTGGTCAGAGATTTACAGTTACAGGCAGGTCGTAAACGAAGAAACTTTTTAAAAGCGGCTCGATCGGCCTCCCGGAGTTAACTTTATACTCTGGCTAATAAAATCTGCAGGGTCTGGTAATAGTCTCTACGTTTACCTAAATCATAAACGTGAGAACGATTAACGACAGCTGATTAAAACTCGGCAGGCTAATTAACTGATCTTTTACTACTCGTTGAGCTTTCTTATTCGAAATATTACATAGTTATTTGCTTGGGTGTAACATTGTAATTTTAAGGGACTTCAGCGCTGTCTAGCAGGAGTCAGTTTTAAACCGTGGATATTACCAGACGTCGTTTCAGATCGCATTCTATGAGTGCGCCTGCACGTCTGGCTAATGAAATTCTTGAATACGTAAGAAGCCACGATGGAGTAAGAGAAGCAGGCAGGGTCGGAGGGTTAATTTCACGGGAGACTGATAGTGTATTTGAGTCCCGCGTACTAGGTGGTAGATCCAACTCGATATAATCTTGACTAATAATGACCTGTAGTCGATCTGGATCGTCTGGAAGAATTCCAAAATTATATTCGATTCTACATATTAATTCCAATACAGCCGATATTCTCGACGATGGTCGACTTCGAGACCATAGAGAATCTATATACAGAAAGAATATGCGGGAGGGGGTTGACTATCCTACGTGAAGTCAGCCACTTCTGGTTACTCTGACGCGTTTATGAAAGCCCTTTGTATTATATAACAATAATGAAAGAGCCGGTCAAGAGGTGGTAGGGTGGCGCCAGATTAAAGGCAGAAGGTAGAAGACCGAGGAAAGGTAAAGTAAACGTCAAGTCGAGGCTAGACGTGGTTGTAGGAAGGTAAGGGTAGTAAAAGGATACAATAGAAAGGGTTTGGTAATATTGCGGGACAACGAAATTTTCGATTGACTTCATTCGTGCTTGGTCATTTGAAAGCTTCGGCGACTGGCATCTGCCGACCCTGCCAGTCTCCCTGCACCAGGAGGTGGATGAGACACAGCCAGATGGAAGTAAACGGAAGAAGGGGTCGTTCAACCCCGACGGCGAAAACACTTGTAATTACAAATAACAGCCTATTGATTATACTATTCCGTACTCCAGAGGCAAGCATTACGTAAACGGCGTCTCTATTCGCGTATTTTGCATCCCCTCCTGGTCATGACGCGCGGGGGGGGGGGGGGTTGATCATACCCTTCCCCGTAACCATCCCTTCGCTGGCTAATGAATAAGGGAAAGTTTACCGGTGAAAAATACAATCCTATATAAGTTAGGCAATCCTTTAGCGCTACGCTCTGCAAATAAGCGAGGAGAACTTTAAGCCGGCATTTCCAACGAACTTCCGCCTTTATACCAGCTTCCTTCAGGAGACTAGGTATACGACGTTCCATTGGACCCGGGAGACATTCGAGGAATCGTATCGACGCCATTCGAAGGAGAGGACTCTTGCGAAACTACTGAAACAATACATTACGTCCTGTAGGAACTGTCAGAGTTTTTGAATCTCTACGACGTTACACGCTGTTTGTCTTCGGTTTATTTAACCTGGAGAATGTCATTGGTCGATTCGCAGAGATCACGTGTGCACCACCCTCGGCGCCAAGAAGTGGTCAGATCGTCGAACACGAGCGAGCTTCCGGTAAGAAACGCGGACGTGGACACAAGGTAGGCGCGCTGGTGAGATTCGCCTGTCTACCAGGTCATCAGCTCCTCGGCGAGGCTTCCATCATCTGCACAGAAAATGGCACGTGGTCGCATCAACCCCCAGTTTGTGAGTATCCAAAGTAGGACTTTGAAGGTATACGTGTAACCAACCCCTAGATTCGATCCAAACGGTTGTTTGAAATCGTAGAGTTCCAGGTTAGGTATTTTGACTCCTGGGGTAAACGAGGGAAGGTTTCGCGCGTGGCTTATCCTAAAGATGATGCCGCATTCGTTGAACCGAAGAAGCTATGTACCCAAGCGAGGAAACAGATTTTGTTGACTCGACAAATCCTTTCACCAGGTATATATGTATACGCGAAGGGGGGAGGATGCTACGGGTAAATCCCTACTTCACTAGGTAGAGAATGGATACCACGTCCGGATACACGTATGCGAGCACGTCTAGGAACTTCTAGACACAGAGTTAAAGGGTAAAGGAAGGCGAAAGAGTAAAAGCAGGCGAGATCGGCTTAAAACCCAGGAAAACGCGAGTAGCAGAAGTAACGCCGTCCCCTTATCCAGTTCGTTTGCCTCCAGGTTGGATTAAGCCGACGTCAAGACTCATGTGGGGGCTGAAGTCTGCTGTTTGGTATCAGCTTTCTTGTTTTGATGCTTTCAGGCGAGGTGAGATGTCCTTATCCCGGTGATCCACCTCATGGCAGGATAGCGCCTCTCAAGTTCTGGTACAAGCCGGGGGACAATATACAGGTCACATGTTCACCAGGATACGTCACGCCCTTGGAACCTGTGAAGAAACCAACCTGTCGTGAGAATGGTATCTGGAGCGGACCACCACCTCCTTGTAGATCCTACCGGGATGTTTGATAAGTCCCGTGCACACTGGGACTACATAATTAATTTGCCGGTACTCTGGAGTGAAGTGGAATCGAGTGTCAGTGGGGAAACTGAGTATGGCGTATACGTTTGGAAAGTACTTAAGGGCGGAACTGATACGACGGCGAACAATCAGGACCCCCAGTGGAAGTTTCACTTGCATATGATGTTTGATGATAAGAGTGACAGCCGAGAAGTGATTGGCCTTCCATTTTAATTCTTCATGATGATCTTTAGGGATTCGAGCTAAAATTGTAACGACGTCTGAGGTCTTAAACTGGCGGCTGTTTTTCCTGTTGCGTATACCAACACGAGCACCAGAGGGCTCATGGTTCGTTGGTAAAATGGCGGTGGCGCGTCAGCAGGAGGGAAAGATTAATTAAGCTCCTTGTATCTCGCGAGTGTAAATATAATTCCAGTGTGGTGTCAGATGTGTAAATTAAGTTAGACTATTAGCTACCACCTTTATATATACATATGTGTTAGCGCATATATGTATAAAGTATATAAATACGACATACGTAGAACTTAGGATATACGAACGTTGCATTGGACGTTGGGCATCCTATAGGGTTTAATTAGCAATCTAATCCTGAGAGATATTTTAGAGTGTTTCTTTTCATATCGATGTATAATAAAGGTACCGTTTATTCTTTAATAATTAAATTTTTCTTAATAAACCTATATAATCGCAATCCCAATGATCCCTCAAAAATATTCATTCGAACAAATATCCAAGTACAAATCGTTCTTGGGTACCTCAGTCAATCCTTATCGGTGCCCTATGTTATTGTACCAAGTAAGGCTACGCTGCAAGATACCAGAGTTTATATTAAAAGGAGAAAGAGAAAAAAGAAATCACTAAGACTCTATATATAGCATAAGATAGGAAAGTACAATTGCTCAGTGGCAATAGAACCGTATTTTTTTTTCCCCTCTCATTTTCTTCATTAAGGAGAACAAGTAGAAACTAAGAAGAGGCTTGTTGACTCCATCCAAGTAGAGCCGGATGTTGACTCGTTTGTATTAGCAGCCAATACGGCGCTTCACTTCCCCCCTTACCCCGGATAATGAAAAGCCCCGTCCCATGGGGATACACTGTCTAGACGGTATCAGGGAGAGTTGCATCAAGTGAAAATACGCAAGGAGACCATTTCGAATTTACACAAGGCTCCAGTCAGTCAATTCATTGTCCACCAGCCCTGTACAAAGTCATGCGACCCTAAGAGGTACCTGATTGTTGCCTATAAATCCCTCTAGCAGCCACCTACATTGATTTCGAATAGACTAGACGCATATATGTATATACGTAATCAAGGCATACTTAGCATCCACAGAAACAGTGAGATTCAAAAGGAATCGATAAGAACGTAATTTCTTTGAATCTCCCTGTAGAAGAGCATTGAGCCACCTTCATATTGGAGACTGTTAATACAGACGTGGCTGCATCGGATGGGCTACAGCTAGATGTTACACCAAGATGGTCTATCCGGGACACTGTGATGCCAGGAAGCCGGAATAGATGTTGGCGTCAAGGTGTGAGAAGTGGAAGTAGAGTGTCGAGGTGATGAGAGTCCTGTCTCCTATCGCATACCAACTTCCGTTTCCCATCAATACCATCCTGGCGGCCTCTTGCTATCAGTATTGAGAAAAGCGAACCCCTTGGGGACTGACTAGGATCCTGGATGTATATATATATTAGATAGCTACCACATAACCTAAGAACAGAGAGTGTCGGTACTCGCTCATGCATCCCAACCAGCTCATCATCTCTAGACAAATGTATTCAAATATATTTACCCTGGTTTTAATAACACTGCCTTTATTCGTTATGACGTCATGGTAAATCCTCCGGACGAGGTATCGTGTTACGGCTACCGGTGAACGGAACGAGGAGTCCGCAGAGCGCGACGCTTTAAAACAGCCGTCCGCTATTGTCAGAGCAGCCGGTCTTTACTGCCAGAAGTTTTTTCCAACGAGGATATCTGTGTTGTTACGTAAAAAAATAAATATATATATATACATACAGACATATGATACGGAGGATATAAAGTTTTATGTATTATATACAGATACTGTCAACTGAAATTACCAAGCTGTACGGTCGATTCTATTAACGAATTTCACGTGTATTTGCGTCTAGTATTTTAAAAAATTTTTTTTACGAAATTTTTTTACCATGTACTTTTCACGATACTCGTGAAAGTTAATTGTGAATTGAAGATAACTGTGGCAGTAGGACTTTAAGTTTCGAATGACGCGACAATGGAATCCCGCCGCTTTGTTTTTTTTGCATGCTGTGTTGGTAGCTTCAAGGTGAGGTTAGGAACTCGGTATAAATGGAAGTCGTGGGACAAGGTGGGCAGATTATATCGGCTGGATACGCTCTTAGGAAAGTTTGGGAGGAATGTGCAAACCTTGTAAAAGTTCCTTAACGTTCCTGAAACAATTAACGTTCCGGTACCACGTGCTCTCTCATCAAACCCCCGTTATATACTACGGCCCTGCTTTCTTCGAGAGTCCTACGCCCCTTGGGCTTACGTATAGACGGTAATAGAAGGGAAAAAAAGTTGGACAGCTTCTCCTGGGGACTCAAGGAAAAGGGTAGCAGGTGGAAGGCGATGAGCACCCGTGAAAGTGTGGGAGAGATGAGAATTACCAGGGCCGGCCGGATAACCCGGGCTAGTTGCAAAAAGTGCCGTGAGGCGCTGCGGAAAATAACAATTTGCCCTGTGTTTTTTCTGCTTTATTTCTTTCTCTTTTACCTTTCTCGACCTCTTTATTTTACCCTGTGTTTTTAGCTGTTACACCCCCCATCTAACACTGTGTTCGTTATACTGCTCTGTCTATCTGGAATTAATGAATCTCTCTGTCTCTCTCTCTCTCTCTCTCTCTCTCTCTCTCTCTCTCTTCTTCGCTAGGCGGCATCCATGTAAAAAGATATGACGAGATCTATTAGTTTTTACGACAGGCTTACTTCATCAGCTTCCGCAACCCTGTCAGAGTTCTCGACGATGAGTGTCTGCCTTTAGTCGGGCGTCGACGCTGCCTTGATGAATTCTTCAAGATGGTCCGACGCATGGGATTGGCAGTACTGTAAGCGAAGGTGGACGGAAACAATATAGAAGGGTACAAAAAATGGAATTCCTCGTATGATGCTGGGATGCGATTTTGTATCGATCGAAGTAAACAAGAAATGGCGATGTATTATGTATATACATAATAAATATATATACATACGCGAGTGAAGGGATGAAAGTGATTACCCATGATATTCTCCCTCTGCGTTTGAACAACGTATCTCTATACTCTCAGACGCGAAAGGTGGATTATTATATTGCGCAAGTGAAAAGGTTGGAAATTTCCACTGACGTTTCCTAAAAATTCTGCGAGAGTGCGCTTCGACCAAAAAAGAAGACAAAGAAAAGTTCATTAAGAGACTAATCGAGTGTCAGATTTTTAATTACCTCGCTTCCGGATATTCTAAATTTAACAAATTTTTTACCTCGAAAATCACATCCCTTCGAGGATTCACATTTTCGACTTCATTCTCCCGGAAAATTTTTTCCTCGTGTGCGTCGGGGCGCGTGGCGTGATAGACGCCATGACGCCAGGCGTGTCTCGCGCTTAAGCCGGCGTATACCTCCGACTAAATTAATTAAGACACTAATCAAGTAGTTTACGTCGTGGCAACATTTTACGGCAAGAGGCTCGCGAAGGGGGTGGATTCGCCAAGTGAGGGATGAGCTTCGACCAAGAAGGGGAAGGGAAGGAAGTAACACAGGAAATAAGGGTAGCAAGAGAAGGAAATGGTAGAACCATTTCGCAGGTTTTGTGAGACAAATTTCAAGGGGTGGGCCCCTGACTCCCCCTCCCGCGCAAGGGGATGAAATTGTGTAGCTAAACCCATAAAGCACATGGCTAAAATCCCTTTTATTCATCCCCCGTAAAATACACAGGGATACAGCCATCCGCTGAGGAACTTGGTCATTTCTCGAAATTTAAGGGCAAACTTCACCCTTAAAATTCAGCGACCATCCCTGAGAGCTTTCCAATTCGACTAGACTACTGGAACCGAATTTAGTTTCATGGTGTAAGATAGACTCTTAACGAGAACCATCCCCTGGTCCCGCACCTACCCTATCAACCCCAACCCCTAGCGCCAGGAACAATTCTATTAGTCGAAAACGCTCATAGAAACGAATCTTAGCTCCTTAAACCGTGATATTGAAAATTCGCAATGACACCCGTGCGACCTTAATGCGATGAGAATAATAAAAAGTAAAAAAATTAAATTATACAAAAATTCGATTAGTCGCTCCATCGACCCTCCAAACTATGTATATGAATACACGAGTGTAGTGAATTCATAGGAAAATTCTGTATATCAAATCGCAATGTGAAAAAAAGGAATCGTGAGACGATTAAATGATTACAATAATTTCGCGTTACTCAATGCATCTGTTAATCAGCGGTTGAGCTTAACAGGTCCCTATTACTGATTGCACTGTATACGGATGTACCTATCGACTAGTGAATTCTGGTAATTTTAGTCTAGCACTAACCGAAGCGTATACGCATTTACAATATATCCATTGCCGACCAGTCACGTTATATGTATTTAGGCATTACAGCAGACAATAAGAGCTTTTATCGAAAACAGCCAACCGAGAGATAGTTGCCACATGTATTGTTAATCGGATCCATTAACATGCTGATTATGGTTACAGTTTCAATAAAATTAAATAAATAAAAAATATTCATAACATTAAAAAGTACAAATTAAGATCCAACGGAACCATTAAAATAGCTGACTTAATGAGTCCGAGAGAAAAAAAATTCATAAGGAAAATTATGGAGAGAAGTGGGTGTGTAAAATATGAAAATGAATTATATGTATAATAAATCAATATAAGTAAATCGATGATCGAATTATTAAAATATAAAAATGACTTACATAACGGACTATATACATATATATATATATATATATCAAATTAAAGGGTATATATATATAAATGATTAAAGGGCAGTTTCCCCATAAGGGTTGTTACGAAGGAAGAATTAATGCTGTTGTGAAGCTACCTATATAGGGTGTTCCAAGGTAGGTATAAGGGTTGAAATTAGCTTCCCTAATTCCGGGACTAGGAGACCTTATGCCGTTAGCCTGTAAAAGGGGTGGAAAAGGGGGACTGGTTGGCATGGGGAGGGGAGGGGGGTTGAAATACTAGAGGTGCTGGGGATACCGGTTCAAGCTGTGGGGGGTCGGTATGAAACGACGCCTAGCAGCACTTACACTGGCTCCAAGCATCCTCAAGAGGAACACTTACTTTGAGACGGTGAAGACAATGGCCCACCACAGCCACTGCTGCCAACCTAACCCCTCGTATTCTACCACCTCAACAACAAGGTACTTTCCAACGTTTCTCTCTCTATCCTTCCAATTCTATGCAACCTAACCTAAAACTGCCGCAACACGTCGAGCATCCGACTATTACTAGGCGATCGTCTACTAGTAAACAACTGCAGCCCAACCGTCTTCCAGTAGTTCGATCAGATTGATGGTCCTACGCCAGTGCATTAAATTAAATCGCGATAGAAATTTCAACCAGCAATCCTAATCGGCCTGGACCTTACCTGGTAATAGATACGCGAATATATTCCGAGTGAAAAAAAAAGCCGAGATAAATTTGTCGAACTGTCAGGAATGAAATATACTTGGGAACGTTTCAGCACCGTTTAGAGTGACGTAAGATAGAAGGCGGTTTGAGCTGTTTTTTTTTCCTTGCGGCAATATTTTTTTGGTCTCACTTCTAAGCAATTATTTAACCCTAACCGTGGGAATTTTTCTCCATTTTCTTTTCAACTCTGTTTTTTTTTTTTTTACGTCGATGAGAAGAAGAATCGATCAAGGCTCGCGTGCGGGATTCGTAAGACGCGTGAAAGAAGTGGAAGATCGAGGGACGCTGGAGGAGTGAGGGGAAGCTGGGAACAGGGAAGAGAATGGAAGATGAAAAAAAAATTAGGAGGAAGATGGTATACGTGGTGTGTCTGAAAGAAGTGCACGAGGAACAGAATGATGGCATATGTATGTATACATATATATATATATATATATATATGTATGTATTTGTAGTAATAGTGAAAGAAAAAGAAACAAGTAAAAGTAGAAAGGGCACGAAGAGACTCAGCCAGCCACTAATGCCTCTACAAATCTTCCGCAGCAGAAACACGTCGCGCAACGTTTGCCACCGCGTTGCGTAGCGTCCTTGTGCTCTGCAGGTCCGTTCCGCAATCGTGTTTCGCGTCAGCGACTTGGCTTCCCTTTTGTGTACGCCATTACGTCCATTAAATTCCACCACTTTACCTTCGCGGCATTACCTACCATGTGTCTCTACAATGAACCTGCGCACTGGTATACTCTAGTGTACATATAATGGTACCTCAATATATATATATATATATATACCAATGTACATAGATATAGTTAACGTTTGCTTATTCCGTAAAACCAAGCTAATGGTGTATATACCGAACACCGGGGAATCCCCCGATTCGAAATCGTCGAAAGATCCGTTAATTCGAATGGATTCTACCGGGACAACTGTCGTTGGGGCTTTAACGGCTTATTCGACGCCTCCCCTAAATCCAGGATCCCTCATACGCGGTTTCATTGTGCCGAATCACCTAATAGGCGTAATTAATCCATGCCATGTTCAACCCCCAAGTACTAACCTACTATCTGTACTAAGTAATATAGATATAGATATACGAATCAATAGAGTGCAGATACCAAGAAATGTAAACATCCGACTAGCTCTAAATTTAAGTGGGAAATCAGCGTGTGCTCCTTGTGAACGAAGCTGCAATTCAATCCTGTGTATCCGCAAGCGTGCACTTCTGTTTAAATTCCCACCGGTAAACGCAGCTTGCAAAGCTTCTGGGAAGGAGCGGCGGAGGTGGGATGGTTGGAATTTTTCTGAAAAACCTCATGTCGACGGAGGTTAACGCTTCGGAAGACATCAGGGAAGAAACTGATTTAATAGGGTTAACACGCACGTAGATCAGTCAGGACGGGCTGGTAGTTTAATGACTTGGGGTAATGTGCTAGAGCAACGTAGGCGCCAGGGCTACCAACTCCCTAACTAGTTTACGGGCTGATCTACCGTTAGCGCCGAATTAGACGAGCTCTGACGGCTGCAAAGTTTCATCCCTCTGGCACGAAGAGACTCTTGCAATTGGTTATTTTTAAAAATAAAAAAAAGAGTATTGGTATGAGAGATAGGACCAGATTGGCCCTCCCTGTGGCAAAGGATAGTGAAAAAACAAAAAAGAGTAGCGACGGAGGAAGATAAAAGGTGGTACAATTACGTTCCGTCGATACGGATGGCGGAAACTATTGGTAACGGAAAGGCACGAATTTAGCCCCGAGCTACTATGGAGTACGTGTATCGAGATGGTATTGAGGTTAGTTGGATAAAAAAAAGACGGCTGTACCGTTGGAAGGTGGTACGTCACGGTTGCGTTATAGTCGGGTGATATTTCGTCGGCCATTTTAAATCAAAAAGTTTAACCGCCACAGCCAGGAAAATGCCACGACTTGGCTCGAAACTTTGGCAATATGTGCCTCGTGCTTAAAGCCACAACAATACTGGTGAGTTCCTTACTGGCAAATATCAGCATACCAAATCTCACTGAAATATCGTCAGGCTTAACTTTTAGCTCGTGTTACGGCAACGTTCACGTATTACATTTAACACGGGTGACAAGGGCACGTCCTAGGGAATTTTATCCGTGCAGTCGGCATTCGAACGCGCCCTAAGGATCAATTGAGTTTGCTAGACGCGTCCGCAGGAAGAATTCTATTTCTTGTACTTTCCGAGGAACGATCGTGTGTAAAAAAAAACAGCATAAGGGTAGCTAAGGAAAGGTTTAAATATTTGTATTTTTTTTCAAAAAAATTTTCGCCATCTTCCACATCCCTTAACCTCACCCCAGTTGGAATCGATTACAAGGTAAGAACAAAGGACTAAGGGTAGTACGTACCGACGACAGGGTTGAATGCTGCTATTTAAGTTTGCCACCCAGAATATATCCGCAGGGGGTGAGTCGTGCAGAAACGAAGAAGGGATGAAAGTGGTTCGGAGTACCTAGAGTAAGGGTGGGCAAGCAGTGGTGAGATTAGGGTGCCCGTTTCTTCCTTCCTTCCTTCCTTCCTACCCTTCTTTGATAACCAACCCTTCCCCCAAGCCCCTCCCACGAAATTCCATCGTTACGAATTCGTCGACTTTCGCTCTTTCTTCTTCGGCGCAGCACTTTGTCAATCCGGACTTCCGATAAATAAAGAGGGTCCTATCAGTGACAGACTGTGAGCAACTCACCCTTTTCCACTCTGATCTCTACCAACATCCCTCTAGCGCAGCTTCCCTTACCTTCTAGTTAATATCCCGGAGGCTCTGCCGTGGATCCCCCTAATCTATCCGACTCCTTTAATTATACCGCCGCGAGAAACGATGTACCGATAGGGACGCTTGAATATATCACCAACGATTTCTCCCGAGGTACGTCCGATAAAAACGAGCTCTACCTTGCCGGCATAGTGAATTAGCCACCGATCCAAACGACGGTGACTAATTTCAATAGAAATTAAACCTTAATCGCCATTGTTACGTGCAATTACAAAAAATACAATATATATGTGTATGTGTATACCGTACCAACGTAGGCTGCTCCATGGAAAATTACAATTACACTGCTGAAATTATGCACTGTTCAAATATAGACGTAGTTTACGCAGCGCTCGTATGGTAATAGAAGACAGGCTCAAAGGCAATGCCTATAGAGACTATAGATAGGTCCTCGATATGACCCCCTCTATGAACAGGGCGAACAGGGTATAGGACAGCAATGTCCTGGGTGCACTCACTACACCCCAGGACGAGGAATATAATTTACGAGGGGTTTTAGCAATTTGCTGTGTACGTCACGTAAAACGAGGTCTACGTCACGTTTAATAAATTGAATTCATAAAAGACAATTTTACCGCGCTATTTATAGTCTTATGATGTATATATAAATTTACGTTTAGGGCAGAAACTATGCGTATATAGATATGCATATAACTGTTTGACTAACCTAACGTTAACTCTTCGTAACTATGCTTAGTAAGATTAGGCGATTCTATCAAGCAAGTTCAGTACCGGAAGCTGGTGGAGGCACGGGAATTTCCGGTTCGGTTATTCCTCATCCACATGATGCTTCCCCGTGCAGGAATTGTGTTTCCATTTTACATTCACATTAGATGTTCCTAGTTCGGTATTTAGTGTCTGCTGTGTACTGATAGAATGCTAGTAAGCTCGGATCTATACTAGATTGTGGAATGGAGAGGGTGAGGAAAATGTATACCGATGCTTACGGGATAGTTCAGCATGGTCTATTAGTGGAAACTTGAAATAATTATATCTAATGGACTATAGAGGAATACAGTGGTTGGCGTGGTAAAAACTTGCCGTGGAAAGATATAATTATCGATATAAAATAGTTAACCTTCACGGATAACCTCACTTAATTAATTATACTAATTGGCTATGCAGGCATTACAGTTCGAGCGAGCTATACGTATACATAAGCGAGACTCTTGAAAGTCTATCTAGTTACCCTTATCGAAACATTCTATAGGAATTACTTCGTGATTAAGGAAACATTCCGCAATTAACTTATAGTAACAACCTCCTTCAGCTTCGTTGACAAATGCTTGTGCCTGTGAAAGAAAGAAAAATTTTCTAGGTTAGGGTCAAAGTCCATGTCGCTCGGATAAATAAAAAAAAAAAGAAGCCAGTGAAAATAGTAAAAATAAAAATTACTTCGTATTACCGTTAAATAAGAAACGGCTATTTTCAATCTAGACGTAAGATACAGCCATGGCTATTGTATCAGGGTCCTGGAGTACAAGCAGCTACGTAAATTGAAGCACAAACAAGGCATTTACACGGTGTGCTGATTTGACGTCACTAAGGGTTAATGGAGTTTGCTTGTAGTTTCTGCTTCCAATGGTCACTACAGTGTGAATCAGGCTTAACGTTCGTCCGTCACCGCGTAATATCCTTTCACCAATTTTGCTAACCGCAGTACCTTCCCATCAACTTCCAGTGTCGCACAAGGAATGATATTATCGATGACGATTAAGTGAACGACACCAAAGAGCCAAAGTCAGTGTGACCACGAGCAGAACGTGCAAGTTCGGCCATTCGACGATAATGGAGTTTACGTGTCGTGTACAAGCCAGGAGCCATATTCTCGAGGTAGCCAGTAACCTAAACGTCGTCTAAATGCCGGCCGTTAATGTTTACCAGGTAGGACAGTCCTTGGTATATAATAATGTCTGTATATTCCATTCCTATGTATCTCGTGCTTAACCTCTAAACCACGGTGACCGTGATTGTATAAATAAACAGAGATCTAGGTAACTAAATTATGTGTTATTCAAAGTTCAAAGAATTTTTTTCGTTACTTAATCTCTGTAGTGTAGCCTGTTTCTGTGCTATCGTATAGAAACATTTAATACTATCGAATGCTTCTGATTGGTTGGATCGCTCGTGACGCACGAGGTGTTCTCCTCGCTGATAGGTCTGCTAGCCTGTTCTCTGGCCTGTCACAACGTGCTGCGTTGGGATTAACGATATACGATATTTATGACAGCTCGATCCGACTGACTTTAACCTAACCTCTTCTGGTTGTTTCCACTTTAATAATTATCACTGTTCACTACTCGCATCATATTTTTTACCGATATTATCCACACCCAACTTAACCTCTCGCCTCTACGTGACTGAGACTGAAAATTATGCGTTTCCAAGCTCTCGGGCTGATAAGAGGACAGCCTCGACACCACTTGCGTGTCATGACAAATGAATTGCATCTGTCAAGCTCACCCTCGCGCGACAGAAGGTAAAGGATTGATACTGGCAAAAAAAAGCAGGGCAGACAAAAATCGAGTCTCGGGAAACTACCCGCGACTGCGGAATCGGGACGGATGTTTTATTCGTGAAGGAAGTGAAGAGTGAGGGGATGAGTGAGAGCAGAAAGAAAATGGTCGGAGAAAGGGAAGGAAAAAAAAAAGACCAAGAATTTTCCACGATACGATATTGTCTCGCTCGTGGATGTTGGTACGTTCTGTCATTGCCGGCTGGATGCCTCCAGACAATGGCGTCGTGGCTTTTATCCATTTAGGACGTCCAGGATGGCGCTGTAGCCATTCTTTGAGATTTTACGCATCGGACGTTGTATTGTTGGGCGTGAATTATCTGACACGAGGTGGCGTCACATCGGATAAAGTAACGGCGAGGTGGACATAGGATCCCTGATATTTTTGCGAGAGACAAAATAGAGTAACGTCTGGTAGCTTCGAGACGGGTTCAATATGACGTCACGACGGTTTTTCTTTTTTTTTGCTTGACGACAGAAAATTTCTAACTCCGAATTTATACCAGAGTCCAGCGAACAATGGTAAGCGCATAGACACATGTGGTACTTGGAAATTTAGATTGAAGCCTGAATTTCAAGTCGTACACAGATTTCAGTCCGAATCACCTGGTTGAATACAAAATGGCTGAGAACAGTCTGAATCGTAGAGAGAAACGAGCAAGACTAGAGGGAAGGGGGTTGATGATAAAATTTTATCAGTCTCTCGGAACACGTAGACAAAAGTTTATAGAATTTTGGAGTACTTACGGAAATTTGGAAAAACACTAGATATAGTGATTCTCTCCCGGATTTTGATTAGGTTGAATTTCTCAACATACGTACGTATGTTGTAGTACGTACAACAAGGTAGTTCCTAATGGCAGCGACACTGAGTAAATTACATGCTCGTTGCCACGTACTGGTACCAGGAACCCCACATCCAACCGGTATAACTCTATGGATATATTAGCAACAGAGTAACCTGAAGTTTTCGTAGTCGTCATGGGAGCCACAGGAAAATGGCGGAAATCTCTTGTCGCTTGTGCGTGACTGCGTGTCTTGTACATGATAAACCGAGTGGCTTTATATGACCAGCAAAATACATTTTCATAGCAGGACGTCACAAGACGCCATTATTATACTCGAGACAGTATAAGCCAGGATAATAATACAAGGAAAAAAAGACATGTACAGTCCATATCAATGTAAAAAAAAGATTCCTTACAAAATATACACACGGCGTTGTTTTCAGGTATTTCACAAGTATATGTTATTTGTACTTTTTTTTAATTAAATAATTAATCGGAAGGTATTTTCCAAATCCCAATGGCAATTTCGTTTTAACATACTTTACGAACACCTGTAGGCTATTTCGTTCTGTAAATGGATTGAAGTGAGCCAGGAAACAGACATACAGGCAGATACTATTACTACGTGGGTCAGTTGTTCGACATTTCCGCTTTCCGTAAAATGAACGACGGGCATGGTACAAAACCCGGGAGCGATATATGGTATAAATCGTGTATACGGAATATACTGTGTATATATACGTGTATACGGTAAAGCACGAGGGGAAACGTAGAAGGGATGAATCTCCTTTGTCTTTTGCTAATTGCATTCTCTCATCGCTCTCTATTCTACACTACTGTCACATACAGACTCTACATGATATTTTTTTCAAGTAGCTACACAGTCATTGCGCGCGCGCGCGTGCGTGTCTACATAAAACGTCACAAACAGTCCTTTATTCTACCTTGCAGTTGCTAGACCTTTGTGTCACGTCACTGGTACGGAATGAGTCAGTGCAGTGCTTGAACGTCATTGGCGAAGAAGAAAGCGAGCAAAGAAAAAGGATGCGTGTAATGAAAAGAGGAAAAAAAGAAATTTACAAAAAAAGAGAGAGAAAAGCGTCAACCTTTGTTTACGCCAATAAATAAAATCGACTAGCTAAGATCAATTGGATTTGATATTGGGCATAATCAGACAGTGCACCTGGGCACTCGGTAAAATGTCGACCAGCCGTGAACTGCTAGCGCCATTGAAATCGATCCTAATATATATTTCTTCCTGGAATTTTCATGTGTAATATGTAAAAGGGGTGAGAATTTTATACGAGAAATTCCCTCGTGCTACATCACTTTCGACTCGTTGCCCGTAGACGTGCACATGTCCCGTAGGATTAAAATTACAAGGCCAGCGCACAGCGTGTCAGCCTCGGATTCTTTAGTCTCCCTTTTTCTCTCATCCACTCCCCCTCCCCTGCCCTCTGCCCCCTGCCGCTCTCTTTCTCAGTCACGGTACCTGGAGTACTTGGCACGTGGTACTTGGTCTTGGTCTTGGGGTGTCTCTCACTCACTCACTCCACTCTGACAAATTCACAGAGTCAGGGTTGCACAGGTAGGAAAAATTCCACTCACCATATCGTATAATTACTTTCGACATGGCTGCTACTCGTTCTCATTTTACAGAGGCTATTTTGCTGGACACGTATAGAATGAAAAAAGCAATGGAAAATATATTACATCGTTACGCTACATCACTACGTGGCCAAGGACTGTTAATATTTTTATGAAAATACAAAAAAAAAATGTTAGCGTTGTATTTTATATAATTAAAATGTCTATAGAACGTTACTGATTTTTATATATGTTTTTTTCATCCAATAGTAATTAACCCTATTGAATGACGAGTATAACCTACAAATAATGTAAGGATCGAATAAGACATTTCCTCAAATTGTTATTGAATGCCAGTAAAGCGTCATTGATAAACAATACGTCACTATAATAGGAAATGATAATTTTAACTAGCCTCCCGGTATCGTATATTCTGTATGCGCATAATTTTCATACATCAGTCGGAAAACGTAGCGAATCGTACTTTAGGGAATAGATGGGAAAGAAGGAAAAGAGAAAAAGAAACAATTAATTGCCATGGGAACAAGGGTGACTCGATGTCGCAATTTATTTCCTCGTCGAATCTCCATCGTGTCTCTACGCCTTGATCTCGTTTGCATTTTTCCCGAGGCGAGTGCACCGGGATGCACACTCACTGTTGTAAATGCATCCCAGACTCTTTTCTTCGGTACCTACTGTGAACTATGGGGTCTGTATATATATGTATATACACACACACACACACACACACATATACATCCTATCTATCTACTCAGCATTACGTGAAACGAAAACGCATAGCCAAGCCGGCAAAGTCGATCGACACTCGCCAGTTTTTGACTCCCCGAATGTAGAGAGAAACAGAGTTACTACATTTGAGAGATCCGAGTCCGTTTAATTGGATGAGTATAATTCGTAGGGAACTTATCAAGCGTATGTAAATTAATTATAGCTATGAATCCTTCATGAAAATAGTAAAATACGTAAAAACGGAGATACTTACTGTCAATGCTGCAGTTTTATGAAATTTTGAATATATAGCGTGTATGTATATAGCAGGTAATTCCAGTCCGACTGAAATTCCTGTACATACGTAAAGACGTGCAACACGTGTTGGAATATATTTTAAAGGCGGGGGAGGGGCAGGGAGGGTTCACAAAGCAAAGAAAACTTTTTTGACTATTTTTTTTTCCTTCTCCCGTTCTTCCCCCACGAAACGCACATATATTTTCCAGTCGATCTTCCTTCTGGAAGGGTCCAGGGCTGAGTCTCACATAAATATGGCGAACGGCGAGTCCGATGGAAATTTTATTATTGGGGCCGGCTTCCGATTAAACGGCGTAACGAAAGCGTCCCGGGCTCGGAGAAACGGCTAGGAGCCCTTTCTTATGGGAACGGGAGACTATGAGGGTGGGGGGTCCAGAAGAATTTGTTTGAATGAATATATGGAAGCTGCACGCGAGGAGCTTTGCTGCTAGCCTAGTAGACGTCTCGGTAAGACGTTTATTCATTGCGCCGTTTCACGCGATGTCTGCGAGCCGGTAAAAAATAATGCAACGGTCGCAATGTAAAATGTCTGTAGCCAAGAGTGGAAGGAATAATGCGGGAATACTTATGCACCGAGAAACAAGGGATGACTGAGGGATGAAAGATGTTGGCGAAACTGAGAAAGGGAGAAGGGTGAGTGAAAGATGGTGAGAAGGAAAAACGCACTTAGTTTAATGACTTGGAGTTTCTATTTCTTTTTTTTTTTCAGGTTATGAGTTGAACGCAGTATCCAAACACGTATTATAATTCGCACATGGAGATTCGCCGTGTTGACTGGAATCCACCACTGTGAAGTACGGCAGAGTGCGGAACTACGAAAATACTATAGTGCTCCAGTCTAAATAGAGATTTGTATGCAATGATAAAATTAAGCTCAAATTGAAATTTACCGGGCGCACTTTCACATTGTAATTTGCAAACGCTCTTCGCGGTGTGGCAGGACGAGAAAAATATATGTATGCGCATGCATATATATATATATATATTTACAGTCTGAAATACCGATTTTCGCCAACAGATTTCGCTCGAAACCTACTATTTGGAGAGTGAGAATATTTTTGAATTCGTAAAAGTAATTTTGAGTGTCGGTGAGAAACTAATTTCACGAAGATTAAGGTAGTTATTTTTGAAAAATGAACGCAGTGTATAATGATATTTTTACATGTTGGAAAAATATCTTTGAAAAAATAAATTGTCTGTTGTTGAAAAAAGAAAAGCATTACTGAACATTATTTAATAGTAATGCTGAGATATTGAGATAAGCAGAAATTTATATTAAAAAAAATTCAATTAGAATATGATTTATTTTAAAACAAGGGTTGGGATCTCTGTTTACCCTTAAAACGGAAAATTATTTCGTCGCGAGGGTAAAGCCTGTATATTCTATAAAGGTCATTTTGGTCAGCCGGGCCCAACCATGTTGGTTGGTATACTGGTTGGTCGAGCGAACCTGCTCATCTGGGTCCTTGTACGGTCCACGTGTTTCGTGAAATAGAGTGGCGTATTACATACATGTATGTATGAGCCAAGTAAATTAAGCCGCATTGTAATGTGGGATGTAACGTCAAGGCTAGGACGAGGGTGGATACGAACTGTGAATTTATGTTTTCAATATCTTTTTCAGGAAAACCGACCTGGCCCTGACCATTAAAGAAGATAGGGAGAGGGTGGCTTAGCCCTTGTAGAGAAATTTACACACCTAACACATGGGAGTATGTACACGCACGTACGTGCCTATATGGATAGTCCAGGTTTACATCCCCTGCCAACTTCACGTCGTTACTTTTAGGTTAAAATTGAACAAGCCTTAAACCTACAGTCAGAGTTAACTCAGACCTAGTTCTTAGTTATCTATGAATTATACAAAACGCTTCTAATCGTTTATTCACTAATTGATATTGTTTTTAGAGAATCTTGAAAATCACGAGCGCCAACTTGCTTTTGATATTAAGGCTGATTTACGTTGATGCGACAAGTTTTCATGTGTTGCGGAAACAGCGACGTGACACATTGTTGTTGGCCTTGTTCACGGGATCCCAGCCACTTTTCCTTCAGTAACGGAGAAACGGTTTCCATGATACAGTACACTAACGTATATGTAGCTTGGATGGATGATAGCAGACATTGCTACAATAGGTTTGTACCATGTACCCACATTTTTATATATAATGGATTCCTTTTCTACAATTTATTTGTCTGCTGTCTCTGTAATCGAAAAATTGCATAAGTCAAAAATTAATATTTCAGTTGATTAAATATGTAAAAAAAATCAACATCTTTCTAAGGATGCCGAGGTCTAGGAGATTCGACATAATGTCGAGAAGGACTTCTAAAAGTGTGGTGTTAAGTGCTCGTTTACCCTGGCAACGATAAAATATTCAGACTCCAGAAACCACCGAGGAAGCTTACATCTTGTCCCTGGAGCTTTTAAGTGGAAAAACTGGCATATCCGGTAAAACGGAGAAAAGTTGATCCGACAAACCTAGGAAAATATGAAGAATTTATGGAGGATCTTGAACCGAAGATAAAACCGAACATGTACCAAGGTACTATCATAAACCTGATATGACGTCGATATCCGGAATTACATGAGTGATCCCAAGGTTACCAACCACGGAGAGAAGAGTGTTTGACGTTGGGTTGGTGTTCTTTCTCCCTCGATTACTTATCTACCCCTGGAGAACGACGAAGGAAGGACCGTGAAAGAAAAAAAAAAAAGTGAGAGTAAGAAAAGCAAGTAAAAGAATGAGTAAGATAGAAGAGTCGTCTTAGAGAAAGATAATATTGAGTATCTAATTCCTGTGGGATCAATGCCCCGCCCTAAGAGTCAACCTGAGGATTGCAAAAAAAAATGAATAATTCCTGGAGCGTGGAATATCCCGAACAAATTATCCAGGTAGATGCTTGAAGAAAGGATCGATAAAAGTCCCTAAGTAGCACGAGAGTCCAATGAAGTCGAGAGAAGCAGAGGAAGAGTAACTAGATAAAATCTAGGGAATTTTTATATCGTCCGTCAAAACTGTAAATTGTATTTCCCGCCTAGCAGAGGGCGTTCAGGTCGCCCGTCTACATGGATAATTCCAAGGATTAGATTCGCAGGCAATAAAGTTGGCAGATATCCGGTAGTGGTCGTAATCGACCTAAAATATGTCTGGGGTAAGAAGAGGGAGGAAACCTTGAAGGTTCCAGATAATATCACGGGTGAGTTGACAATAAGTCTCCCAGCGCCATTCTTGTTTCCCTACGGCATGTCAGGTTCCATTATCAGCTCGCAGGTATTTTAGTTTCACTACTACGTCGCGTGTTACCAAACTGCAAATATTTAACGGTTAAGCCGCGAGCTAAATTTCAATATTTGCACGTGGGATTTGTTTAACTGATGAATATTACCAATCGCGTAGTCAGATTTGAATTCGAATCAGAGCATACTCCTTTTTTACAGCTTAGTGTAATATATGATTTGAGTAATTTTACATTTAAAGTTATAAATTATAATGAATATTTATTCTATGTATGCGGTATATGCAAGAGAGATATACAGAGTGATAAGAAAAAGCAGTACGTACGTCACTCCTGAGTCACAACAGAAAATGAGGCAACTGTACCGAAGTAAAATTAATATTTTTATTTGCAGCTGTTTTGTTCCCACGTGAGCAAAGCTCGTTACACTTTTGAAAGGTAGAACCGAGCAACGGGCAAAAGCTTAGTCCCTCGGTGGAGTGGTACGATTCAATTTTCTGTGAAAACGCGTAATCGACAGTAAATTGCCCGTTGGCCTTTTGTTTACCCAAAGAGGAAAGCCAACTTCTATTGCTTCCTTTTACTTCGATTCACAAGCCGTGCTGCATGGTTTCTACGTACTTTTCTCGATGTTGTAAGTACAAGGCTCGACTCTGCTCTTAAAATGGTTTCCTTGTTTCTATTCCTTCTGACAAGCTGAAGGCGACTGTGTCGCACCAATGAAAATCATGACACCGGTTTGACTGTTGCCAGGTGGCGCCACTTAGAATCTTCTTTAGCATAGGATCCATGTCAGAGTGAATTTGTCAGTTTGTAAATATAAAGATACGAAATAATTTTTTTTTATCATTTACGGAGTGCTGGTTTGGCGCATGCGCAACACACAATATACCGCTGTATTAAAAACGGTAAAACTGAATAATAAATAAAAGCTTCCTTGTCAGAGTGAATTTTATAGAAAAAAATGTCTCTAGCAGCTTCCTAGTTGATGGCTCGAGGTATCAAGGGTGTGTAACTTGATAGGGAGGTTAAGGCGAAAATTCGTCAAATACGATACACAGAGAGGGTGAGCCTTAAAGGATATTGAAGTTGGCCGACTTTGATGGATAACCCAATAATTTTACTTGGGTTGATAACGTTCCCGAGTCTTCTGGAGTTAATACGAGATCAAGCCGAATTCGCAGAAATTCGATCCTACAATAAAAAATGCCGGTAAGTCTCGCTCACATTAATTACCGGCAGTCTTTAGGGTGGGTGAGTTAGCCCTTTAGCTGAGCTCGACTTTTTCGATTTTTCAAACGGTTTTACGCTTACCGAAACAGGAAAATTAAGTCATTAGTTGCGCTTGGTTTAATCGTTCTCGGCTGAGGTCGTTTGGAGGATTTAAAGACATCCAAGTCGTATTATATTCCATCTAGGTACGAAGTCCATGTCGTTTGTTATCTACTTTTAAAAAAAGTGCTAAATTGAGGATATCTTTTAGCTTCGCGTTTCTCAGTTTTACGAATGATCCTCGAGTTTCATCCATTTCATGAAAATGGTACCTATTAACCGCGGTAGTAAATTTCAATTGTGAAAGTGGCTGAGATGGTAATGAAAGCATAATCTTAAGTTTCCAGGAGGCACTGTGCACCGGCGTAAAGGTAGTACGTATACCTATCGAGTTAGTACCGGATGAGCCAAGGCTGGTGCAGATTCAGCCCTAGGAGGAAGTTAAAGCCCAGGGAAGCAACACCGTGGTAACCCATTCACCAATTGGCACACGCTACGAATTAATTAGACGGCGTATATAGCAAGGATCCTCGAGAGGAATCAAGGGACCCTTGTCGAGCAGACATTCACGACCTCATGCAGAGAGAAGCCGAGGACCTGGAGGACCGGAAATGAGAAGCCCTCGGAAAATGGTTTTACTGTCCCATGAAAACCCACGCTCTCAAGCCCATCCAAAGACATTAGCGACGATCTCATTATTCCTGCTAACGTGTCCAACCCTTAGGAAAAAAAGGGTAAGAAAAAGAAAAGAAGAAAATATACTAAGGAACATAAAAGACTATCCCGAGGGATTTTAGATTTTTTAAATCTTCCACGAATCTGAACCTAATCCTGAATGGTCTTTACAGGCCCTACGCGTTAATGGCAGCTATCCTAACCTATAAAGGTTTGGAGAAATGACGAATTAATTAGCCTGCGTGAATTTTTCCCAGGAGGAATCAAGAAGACAGACGCACGGGAATCCCATGGAGGTTATTCTAATGGCGCAAAATGGAACCAGGAGGATTTTGTTTGAAGGTTAATTATCATGACACAGTATATAGTAGACTTCCTAGTTACTTATACACAGAGAGTGCTAATCAAATCCATATCTCCTTTCAGACGAATTCGACGTGATCACCTAATCGGATTTTCCTTGACACTGCCTTTACTACGAGAGTCAATAAGATTCCTTGGGGAAAAAAATTACGAGGACTGAGTGTAAGGATAAAAACGGAGAGGATTTCAAATGAAACACTCTCTACAGTCATGGCGGGAAATTTAAAATTTATAAGAGAAGCTATAAAGTGCGAGGACCTTATGTGATGGTTATATGCATAATACTTTTAGTATCTGAAGTTATCCTTATATATTGCCATATGCACTTTACCGTTGAGAGGTTATATATTTATGTATATTCCTATATGCAGTACCTATTAACGGCAAGAAAAGTATTGTTTACAATATTACCTTTTCTTTGAATATATTACATATAAATATTTTACGTGATTAGAATTTATTTTTTTTAATCAATTCACCAAAATTATGTGGATTTATATACACGGCTGATCAGGAATATTGAACCACCTGAATGTAGTTCTATCTTGGGAATTAATCGAAATAAAATGGACAGAACCATTTTCAGGTAGCTTAATAATTTTGAATAACCATGTAGAGTATGTCAGGTACTAGCACAAGGTCATATGTTACATAATAGATCCCTATCTGAAAATAGGTTAAGATTTCTAGCTGATGTACGTTTTATGTGTACATTGACCCAATCAATTTCCACGTGGATCAACGTAAAGAGCATAAAAGTGTCAGGGTGCTCGGTAGGATCTGGTCTAGCTTAAAGTACCTTGTCTTCTATAAAGTGGATATATCCTCCGCACAGAGGAAATTCATCCACCCTTTATTTTATCTCGCTCGCACTATACATTCCTTATGTGTATCTCCAAGGATCTTATCCCCTTTCTCACTCCCTTTGCGTCTTACGCTACGTGGAAAAATAGTAAAAGTCTAAATTCATTCCACGGTCCACGTGCACCTCGTAAATTCCTACAATTTCACAGCAGCGGCTACGCGTGCTGAGGAAAGACCGCACATTTTTTCCTCTTGGTCGCTGAGGATATATTAGGCACCGACCGTATAGCAGGAAGATGCTGAATATTGCTCCTACGTATTCTGTAACAAAGTGCCGTTAAGAGTTCAGAATACTTAGACTGAAAGAGAAAAAAAAAGAGAAAATTAATGCACAAGCCACAAAGGGTATTATTAATCTCAATCCACATTAGAATGCCATAACATTTGATCTACAGTCACGGATGTTTACTCAGACTTTTTCTTGGATACGTTACAACGCGATCACGCCCCTGAGAAAAGACCATAAGCTTTTTTTAGGTTAGGTACGACCGGGACCCGTATTCCCAAACTTATTCGTTCCTTTATTTGATTTTTATATGGTTCACGAGTCGAGACTAACCCTTATAAATATGCGGGAAGGTCTCCAGAGTCCTAATTTAATTGTCTGCAACGTAAGGATAAGATTTTGACGAGTAGCCATGTTGAATTTGAAAATAACGGAGAAAACTACTTCCGTTGAAAGTAGCAGATCGGGGCGCCACTCCCGATTTACGGTAAAACATGAGTACTACCAGTTATAGGTGCTTTGACACAGTGCACTATGTAGACTATGTACAAGCGATAAACACTGTTTACCGAACGCTGCAAGGGATAGAATGTAACCACAAAATATCAAAGTGCAGTATACAGCGGCGACTGGCGTGAGCTGCTCGAACTAATTGGAAATTGTGGCCGTCGACCAACAGCCTAGTTTTCTTTCCCTGGCTTTGCTCCATTATACCAGAGCTTTTTCTAAAATGAAACTACTTTTTTTTGTCCTTTTCAGTGTATTTTTTTTTTTTTTTTCAATAGCTCTCCTCCGTACTGCTTTAACGCTGAATCGACTCGTCTGTAAACATTACTCACGCAATGTCGATTTCTATTGAACGATGCACCTACTTGTCTGTATCTAAACGACAGTCAGCTCGTGTATACGTAGTTGGATGGGATAATCTTCCAGTACAGACGATAGGAATCGCATCTTTTACAGCGTTGAAGCGTAATCCGAAGTTTATAACCAAGGAAACTTTTTATATTCGAACCAACGAGTTCGTTCGTATCGCAAACTTGGAAAGATACTCTTTGATTACCACTTTTCAGTCCCCGTAAATATCCTACGCGCGTGAATCCAAGTTATGAGAACGAGCTCTAAGGACTGATGTATGTGTAAAATAAGTGTAAATCAACACCGTCTAACGTAGCGTCCTTATTTATTTATTCATTGGATCCTTCAGGGAATCGTGATAGTCCGATCGACAGAAACGGAAACTGGGCGCGGAAGAATTTCGCAAATTAAAGCGACAGCTTGAAAATTTTCAAAGAGACATAACAGGAGTCCGGAAAATAGATTCCGAAGGTCCTTTTATGCATATGCAACGCGGCATGTTGCAGCGTTTATACATTCGCAGCTGCACCTGCAACGGCTGTACTCAGAGACAGCGATCCTTGTTCTTCGTAGGCAGTGAGAGCACTTTCAAAAGTAAAATTAACATCTGTACACTCAAGGAAATATGGAGACCTAAAGATAGGAGCCACTTGTACTGTGGGTACGTTTTAAAAAGTCTGATGGTTGGTATGAGATAGACGGAAAGACTGAAGAGATAGAGAGAGAGAGAAAGAGAGAAAAGTAAAGACAAAAAGAAAGGTAAAATTAGAAGCACGTATGTGCTATATGGAGATCAAGAGAGGGCATAGACGAAACATGGAACCGGAAGTCGGGCCTGGAGCGAAGGGGTACCAAAAAATGAAAAATAAAAGAATTCTATCTACTAGGCATTCAAAGTTTTTCGGGTCGAGAGTTGCCTGAGCCGCAGAAGCATTTTTATTTCTTCGTTGCGGCCAATGAGTTTTCAAGAGAAAAAAAATATTAGCTACGCTGTTACTCTGGATACTCGCCCAAACGAAACACCTTGCCTTAACTAATTACTAAGAAGAAAAACACGACGTATACTTATCTTAAAATTAATGTTTGATAATAAGTATTTCTCATCATTGCGCTCGGTGGATATGATTAATAAAGACGGCTAATTAGCCCCGTGTAAAAAATTCAAACAGACGAGATCAGGCAGCCGTAAAAAGGTTATTAGAATATAGATATATACGTCGTGACAATTTAATGGAAGAATTTGAAGAAGAAAAAACGAAGCATGAGAACCATACAGACGATTTCGATACTACTCAAGTGAAATAATTCACGTAGACAGTAAATTTCTGAGTATAAATTCATGCAGTTCTAACCTAAGTGCACGTATACCCAAAATATACAGATATAAATTTGACTGTAAAAAAGAGGGTGACCATTAATTTTCAGCTTGACCCAGATTTTTTTTCACTAATGAAAGATTACTTATTCGTGCTTCTGATAATATCCGAATTATGCTTCATGGCTGTTCTAATTAAAAGTTCCATAATTATACCTAATTGCTTATACACTTTCTATACGTATTCAGTTTCCAGTTTGATTTTTTCCATCACGAACTTCCATATCCTGACACTGACAAGGCTCCATTTTAACAACTCTTCCAACTTCCTTTTCAGCCCATCTCCTAGTATTTCGTGGCGCAAGTAACAAAAAGTAGAATGAAGCTTTTCTTGACACTGGAAAGAAAAAGCTAATTTACGACTGTGCTTTCTCGTAAAAGCTCCGGCACTATTTTTTTTTTTATTATGAACCTAACAAGGCGGTACCTGTTTGCCAATGTCGTAAACCTCTCGCCTACGGGCCTAATGAAATGGCATAAAAATTATACTGCGTCCAGCAAACGGTGGGTGCTCAGTCACACATTGCGAATTGACTTTGAAACTCCTCAGCAGCTCATCCACCTGAATTGCGTAGTTAAGTTTAATGCACGTTTACCTAGCCCGTTCTAACCTCTAAAACAGATAAGTTAGGGTTAAGGTATCTTGACTATTTTATGGGACCTAAATTTCAGATCCCTGTACGCGTACGAGCATACACTATATGTGTATAAATATAATATCGATTAGATGAGAAACTAGAGATCGTCTGGATACTACCCTTGGCTATCTTAATGAAGCCATTAAATTTCACGTCTATCTTAACAGACCTATCTTCTACAGGTCTATCCCACGTTGTCCCAAGGAATCCAGAATTCATCCAACCCTTAGTCAAGGGCGACCCCTCCGTATGCACTCGGTGGACGGTATCCATACCACAGCCTTAAAAGCCTTAAGGGAGGATAATCCAGTGCTTTGTATGCATTGCTGCGATTGTGTCCTTCGCCTTAGAGGGGTTGTATTTTTTTCTGGACCGGATCAAGAGCTCCTCCAGAGATACCATCGACTAAAGATCACTGTAATTTTTCATCCCCATGGTACAGTAGCTTAAGTAAAAAATTTCCAGCCTCGCTGTAAATACCTATATACCTAAAAACCAAAAAAAAGAAGGATCACAAGGGTGACCGATCGTATACGCTGATAGATATTAATTATTTCAGTTTTGCAGTTTAAATTTCCCGCCAGTTGAATGCCAGAGAGACCAAAGTGGTCGGCACACATGCTAGCCAAAGTCAACGTTAATTCTTCCATCACACTGTCGAGCAGTTTAATCAGATTTTGCATCCTGAAACGAGTGCATTTCCTTTTATCGATGCATAGAAGCCATCGCATATCAATGGATGGCTACAGGCTATGAAATTTTTTTTTAAATTTCACTCTTTTTATTGTACACACTGTTCCGTATTTATGGTCCATTAGTACCTACGCCGGCGAAATTTTTTTGTCAATCCCCATTTGTCAATGTCACCAATTCGTATACCTTTCGCGCGTAGGCATGAACGTAACTGGATATATGGTGTATGCATATCTGTATCACTATATGTGCCATATATATACGCATTACATATATAACATAAATAAGCAACATTCGGGCATCGCCATAACATGACCAAAAACACAATTCGTTTGGCAAAGCCCAACCCGGCGTCGAGCGATTTACCAGCGTCCAATGTGTGTAGCTCGTACATTCTCCCCAGCTTTATTTACCGCCAAACGTGAAATATATCGTTGACCCAATTTGCGAAATAGCATTTTGCATGTCGGTATGTTTCTCTGGCTTTTATTTCCATACCTGTCGCTGGGATCTTCCGCTAGGTGGACATTTGGAAGCACAGAAGATGGTGGAAAACTTTCGAAGCATAGACGCAACATTATCCTTGATTGACTGTTCGTACACCGGAAAAATTTTAAGTCTGACATCAGATTCACGTAGAAAAGGACCAAGAAGATGGAAGTTGCTGGCTCCTGAGGATGCTGACGTTGCTCGAGATCGCCGCTGATGGAATCGAAATACGCGACCTCGTGGGAACGTGAGAATACGCGTGGCAATGGCTAAGTTGAATGTTTTACGTGTGAATAAGGGTTGGAAGGGAAAGTTCTAATTCACGTGGAATTGTCCAACGTAGACAGCCAGTCGGAAGGTTTAATTAAAACAGAAACGAGGAGTGGGTTTTTGATAATGAGAAATACTTCGGGAGTGGCGTTCGGTGAGTTTACATTGAGTGTTAAACATTGTGCATTTTATTTGTTGGCAAATTTTCCTGATTTTAAATATAATGACACAATTGATTCTATCCATTAATCATGGATTTAGGGGGCTTAGGATCCCTTTGCATAGTTTGCTTTATGCGTGATTATCAATCATGTCTATTTTGCATTGTACGCGTGTGCTGTCTACGGTATGAACAATACGCCATACCCTTCTAATTACAAGGTTCGAATGTCAATTACAAATCAGACACGAGCGATCGATAATAATTTGATAATAATAGGGCGCTGTCTGTAAACTTTAGTGAAGATTTTATTGCTCCCTCGTCCCTAATGACGATCTACTTCTTTCTCCTCTTAATTGCTACCCCACTGTGTATTCCGTATTCTCTTAACGAACGACATAGATAAACTCTGTACCAAAGCTAGATTGATCCCTCGTGTTCCAATAATAACATTTTTCAATGTAATATGAGAATCAGGCTTAATTGGATTTACTGAACTGCCCGTGCCAGCCGTGTCTGGTTAATAAGCCAATACACTTCTAGACATTTAAATACTTGTAGTAACAAACCAAAATACTGTAGTAAATTAATATGCTAAATAAACTGGTAATTATAATCCATTACTGTGTAAAAAGTTTCAGGTGTTTTTACAAAGGAAAAGCATTTGATTATAACTTAAAACTATCACAGAATTTATATAAAATATGTAACCACGTTGGATTATAATAAATTAGAATTGTTTGTTCGGAAGAGTTTATGGCTCTAGTTCATTTCTATGTAACTTCATAGTTTTCCTATATATTTTCGAAAATTACGATAAATCAGTTTTTCAAGCTTTTTCCAAAATTGCGCTATACTCGTATGTAGAATTTATGAGGTCACATACAGGGGATGATTTTTCAGGGAATAGGGGAGTGGTCAGGCTTCGAGGGAGATTTCATCATCGGCCGACATGAAAGGAAACGAAGTTTCAAGAGGTTGACGAAGGTTAGTAGAGTCGATAAGGAAGGAGGTAAGCATTGTGTCAAGGAAGACAAAAGGAGCTCGAAGTCACGTTATACTAGCTTAATACGTCGCATCCTGTAACTGAGGTTACTAGATCGCACCGTTAACGTATTAATCGTTTCATTGGAAACTAGTCGGTATAATGAAAGCCATATAATTATAGTATTTTCATGATTCCTCCAATTAAGGATTCGAACCATAGTGTAATCGGCTATTGTTTTTCCCAACTTTTTTTCATCGTCATTTCTGTTCTCTTTCCCTATTGGGAATAGAGATGAGAGTCGGGGTTGATTAGTTCCTGTGAAACTTCCGCCGATGAATCTTGCCAGATAATTGTTTTTTTTTTCCCACAATGAAAGGCTCCTGGTAAATTTTTCATAAAAAAAGTTGCCTTTCTAGGCCATGTTGAATTTGATGTTTATCGATCTTGCTAACGCGACCTTCGTGCAGATAGATAATATATAGTTGATTCAGGATGTAAAAGGTATTTCTGGAACAGAACAAAAGAACGGGAACAAAGCAACAAGAGAGAAATGATAACGATCAAATTTCGTTATTGTTGTTTTTCACATATAGCGCTCCGGAAGAAATTTGGATATTCTGTACGTTGGTTTTATGGCAGGTCGAGCCTTGATTCAATTTAGGTTAGGTATATACAGAAAAAAAGTTAATAAGGTTCACGATGGTGACCCTTATGACAGAAAATCTTATACATATTGAATCTTTTAGAGGATGAAGATGAAAATGGAAGATCCGGTATGAAACCGAATATCCGTTTGGATTCTATTGTTAAAATTTTTCTTATACATGTCGTAAGGGCCCATAAGAATAAAAAATCCAGTAAATCCTGAAGGTAGAGATTGAGGAGGAGACTGTCTGGCCTAAGGGATGTTGTTTTGAATATTTTTCTAATTTATCTTGCTCCTGGTAAAAATCCCTTGATCCCATGAACGCAAGAAGCACCGTTATATGGAATATGGAATATTAAAGGCAGTGATCTAGACTGCCCTGTACTCCTCAGCTTGAAAAGTTTTATTGTTAACGATATATTTCGCGGGTCATAGAAATGATCTTGAGCTTTTATAAGCGCGACGAAGGAAAACTCTATTGGAGTATCGACTTCCGTATTCGACAAAAAAATTTCATCCAGGCCTCAATACCTATAAACAGAAGATAATTATTAGTGAAGCTTTTGGGCGCCAGGCCACTTACTCTGGGATTGCATCACATTGAAGTAGCTCTCGAAGAACCAACTTTCCTTTACTACATGATGATCCACCCTAATACCATAAAGAACCCCATAAAGAGACGGATTCGAATATCCATTACGGGTCTTTAGCAAGTTTTAACGTCAATTCATTAGATGACTATGCATTATATAAAGTAAAGTAATCCTAACGGTATCTTTTTCAAGACAAAATACAGACAGATTCCCTCTATATTTGTACGGCTACGTCTCATTTTGTGGAGATCTGAAAAAAAAACGTATCATTTAACAAAAGAAAATGAAGTAGAAAACATCTGTATAGTTGAATACTGCGATAGAGCAGGAACGTTCAAATTAATTCCCATTGAAAATTGTCTCTGCCGAACCAACCCGGCTAACCAACACGCGCTAGAATTCAGCCAGAAGATTAATGGCGTAGCGGTTGAAGCGTTGCGTGAATGCAGAGTATGGACGTTGCCGAGCCAGTACAAAAACAAATTTGCGTACAATACCTAGCCCGCCTCTGTGTAGTCGTTTACAGTAGCGACGTCCATGAAAGCCCTTTGATAAGCTCCATCCAGGTCTTTCTCCACAAGGGTAGGGTGAAGCGTCGCCTGATGCCTAACGGGCGTCTCGTGTCGTCAACGACGCACACAAGAACTTGCTTTTCCTATTGGAAGCTAAAGTTGTAGGAAAGTTGCCGAGCAGTTGAGTTTGCGGTTCCCATTCGAATCCAGTCTAAGGAGGTTTAACGATTCAAGTAGGTCAGTATTAGCCAGTTGGTGTAAGCTGCTGCCACTTAACTATTTATTTGGGGGTAAAGTTACCTGGAGAACACAACAGACAATGGACATTATTATAGTTAAACTTTTAGAGAACCCGTGAAGACTTTGGATACGATTAGGTGATAACTTTGAAGCGTCGTCTTTTATGGTTACGCCAATCTAACCTTACCTCAGGCGTTCTGACGTATCCTCTTAAAGAAACCCTTTCTGATCCTAGGGTTGGTTCTCTGCTCGCCAGCAAAGCTTTTCTTCAAAGTTCTCTTCGAATATTAGGTGAGCATTAGTTTCTTTGACGGTCTTCATAAAAGCAAAATCTTGCAGAAGAAGGTTTGGAAGGTTTTCGCACTCGTGCTGTGGAAACCCGTTTTAACGAGACTCCTTAATTCAGCAGATTTAACGAGGTGGCCTTGTTTCTTGACTCATCCATAGTTATCGGGGATGATTACGTGTTATTTCCATCGAGCTGTAAAATAAATTTTACCTAGACAAGAGTAAACATTGTAAATCGGGCTTGAAGCTCAGCCGTATACCTTGGTGTATATCTATGTCCTTCTAATATCAGGATCTATCAGATAGGGCTTTTTCAAGTAAACATATGGAAAAAATAAAGCCGCCTCCGCAAAAGCCTGGATTATATTGCCCTTAGTTCCAAAGCCGTAGAGACACGACGTTGAGAAACATTTTCTTTAAGGTTGCCAGGATCGATTTTCATATAAAGAATACATAGAGGGATATATTCTTAGAAACAGAACGTCCCTCTATAAATTATGCTACCTGTAGGTTATAGATATTGATCGTTCAAAGACTTTCTCTGAATAAAGAAAAACGATTTATGAGCCGTCTGGTTTCAAGTGACAATAAATTTTTAGCGAATCAAGTTAATAATTCCATTAATCTTATTAAAACTTGACGACACAGCTGCAGGAAATGTGGAGGCAGCTAGACGAATGAAAGATTAATCATTAATTTGGCGTATGAAATGACGAAAGGATCGAGACGGAAGTTCCGGTTAACCTGTGGCGTGTGTCTTGTTAGATAATCCTTGTTTGGCAACAAACTCGAAGCTGCCGTAGCGAGTAATCCGATCGCTATAAGAAAGTTTTCCAGTTACGGCTTTTCAATAAATAATTTCCAAGCACGGTAGCAGCTTAATAATTCTGTGGAAATTAAGGCAAGTTCTTCGAATATTTCAGGAAAGCAAACTGCACAGCATCCGGTCATCCAGTTAGCTTGCATCAAATGCACTCTCTGGAGAATTCATCCTATATTCTACAACACCGTGCACTTTCGTCTTCTTCGTTTGCATGGAGATTCAATTAATTGCTTCTGGTACAGAGAATTTCTCTTTGCTTTTATCCTGCGACGAAGTCAGGATGTGTGCATAAGAATGTTCTGAAATAAAATTGAGTGGTTGGTGATTTTTAGTGAAAAAAAAATGGTCATAACTTATTCTTTGGACAAACAAATTCGTGTATTAAATAGTAAAATCATATTTGTTAACTGAAAAAAAAAAAATTATTGAGTAATTCTTATATTCCATCCTCTAGCAAACCTCAGGAATTAACAAAATAATGATCCACAGCTTGAGCTCCACGACTCGGTCCAAAAGAAGGCAAGATCAGTGGGGAAGATTGTAAAGGGGATCCTCCTCATCCTCTTTCGCCTCTTCCTCCTCTTTGACAAAACGGAAATCGGATTCCTCTAGATCAAAGAGTTCATCGCTCATCCATGCCATTTCCACGAGTGAACTTTCATTCGTTCCTTCCTAGTAGTAAAGGCACTCCAATATTTTAGCAAAGTCCTTCAGGCACTTTTGGAGCATCCGTAATGTCCTTGAGTTGTTGGAGGTTTAACTTGGTGAGTCCTGAGGGAAGACAAGGAGTAAGTATTGGCAAGCACTCATTGATTCGTAAGGTTTTAAGGTTGCAGGAAGATCTCTGTCTTTCTATACCATCAGACCCTCAAGCGGAAGCCAGTCGAACCCTTGGGGCTACTCGCACTCATGGACGCCGCCTACGCAGAGTCCTGAATCCGGACATATCTTTCCCGAATACGGAACATATTGCTCCCGCGGGAGGTTCAGCAGTCCCGGCACGAGATCTACGAGGTTGATTACCTCCTCTATCCCTTGCGCAGAGCAGCACCTTCCGCCACTACCAATACCCACGCCGTGTTACCCTCTTCTTCCTTCAGGTCGACCCTGACAATCATCCCAGGAACGACCTCACACACACCCTCTTTGATCTTCCTATTTGCTATGTAAGTGAGCTTAAGCGTTTCATCACACGTGGGAACCACCTTTCATACCCTTGTACAAATTTGATGCTTCAGACGTTTCCTGCTGATATCGATTGTACCTGTACAGGGTAACGGTAGGACCTGAAAAAAATAGTTTTTTAAGAAAACTATCTACAAGATCAATTTCTTATAAAATTATCCTTTTTCAACCTCACAAACCACCTCCTGGTTAAATGACGTAGTGCATTATTTTCTGTATATCAACGTATACCTATGTACCTTGGTACATAGCAGCACACAGTCTATCTATACGAATTCAATCGTCCTTCCAGGAAAGATGCTGACTCGGGGATCGCTCAGTCTCCTTGTTTGTAGCAGCGGTCAAGTTTTTCCATATCCACCTCGTATCCCCATAAGCGAGGAATTGCCAAGGGAATCAGAAGGAATATTGGGTCACACGGCTGCACTTTATCTTCTCGTCTATTTCGGTAGCGACGGCATACACTGTGCTCCCTCTTACCCTTGTAATAATTGTATCGTGAATACAGACCAGGGCTGTATACATTTTCCCAGGAACCCTCAGCTAAAACAAAAGGAACCTTTTCGGTAATTGGTCGAGTAACGAGGGTGGATCAACCCACGAATCGTTTTGATAATTCACAAGAATATCGGTAACATTCGATTCGAAGGACTGATAACGATTTGAAAATATTTTTCATAAATTCACCTCAGGTAAGTTATTTACTTTACCCAGGAGTACTACGGCGTTTATCGGAAGAAGAAATTTTTCTATGGGAATTTACATCTGTATATATGTATATACAGCTGAGAAAATTTTCTCAGGCAAATGCATTCCGTATGACTACCCACTGTGAGAATCTCGGAAATGCAGTTTGGATAACTGTTATCGGTAAAACGGTTGGTACGTGCTCGAGGCCGTGGCATCGATTTCATTTTGAATTCCCAAGACGGGATTAAGATCAACCCCAAAATGCAAGATAGAAGAATATCTCCGTTGTAAATATTGAGATCGCTAGAGGCCAGAGGGTCGCGGCATGGCGGTAGAATTTGAAGTGTTAGAATTTTCGTACGCTTCAACTTTTGCTCTATAGGGTGAGCCGAAGTGGAGGATGGGGAACGTCTACGAGACACGACATGAGAACTTTGAAGATTTTTACAGTGCTCGAGAGCGAACTTTGCGGAACTAAATATAAGGGCGGGAACCCTCGTTTCGCCCAGGGCGACGAAAGTAATTTTCGGCGAGGGAGAAAAGTGCATTTTCGCACGAGGGCTGCCAACTTTATGAATTTTAGATCGAGACAGACTCGAGTGTAGGTTAAGTAGCTCGATACTTAAGAGAGGTCTCGCAGGTCTCATTTAGCTCCTTGATTGGACCCGGTGTCAAGTGTCGAGATTACAATTCCCACGACGAGATGCCATTCAAATATTTATTGTAAACTCGCCTCAGAGCTGAGCCTATGGGGATGATTTAGCAGCGCACGATCCAAGAAAGACCATTGGCCATTTTATTCTCCTCGTATCCGTAACAGCGACTGTGGCGACCTCTTGCCTAGGCTGCGATAATAATTACAGGGCCTGCTGAGTTATAATAAGGTAACGACCTCGTAAAGTTTTATCGGCCGCCTTTTTATTGCCGCGTATATGAGAGAAGCGTGACAGGGAATCAAATTGTAAAATTTATGCGGCCCCCATAAGAATATTATCACGTTCCCATGAGCGAAGGTGAATGTTTTGAAGAAACGAGAGGAGAGATCCTGACATATCTCATCTCTATGAAAGACTCACCCTTTGACTTGAGCAAGGACTCGGAAGGGCTGGTGCAATCTCAAGAAATATCACCGACACCTAAAAACCCAAGATGCCGTTAAAAAATTTGTATAATTTTGAAAATAACGTTTCTAAGAGCCTCGGTACGACCAATCTTCATTTGGAGACTCTTACCGTGCCACCCTGTATAATTAAGGTGTCTAAGGGCGTCGAAAACCAGCTCCGCTCCACCCCTCTCTTTCCCTCAGAGACTCCAGAGCTACAAACGGATTATGGGAAATAGCCATGAGCCACGTCATCTCGCCACCTTAAAGAGAGCTAAACTCGTCTGGCACGTGCTGGCGAACACGCCCTCTCACGCATTTATTTTATCCACGTAAATCATCCCTTCACGAGCCAAGACCTGCTGGGCATTACGCGTATCCATTAAACCCGATGCGTGCTAACCCTATAAAACGTGTTATTCTGTTTCCACGTGAAAAAATGATTCTAATATAGAATCTCTTGCAAAGGGTAGATCCATAGGTATGAGGTATGAACCTGCCACATGCATATACATATATGTATACACACATACGTATAACCAACCCTTCTATGACCATATGCAGGTAGTACAATACATACTCACCCCAAGAGGATAACCAGCCGGGCCATAGAAGCAGCCACCCCTAGTAGCGAGGTTAGGTTATGTATGGCTAGCTTTTGTGCCAATAAATCATAGTCGCAAATGAACCTGGTGCAAGCATCCCTTAAATATAATTCCATCCAGGATATTCAAATGTCTTCGCTGTAGCAGTCGTATATTATTCCAACTGTGTCCTGTAAAAAAAAGGGGATCCAATGAATTTATTAAGGATTACATAACAGAGGGAATGACGTCAGTAGGGTTGGCAGTAAGGGTGACCCATTTGATAATGACAAAAACATCACGTGAATAGGCAGGGAATTTTAAATATATCTATAGTTATACTTGTCCCCAAATAATGTAAACATTTGTCACAAGCTGCTAAAAAGCCACTAATTCGCAAACAAACAAAAAAACTGTCCAAGCAAAGTGGCTGAGTTCTTGCAAGCACAACTGTTTCGGCAATTATCCACTTCACGGTCTCCACCCTAGTCCGTTACTCAGCCCTTGGAAATTACTAGAATCAACGTTAGGTAATTGTAGAAACCAGAGATAGATAGTCTAGGGGTGGCGGATAGTCGCGTGATTAGAAACTAAGGAGAATGCATAGGGTGTTGTAGGGTTGACGAACAATTTCGTAAAGCCATGGCTACACGTCAGGTTACATTAGGGTGACCAGGATACGCCCCTATTAAACTGACAAATTGATATATGGCGTCAGGCACGCAATCTTTTCACCCCTTGACGAACGTCATGCTCGTGGGAGATGATAAACGTTATTTAATACCATACAGGTAAATAAAAGTCAAAGGACATCTTATATTTTCCCTTTCAAGCCCCATGAGTAACATAAAATCTTCCAATAAACAGACTTAGTCGATATCAAAAAACGTTTTTTCTCTCTTCCAGGGGCAGCATCGCGGGGGAGATAGGAGTCAGTGAGATTCGATTTGCGATAGATGACCTTATCGTTGTTCCTCTTTTTTTCTTGTTCTATTCCATTTTCTCTCTTTTTCTTCCTTACCACGCAGAATGTAATGTATCCTAATAGGAAAGCATCACGATACGTAAGGGCAGATTGTCGCCTACGGCTCTAATCTGAAACGGAAACCAAATACGATTTTTAACATCCGATAACGTGCTGATTTTACCTTAATTGAGAAATGTTCAAATTCTCTGAAATATCGATAATAAATATTTTTTTTCTCTTGATAAGACTGCTTACTGTATTTTATACATGAGCATGTATAATGTGCATATGCTTGACTATACAGAAATTTCATAGCTCCATGGATGCTGCTGCATAGATGCGTATCAGGTGGTTGGCTATTGCATCGACGAGGAACCGCATAATTGCTTGTACATCAGGGTGGATATTCACTTGAGAATATTAGCAGTAAGGCTGTGTCCTACAGGTGTACAGGACCATTCAAAAGTTGATAATATCCTGAAAGCAGAGTTGACGTGGTTTGAGAAATTTTAAATAAAAAATTTATCAGAGTGAAAATGGCAGCTTGTCTAATAGGACTCTTTTTAGGACGCCTGTGTTATAGGCGCAATTATCAGGAGCGATTGTGAATTTACTTGGGTAAGCAATTTTTCCTACCATTAAATTTCTCCATCGATGCGATCCATTATTTCTTGAGTGCCGCCTTCTCATGTCGTTAATTACAATTCGGTATGGAGAAGTGCTGATGGGAAGAAGGGCGTTTGAATGCCACGAAGTTTTTACCATGGAAAATAGAGGGTGCTGAAGCCTCGAGGCACTTTAACGAAGATTAGAATACTGGCTAATCCTTGAAGTTTTCAAATCTCGTGAGATTTTCGAGTTTTATGCGCAGTCACAGGCGGCTAACGGGCGTAGCGAAGCTTTTATTTCTTTGGGGCGACTGAAAATTTCTGCATTTACACCCTCGACCCTCGGGGTACGGAAGCGGTATTACCCGAGGAACAGAAAGGAATTTTCTCGTTGGAAAATTTCTCGTAACCAATCTCCGTCAATTGGAATTTCATTTCAGCACCTTTGCCAATTTTCCGCCAACTGGGTCGATAGCCAAAATTGTAACAGCCCCTGGCTAAAAAAAAGCAAAAGAAGTATCAATAACATATGACTTTCATGAAGACGAAAAAAAATGTCAGATGTAAAAATTAAATTATTTTCGCGAGGTCTTCTGAAAGTGCAAAGCTATCAGTGATCCCGAGACAAAAAAACAGAAGAGAAGAATACACGGCCTTCGAGAATCTGCATTCTTCATTTTTTGAAAACACGTGGTACAGTCATAAAAAAAATAACAATTCGCAACTAAACACCATATCTAAATATTAACAATAATCAATTTCTATATAACCTCAAAATTTGACAATCTAAGACAGTAGCAAACCCCATAGTACCAGATAGAGAATTTTTGAATCTATTTTTAAACTATCCAAAAAGCATATACACACATAAGACACAAAGCTAAAAAGGCAGAAATTCTCAAAGAATTTTCAGAATTATTGTACAGGGTGGCAACGGCAGCACCAGGGTGTATAGAAGCGTAAGAAATCAACAACGTCGAATTCAATACTCAAGAGCGCGTGCACAGAAATAAGAGAGACAAAATATAACGATGACGATGACGATAAAGGTGACGGCAACAGCGCAGACGACATTATATACGATCGTGACGAGGTTTTATTTATCCAAGAGGAAACATGGAGACATGCATAGACGCGCTTTCGCAGTGATGCTAAGGGGATGAGTACAGAAAGGAGACTGTCAACCCTTGACAATAGGCAGTAGCAGCTGCTCTCAGCGTAAGGCTCCCTCGTCGTAAGGGATGTAACACCCCAGCACTCTACATAAATGTATTTTCATTTAATGATGAGATGTTTTACGAGGGTATGGTCTCGTTGTCCCTACTCCAGCAGTCCTACCAACATTGCGGTAACGAGGGGGTGACTCTTCCAGACGACGAATAGTCAGACATATACAGCTCCATCGCAATGTCATTGACTGCAAGGGGTAGCATTGAAAAATGTTTAATTAATTTCCAACTAACCTCTGCAGTAAGTACATAGACGGATGATCAGACTCGTCTGGATTTTTGTAAAGCTTCATCCGTCTCCATGGAGATGCACGTACAAATACATATAATGTAATCATCCGCCTTGTTGCAAAGCCACATTATTTTTTTATCACTCTTGAAACATAAAAGCACGACCATTCTAATTACATTCCATCACGTAACCTCTAAATATAGTATCGAAAATCGCGACTCGTACAACGATTAGCGTTGGTCGCCATTTTTATGTATCAGTCAATAGCATTGCGAATTCCAAAGAGAAAGAGACAAACAACTTACATCAGGGTAGCTTGTTGAATTTAAAGTAGGATCTTCTATTAATACGCTTCTCGGATATTCCTTATGTAAATATACGCCGTATCGAGAGCGTACTGTAGCAGCCCTATAGCGTAGAGCAAAAGCGAAACCAAAGGCAAAAGAGAAGGAGAGCAAGAGAATACATATAACGTTCTCATACCAATACCATTGTCGTTCCTCTATCATATTTCCTCGACGTTTATTCGTAGATCCATCACACGTCATTTCTGATACGATCAGTACATACGTATGTGCATAATATACTTTCGCGTATGATCGTCCCAAAGCGACAGCTGAGATCCCTTCAGTTTGTCGCACTTCCCGCGAGATGGCGACTGATTCGCTGCGCCACCCTATGATCCTTATGAGATTACATGTAAATTCGACATTCCCTGTTTCTCTTGGTGTCCTGAATCCAAATCCTCAGAGGAGTGTGTATGTACAAAAGCGATATCAACACCATCGTCATTCCAGATAAGCCTCGAGCCATCAAACAAGATGGATTAACTGGCTCGATACATTGTTCGTAAGTATTGCCGGAGTTGTTTCCTTAGTTCCCAGATGGTGGCATCGATTACTTCTATTTACCTTTGACAAATTTTTTCGATATTCTCCTCATTTCTTTTTCTTTTTTACTTTCAATAACGTTTTATCTCCTTCGTAAGGATGGGCGGAAGAAAAATATCTGACAAGAGGAGAAAACTTTCTTTACTTTATATCTACAGCCAGTTTGACTTTTCGTTTCGAATTCGAATAGAGTCTGGGCAAATCCACTTTACCCACAGAGATTCCTTTTTCAATGGCGTCTGGGTCAGTTCTAGGTCTTACGTACTCTACAAGTGTCCATCCACCTTGAGTCGATGTACTTTACCTTGGATAAGTATATGGTATATAGTACAATACAGCGACACGAGCGTGTCCTCTTTCTCTACACTCTGCTATAGTACAAATCTTATAAAAATACATACTGTCTTTCAATGTGAAACGTGGATACACGTATTTCCTATACTTATATAGAAAAGCTACTGGAAAAACGTATGCCAAATACATATAGCTTGGAATACGATCGCGATAAACTTGAAGAGCCGAGAAAACTCGACGTTTGTATTAAGCTGGAGACTGTTAAAGAGAAAATATTAAAGGAATTGACTATACGTATTAAATAAAGTAACAATATATATCAAAGAATGTGAATATAAAGTGAGTATAATTTTTTTTAAGTAAAAATCTCATAAATTCGCAGAAGTTATCCGACAATGTTAAACGTTCCAGAGTATATATATACCAGCAGGAAAGAGTTGAGGATTCTTTCGATAGGAAAATTTGAAGTTTATTTTCATTATTCAAGTTGTTTCCTTGCTTCTGCTAGTTCTGGCAGCGATCGGCCGGAAGGATATTATATATGTATATGGAAACGATGAAGCATTGAAATATAATTTATCAACATCCACGGATATCGTGGGAATTTGCATATCATCCTAAAGAGAAGCTAGAGCAAGATGGATACATTGGTACGAGCCGTATGGATAAGGTCGAAGCGAGAGAAAGGTAAAAAAAAGAAAGAGAGAAAGAAAAGTGAGAGAAATAAAAAGTTATGGGAGGTACCGAAGCTTATCTGGCTGGAGTTCGTGTTATGTGAAGAAAACGTGGCTGAGAACAAACATTGTGCTTTGAAAAATTCTCTCTGGCATCGTGGCACGTCTAACGATGGCGGCACATCCTATACGCCATAGTGAAAGAGCTGCAGAAGATGAGAAAGTGAGTATTCGATTGTGCTCGACGGTTCTGACTGGGTTCAAAGGATATCGGCTTGAATTCCTTATCAATTTATTCAATCATCTAAAATGGTTTCCGCGTATTTTTTTTTTAGGGCCACATTGGATATTCGGCCAGAAATGCCTTGGCAATAAATCTATTGCTGGGAATAAGGGTGCTGATGCTGTTCTCTTAGCTTTCTCTGACACCCTTCTTCTAACCGAATTTCTCATACTTTCTATTTTCTTATCTTTATCTCTCTTATCTACTTTTTCGGAATTTCTACTGGTACTCCCAGCTTACAAGCCTTAAGCAACATTCACGATCAGGGTGAGTGTACCCGAGCTTTGGATAAAAAGAATGTCACGTAAATTCGATTGGAGAAGACCTGTCAAGCCAATGCTTTCAGACTGATTACGACTAAATGTAGTGGGCGTTGCGCTTTGGATCGACCATCGACGTTTCACGAGACTCATGCAAATTTCTTGAATTCTTCCTCTTCTTACTCTCTTTCCGTTTCATGGCTCCTCGAATAATTTTCCAAGACGCATAAAAAACTTTCATTGGATATCGCACGGACGAGAATCGCCTCATGAAAGTAGATAGCTATCGATTTACGGGCAATAAAGATGCGCTATTCTAAATACTGTTGTAAAATGCACCAAAAAAAAGGAAGAAAGGTATCTAACCTCTATTTCAAAGACGATCCCTAGTTTGCAGTTAAAAGACGTGTAGTTGCTTTGAAAATGTTTTTCTTAAACTTTTCTTTACGCCTATCACCTTTCGACACTATAATTACTTATCTGGGCGAATAAATCGAATTGTAAAGTGTCAAGCTCCGCTAATTTCGTAGCTGTGAGGAAATCGCGTTATTCGCGTGCGCACAATTGTCGACGTAAATGCGCAAAGAACAAACGACTTGCCGTTCGACCTTAATTGAACAGAACGCTAATCCGCAAGTCTGTTGCCCATTAAGGCTGCTTTTATGGAACGTTATAGCTTGTTAGAGGCCACTTTTCATTGTTGATAACGCGATAAAGGGACGAGCGAAGGCAGCATTTCCATAGTGCATTGACGCGAGGTTGTCGGGTCGTTACAATTTTACATTTATTTTCTAGGGAGTTTCTTGCGTGCGATATAGTCCAGTTTTTTCTTCCTTATGCGCTGCGGTTATTATGAATTTGTTTAAAGATAGCGGCGTGATAAAGAAGAATAAATTTGGCGTAATCTTCAGCAGATAATTAGCAATCGATTCATAAATTAGTTAGAAAAAATTTTTACGTCTTGAGGTACCTCGTTTGAAACATTTTTTCTCGCATTAATTAAAAAAACCGCCGTGAGTGCAAACAAAAATAGAGACGTAGCAAACCTTATCAAACGATTTAAATCAATTTTGAAACTTGGGGGGGCTCGGCTGAATCTGCCCTGTCCACAAATTTAAATTTGCTGTAACTCAAAATCTGCGAGGTTGCAACTCCTAGCAAACGGCTAGCAAACGGCGTGAAAACAAAATTATGAAAATCCATGTTTGGGGGCTAACTTCACACAGGTCGATTTTTATATCGATTATGTCACCTCACTGCACTATCAGACAAGAGACATTTCTGTCTTTGCACTGTATCTCTTGTTTGACATCTATTCACATTGGTACAGTTTATATATACATACATATAGACTTACTAACTGTGGTGATGACTTTGATTGCGCCATTAAATGAAAATTAACGACGAAACGTGCCAATTAATTTTCCAACTAAATATTCCGCTTTATAATTATAGGTTATGTGCACTTGATTAACGAAATATTTATAATTTCGTACACTCAGTTTAACTGGTTCTACCTCCAATATACATATACTTATTGATTTTGTACTATTTTTAATACTATTTCTCTTTCATTTCAGAGTTTCACATGCACCTCACGTTCGGCTCTCAAGAGGATTTTAATAATTACCGGATTTTATGGTTTTGCCCAATTGCAACAGGAACCGGCTCGCTGGCGCATACGCAACGTGCATACGTAAAAGAGAGGGTACGTGATCTCGTAAAAATGATTTTCGGATAACATCGCTGTACCTTATGCATATATTTGGTACCATATAATACATAACGATGCTCTGAACAGATGTTGCTAATCTTTTTAGAAATTTTTTGCGACGAGGTAAACGTAAAGGTTCCCAGATAGAAACCCTCGACCGATTCCAAAATAAATAGTGGATGTTCACTCTGGCATAACGACCGTCTGCAGTTTTACCCTGTTGTCTCTACATGCTTCTGCTGGCCACTCGAATTGTCTCGTTTACCCAGAGCAGTACCAGTGCGGAGGAGTATTTCTGGAGATACAGTTCGTCGGGAACACTCGCTAAAAAATACATACCTAGTTCATCCTCCAGAGATAAAAGTCCCTGAAAGACATCCTGGGGAAGATCATTGAGTTTCGTTGGGTCAGGATCATTGCGGCTTAAACGAAGTTATGCTAAAAGGTAACAAGGGATGATATGTTAAACAAGGCTGTTTATTATCGAGACAGCACTTGAGCAAATTAATTAAGAAATTCAAGAAGCTTGTTAACTGACATGAAAAACTGTTCAGTTCCCTTTTGCAATTTTGTTCAATGATATCTCATGTAATATTAAAATTAGACAAACTGTTACAGTTGACTTGTATACTTCAAAGCTGAATAGCTCTGTGTATCATATAGCTGAACAAATCCATGAAGCAGTAACGTACCAAAAGGGCCACACAGAGGATTGGTGTGAAACAGTCAACGTTCATATTACATTCCCTAGTAATGAATTCTGGTTGAACGGTGTTATCATGGTGGCTGCTGAGTCAGGAATGTCGCAGAGGGTTGGTGCGGTGTTGGTCGAGTCTGGAAACAGAGGCAGGGGGCAGCACCGTATCCTATTCCTTTCTAACCGTAGCAATAAGAGTCATTTAATGTACCCAGCTGTACCATTCGGCAAACTCCAACCCAAAAAGTCCAATTAACTCGAGGCTAAGTTCAGTGGAAAACTAATGCTTACTACGCTTACTCTCTCCACGTACCCAACCACCACTTCCGTCCTCGTTCACCCGGGCCACTCCAACCCCAGTACTTTCTTTTGGTCCTCGGTACGACTTTGCGCCGTTCAGAAGAACCTCTGGCTCTTGCGTATTTCATTAAATCCGTGGATTAATTTGAAAAATACGTAAATCCCATAGTAAATGAGTCTAGACGCAAAAAACAAAACGTCCAGGTCGCTTCCGGTATCTTCACTACATCCAAGGGTATCTGTTCTCGTGTCAGAGATTCAAGGGGAGGTTAATGATTAAATTGCCAGATACCTGAGAAGTGGCCTGATCACATACAGACATCTATGTATGCTCACAGATACCATATCAGCTGTCCCCTATATCCAATATCAAAGGATCTCGTTAGGTTATAGAAGACCGGAAATGACGCGGTACCGAAAGAAATCAAGAGACCCTCGAATACTTCCGGTTCTCTTTTATTAATTTAGATCTCTGTTGAGCTAACGGGACATTTCATTCGTTTCACCCCCAGGGCTTTTATTCCCGTAGTCCGCGCCAATCAATTTCATGAAAACCCGAGGGCAGCACAGCACGGCGTCGCTTCGATGAAAACGTACCGTCGCCCGCGGCGATATTCCTTTGGCACGGGCTTTCAGTCTTATTTTATTTCTCTCTCAAACTTCCTCCGTCCTTTCACTATACCTTACGCCCTGTCCCTCTTCATCCAGTATTCTTTTCCTGCACAAAATTAAGTCACTCTTATTCGTATACGAGGATGAAAACGGAACTGACGAGATGTAGGATGAAGGTAGGTACGTACTTAAAAGGAGACCTCAATCAGTCCCTTGCTCAAGAGAAAGCCTCACACCCTGACTAAATCTTCCTGTGTAATAACTTCATTATTAATCTCACAGGACGATAGCGAGTCTTTAATCAAAGTTTGAATAACAAGATAGGTAGATATCTAGTTGGCACTGTTAACGTTACATCCTCCTCTGCCAAGGCGATTCATACTTTGTCCCTGTTCTACGTTGTAACCTAGAAAGCCAGAGGGACGTCAACCCCAGGAAGATTTATGCTGGTTATTGTCTCAACTCATTAAGCTTTCTAAGTAGTCGACATTGACGCTGCTTTTATGCTGATTTATGGTAACGAGGTCCTACCCGACGACGCCATCGTTCTATGTACGTTTGTGCATATATAATATATGTATATGTATGTATAACTATAGCTGAATACGCGTCCTATGGACGGGACTTAAAGCTCAGTAAAATATCTAGAAAGAAAATTACTGTACGGGACATGATAAATGACTAGGAGAAATTTTATTTTTTTATTGACAATAAAAGAGACTTTCCTTCTCAGTGAGTAAGTAAGCCAAAGATTAAATGGTGTACCGGTATACACAGTTTTGTATTCTGGTTATAATGCACAGTGTACTTGCATAATGCAACAGTAAGAGAAATTTCATTTTCATCGATATCAGAAACAATTGCAACTGGTGAACTGACCTATATTCAGAGTATCTCGTTACAGCTGTTGAATTTTTCCCATGCATCTGTAATATTTCTAAGTTGTATAATCTTTTTATCTAGTTTAATTGTATATCAAGAGGAAGATGTTGTCGGCCAAGAACGTCAAGCTTCATGGGATGAAGGATGAGAGATGGACGACAAAAGATAAATTAAATCAGTATCGTGGAATCCTCAAGCTGCATGGTTAAAATGCTCGATTATTTAATAAGTGATTTATTATGGTCTGAGAGGGAATTATTCGTCGGAAACGAAATGCATTGTATTGCAGCACGGGATAGGAAACTGCAAGTGATTGGCGCTAATAAGCTGAAGAAAAAAGTATCGAGAGACTTGAAAGACCTAACCTCTGACGTCAAGGAATATCGTGGGATACTGACTGATATCATAAATGGGGATCAGCGGCGGATGCATACGTTGCTTCAGCATCATCGTGATTTCCAATTGGCTTACGATCATCTCAAACCTAGCGTATCTTCAGATCCTTATTGCGTTTTATATTGAATTTCGATTCTCATCAACCCTGCAAATAAATGTATTTAGGAGACCTACGCTGCCGTCTTCCAGGACAGCGCCTTTAAGCGAAAACTCCTGAACAAGCTTTACTACACGAAGAAGAAGAAGATGAAGGAATTTTTTGATTTGCAGGTAGTGTCCATTTTTTTGTGTGGTGTCAGTCATGCGTTAACTTTTATCACCATTTTCTTTCTCTAATCGACGTAGCTCGAGTGTGCATTGTTGGCGGATAAATATGAACAGGAACAGGAGTACAAGCCAAATTATCTTCAGCAAACCCTTATTACTAATTACCAACGATTTCTCGCCAAGATGAATGCCGCATCAGCCATCCGCGAGACGTACATCTGCATGTCGAATATTCTGAAGAAGGTGAGCGAAGGGGGAGCCTTATTCTGGTGCAGTCTGGCGTAAAATCGAAGGTGGCTCCCTTTGTTTACCTTAAATGTGAAAGGGCGACAACTGAATGCTCTGAAGATTCGCTCATTGACAGACGTTCTTCCAAGTTCCTACGTTAAATTTCTATGCAGGATGCTGTGTACTTTGACGCTGTACTTGACGCTCTGAAAGTCGATCAAAAGGTCCAATGTCAAATTCTCATTAAAGCAACCGTCATGGGACAATTGGCTGCTGAAAATTTAGATGATACCAGGCAAAAGTATAAGCAGATGGCGCAAGACGTGTGGATTAATATGAGAGAGCGTGAACGCACTTTAAAGAACGTACGCAGTCAGGTGGACGACCTTTGGGCGTATGCGCAATCACTTGTTCGTGTTGAGGTTTGTTTATTAAATTATTTATTCATTACCGATAGCATTAATCATTCGTATCTGGTGACGAATTCGCGAATGGCTGCTACTCTTACCGCCATCTAGCGGAAACGTATGGAATTACGTAGGTCCGGTGCGCATTCGATAATGGATAATATTACTGTCTAGGAGAATTGTTATTTTAATGTAGATATTGTTAATTCCAGAGCGATACCGATTTTACTGAAAAAAAGGTAACTGCTACAAAAAGCGAGGAATGGCTGCAGTCGCAAATTCAACATTTGGAAGATATTTTTGACAGAACAAAGGAATCTATGCTGGTGCGCTCTTACGATGAACTTTTTCCAAGGTAACTTTCGATTTAAATTACTTTACTTAATATTGTTCATTTATTATGTTTGTTATTTATTTATTTCAGACTTGAAGAACAGATGAGACAAAAGGCACGGCTTTTGGTCCAATTTAATCATAATTTAATGGAACGCGATTCCATCCTTAACAAGAAACATCATGCTCTACGGGTATTGGCTACTTTGGAGCACAGTATGATCGGAACAACTGGACAGTACGTTTAAAAATTTATTATTCTGACCTTCTGCCGTTTGTACGAAGTACAGAATACCTTTTAATATTCTAATTTTATTTTTTTCGTATACATTTCATATGCTTGGATAATCGATAATTTATAGTATTTGTCGTTCAGTCTATTTCTGTTTATAGCTCGATTCCCAAGTACTTATCGTAACTTAATTTATCTCAGGAGATATTCCATGAGTCATTAATAAATTTCAATACATCTCGTTTGCTTCTTTAGTGCCAAGTTTTATGAGGTTTGATGTCGTTAGTTTTCCCATCAGTAGTTTCCGTACTTATAATCGAGTCGTACAACTACTTAATCCACGGTATTACAGATATAAAGCCGATAAGAAGACTATGTTAGACCAAATTGAGATTCAAAAGAAGCGCGAAGCTGATTTCAAGAACATGAGGAAAATTCGGGGCGAGTTACTTATGAACATAAGGGCCGCCATGCAAAATATGGTATCCATGCTAGTTTGCATTAAGCGTGGTAAATCAGCAAAAAAGATTCCTAAGGAAAATGAAAAGAGAACAAAAAAGAGTCCCGTAATAGAGGACAAAGAAGATGAGGAATTTGATGAGAAAATATCTGCAGAGGAAGAGCCACAATTTGAAAAAATAGACGAAGATGGTACTGGCGATTAATTAAAGAAAAATTGAGAAATCCAACAATACATTTAACGGCTAATGAGTTCTCCGTTCTTCTTTCGTTTATTGCAGGCTTGGCTTTATTGACGAAAGTTACTCGAAAAGTTGGATTACTTTTTAACATGACTGGCTTTCAACTTGACGAGGAAAGAGAAGTGAGAGCTAAGGATTTGTATCAGACATACATTTCAGATTACAGATCGAAATTGAAGTACGGTGGAGGAGAACCAGAACCGACAGGTAATCATGAGGAAAATTATGGCCATTTTATATTTCTTATATTATACGTAATGTTTATATAAATTTAGGGTTATACGTCGAGCATGAAGTTATTGACTCAAATGTCTTGACGCGTGCCGATATAAAGTTGCGCAGTAGACAACTCGTGGAAGCTCATTTGAAACCTGAGTGAGTAAGAAATAAATAAATGATTGACATCATTTTAATCACCTCACAAATGCAGCGAAATGAGTGAGGAAGACTTTTTTTTATGAGTTTTAATAAATATTTTTATTTAGCTGAAACTATTTTTTCTCAAAAAAAATTTTATTTTGAGGTTAAAACGAATATTTACACCACAGGGAAAATATTCGTTTTTCATTTATGTGAAAAGTATTATTATCCATTTCAGTAAATAGTTTTGTTTATATTAACAGTTTATTTACTGTGTAAATTCAATTATTCTATCTCACTAATGCGACCTACACTCAATCGATTCTTTGTTACTTCGAGCTTCAACCATGAAGGCATTTCATTTGGTAGTCTATGAACATTAGGGAATTTGAACGGTGGTTCAGGTGCTTTGAATGGGTGGACCTTCTTCAATTTTTTTAGTAGATAATCCTTGTTCACATCTTTTGGGTCGCGATACTTGTCCAAGTAAAGATTGAAGGGCTGTTTTAATGGGAACCATGTCTGAGGTTTAATGTACGGCTTTGGAAAGTCATACTCAAATACTGGTTCTTCCATTTCTATAAAAAAAACAGCCGAAATTAAATAGAATCAATAGGTCTACTTTAGTATAATAGTCTCAAGATGTAACTTACTCAATGTATTGTGATAGAAGTCTGTCAGACTAGAATCCCAGGTAGCTTGGTAAAATGCTAATCCAGCAGGAGTTATATAGTCCTGATGTTTTTGATAAAAGTTTCTTGTGTTAAAGCTGCGCTTCTCTAAGGCCAAACTAAAAGAAAATCAACCAGAAACATGAAAGTATACATAAAAATTTTGTTTTTTATTTTATAGAAGTTATAGTTACCATGGTTGTTCCATTTTATACTCTGAGTAATCAATCTTCTTGTCTTGCTTATACAATACAAATATGTATCTACAATAACCAATACCACGTGGTGGAATAGGCCTGAGATAGTCCATTAACTGTTCTCCTTTGCTCACCTCATTTCCCGGTATATTTCCACTGATAAATTATTATTTGATATAATTTTTATATAATGACACTACATTTATCAGTTATTGAAAGACTTACATGAACCAGTGACAGTATTCATTGGCATCAGTCAGAACACCATCTGGGGTAGTAAGAAGAAGAGTCCAGAGAGTATTTGATTCTGCTTTGTATGTTATACTTGGTGGTTGTTTAGCTTCATCAGACTTAATTATATTTCCTCTATATACCCTAGCAAGAGTATCTTCACTTCCAAAATCATAATCAATGTCAAGTGGTACTATAGGATAAAAGTAGGCATCCCCATATAAATGTTCAAAAATTGCATAATGCTTCGCAATTGTTTTAGAATGCAAAGGCCCAGAGGTTTGTAGCCAATCTCTCTTCTCTGCCTCAATGTCTATAATTACTGTAAACAATATATAGCATGACTAATATATCTTTAATAAAAATCTCAATAAATATAATACATACGTTCTCTATTCCTTGCTTTTCTCTCATACTCAGAATCTGATCTGTGTTGTTTCAACTCGGATAACCATTTCGATGTTATTTCAGCTCGTGAGCGTTTCGGTAAAGGCAACCCGATATTTACTTCAAATTCCAATGTTGGATCCTTGTAATTTAATTCTAAAGGAAAACAGTACTGTTAGTTATAAGTATAAATCAGACAACCTAACCTGTAAAATAGTGAATAAACCGCGATAATCGTACCATCAAGACGTTGTTGCAGAGTTCTAGCCTTTATAGGTGCAACACCACGCAATCTGTGTCCATATCGAACCTGCTGCCCTTTTAAGACAATTAAATCACTCGAAAATACTCGTAATAATCGAGTTGCCATTTTCAAACTGAGTACAAAATCATCGAAAATTCCTTCTGATACTCTACGTTAAAAACACGTAGATATGTAGCCTCAAAAATGTATATAGATGTCGCTCTTCTTTACCATCAGCTGGTTACATCAGTTTCTACGAAAAAAAAATTTAGAATGTCCCTACATTATGTCCCAACGACCTCTCACAGGATTATTCTAGACTGGAAATCATGCAGCCGTTCACGACAGTTCGTAACAGTTCGCAGGTAAACGCGGAACGTGCAGGTGCTTCGGGAGGTTTCATCGCTTCAGTATTCTCCCAATACATCCTTAGAAGAAATAGCGTGAAGTATTTCCTTTACAATCTCTTTTTCTCCTAATCGGCATCGAATTACGTGTTCCGCGCTAAAGGGTTCTCGTGAGGATACCTGATCCTGGCGGAAGCGTATTCACGTAGGGAAGCCTGTGAAATAGTAGGACGATAGAAGAGGACCTCTCAGTCGTTCAGTCGTTCACAGTACCCGGGGTACGCTAGTTACACGGGAGAGATAGAGTCCGTGTTGCTCAATGCATTTAGATTTATATCAGTGATTCTTTATGTATACCAATGACTATTGTGACGATCAGAAATTATACGACGTAAAAGAGAATTTAGAACGCACCTAATGGCATTATAGGATATTCTCACGGGTTGTTACGACAAATTGTGTTTTTTTATCGATAGTAGGAGGCGCAAGGGTCTTAAAGGACAGACCAGTGGTCCACATCTCGGCGATTGAAGTTCCAGTTTTGTATCAAGAGGCAGATTAAAAAAAAGTGGACACTGTAAGTGGACGATGCTGTCAATAAAGGACGATCGTCGTGCGTCGTTTTATAAATTTTATTAACGACTTTCCCTTGGGATTACGTGAATCTGTTGTGTAGTGAATTTATAAGTGTGTTACCGTGTTACGCGAAGAAGTAGGCTGAATAAACGGCAATGACGGATCTATTGATCGGGATAGCCGGCAACGGGTTCCCGGGCCCGAGTCCCGCCGTTGCTAACGGGAATGTCGTCTTCAGGAATCCGCCGACTGGATCGGCTGGCATTTATAGGAATTCAGAGATGAGACATTCGAGGAGCGAGGATCTCCTGGGAACAACTACAAGGACGCCGAGTCCATTATTAACAACTGCATCCGAGGATGACCTGGTGGCTGCAACTGCACTTCGTGATTGCAGTCCGTGCAGTCCATGCCCTCCGTGTCCTTTGCCACCTAGGTCGGCTGGATCACCTGGAGCTTTGGCAGATCATATTGATCCTGGGGATTCGATCAGAGATATCGTAACTGAAAATGATCTTTACAGGTTCGTAGTATTCTGTTAAATTATTATCCATAAAGAACGAAATTAATTATCATCGTATACAAAGATATGGAACGATAAGATTGTCTTATCCGACATTAAGTCATCCCTGGATCCCAGTTGATGACTTCTCTGTATAGGTTTAGCCGAAAGACAAAGTTCCCTAGGAGAATTGTTTCGTAATACGTCAAATCCAATAAGTCAGTTCAAATAACGCGCCCTCCTCTTTTTTTTAACGTCGTCTAACATTGATTCCTTCGAGAAACAAGTTTGCTCGGCAAATGTTAAACGACTTTCTGAATCTGTTCTGACTATAATTTAATACATTTCCTTCATACTTGTTAAGCCATGACTGGTTCTATTCATTAGATACATTATTCTATGACGCCCTCCATACGCTTTACAATGTCTTCCGGTTTTTGTTGACCCGCATCGTTTATTCTACAGCGAATTGCATAACCAATGAATCCCTCTCGTTTTGTACACAGATTCGTCCTGTTCAAGAGGCATTACGACAAATACGTCGCTCTAGCAGCAAGATACGAGGAGGCACGTGGAATAGCCTATTACCTTGAGGAAAGATATCACGAAGTCAAGGTACGTAGGAAATTCTTTGCGACCGTTTAAGAACCGGAAACACGTCAACCGCCATCGCAGCTTCCTCCTCTATATTCAAGGCGATTATTCCTCAACTGTCATATACCAATCCATATTAATCCTGTATCTAATAATTTAACTATCTAACAGTGCTGCACCAGTCACACGTAACAAAGGTGAGAATCCAACGTTGTTCCTGGTACCACATGTATCTCTACAGATACAGCATAATACTCAGTAAAGAATAAGTAACCGATGACTTCAAAAGTTTTTCTTATACATTAAATGGAGATGAATCGACTCGTTTCATGTTGATGTTTTGCACGTTGCTCTGAGTTTCTACTTTTTAGACTCCAAGAGTATAGAAGCACCCACTGTGCTGTTAGGCGCAAACAGTTCCGCCATCAGGAAATTAAAAAGAGGCCTAACGAGGGAATTCTTCGAGATTGTTATCAGCCTTTCTCATGGAGAGCCGACAGGTCGTTAAGTCGCGTCCACACGTGAACGCAAGGATTCAGTTGAGATCATTAGTCGATAGCAGGTCGTACGAAAAAAATGTGCTTACGATTAGAGCGATAAGAAAGCATGTTATTAATTAATTGATATCGATTCAAGCCGCTAGTCTCATGATAAGATACATAATTCTACACTTTGCTTAAGGTAGGTGTTACTGTGGTACCAAGAGGAAGAGAATTAATTTCAATCCAATGAAATCCCAGTTGCTTTTGGTATTAACGTCAAGGCCAAAGTACAGTCATGTCAAGAATATATACGGATTAGGTCTGCAGATACCTATTAAACCAACGATACTGTATGCACAAGTGCCAGGATATCTGAACGGACTATTCTGAAAACTACAGTCACTCCCATCGACGAGGATATTCCGCCAGGTTATTGTGTAACGAATTCCAATGCATCGGTACATACTTGGCGTGACGAAATTGCTCCTGGCGATTTCTTCAAAGTACTGTATGCAGTCACAACTAAACCATGACGTATTTCCGCTTCAGGCACCCTAGCGAAATATATTTTTATATCGAAGCACAGGACTTCCGCTCCGTCATAAGCGGAATCATCGGGTACAAATGCGTGCGGTCGGTCGGTACTTGGAGACCTGAGTATTAATTTCACCAGGAGTCACTGCTGTGACGTTACACGAAAATAATTGTCTATGGAACAGCGTGTACGAGACTGTGAATTATCCGCGTTCCCGGTACTTACTCAATGACCGGATTAAAATCGGGGTGGATCGGCGCTCGGATCTGTAAGGATGCGTGAATGGACGGTGAGCGTCGTTGCGAATTTTTATTGACTTATAAATTATTCCGACAACGAGAAAGTTCAATCTTAAAGGATGCCTCCTCCGGACTGTTAACTTTCATATCGTTAACAATGCGGTAAAAGCGGACGCGAGTCTAAAAGTGCACTGCTGATGCAACGGCCAGTCAGCAGTCGCACTTTCCGCACAGAAGGAGACCAAGTCAGCGTAGACACAGAAGTCATGCGATTCTCGTTACCCTCGACGAATTCACTTAGTGCTAAGAAAGTTTTTTTTATATATATATATATATTGATTTCCTGTGAATGCAACGTGTGGCACTTTCTCTCAGATGTATATGGTCTATTGTCTTGTAATTCAATTTAATGGCGTCTCGACGTAGGCTTCTAGTTAACCAGCATGAAAGAGGATGACGGGAAAAAAAAATTAATTGTGGCCACCAATGGCACGTATGCATATCTGAAGAAGTCGATGCTCGGTGAAAGACGTTAACGAGACTGTTACGGTTCTCAGTCTAGCTACGTATAGGTATGTAGCGTCCGAATATAGAATCGAAGTCGAATAAATTTGCAGTGTCAGATCAAAATTGATTTCACGGACTCGTCATTTTTATTAACGTAGGATCCTGGCGAAATTTCGACTTTCGTGCGAATCGCAGTGCCATTAAAAGAATTTCATGAGTCTCGCAGGATTGTTGATTAATCGTCCGCAGAGCGATCAGGACTTAACGTGGACGGTTTAAATAAATATTTGTTGACCACGAGGTAAAGCTATTGGAATATTTTAAGGCGACTTTCTATGTAGCGTGGCATAATTTCTCTGTCGCTTTTACAGTATTTTTGAGATTTATTCGCCGTTTTTTCCTTCCATTAATGCCAAGTATTTCTTGACGAGTCATTATATTAAACTAGTGTGGTATGCGTACCTACTGGCTGCTTCACCTGTAGCAGACCGGAAAGAGTCTGCCTGGTCTAGGATTCAATGAGAACGTGGTCCCACTGTCCATTGGTAAGGATCATCGTGTCAACATGAAATACCGTAACGAATTATCGTAATCGCCGTGAAAAATTTCACTCTGCTAAAAAATCGTTGTGTCCATTGGAAACATTCATACTGGACAAACTCATCGATCCGACTCAGCTCGGTGGAGCCACGAGAAGATCTACGTTGGGCAGAGAACAGAGTGAATTAACAAAGGAAAAATAACCGTAAGCACCTTTAGGGTGCGGTCGGTAAGGGTTGTGATTAACGGTAAAGAGGGGAGCGGCTGGCCACGTCAAGGGAAGTCAAACAGAACCTGGTACTGGCATAGACCAACGGCAGTTCTATGTCTTTGATTCAAAAGTCCTGTTCTACAATTAGCATCGTTTCTACAACATCGTGTAGTAATGACTATACCTATGTAAAAAAAAATGTTTCATGGTAATTATTAACAAAGTCTTCAAGGATGCCTAAAAATAATTTCACCAACGAATTGTAAAATCCATGAATTTTTTTGCTTGATAGATATCAATTGAAGAGCCACAAGCGACGGTGTAAAAAGGAATTCACAGAAGGATCCAAAAGTTCACCAACTAGTTTCTGGGACAGTGAGCGATTATTTTTCTTTTGCGAGGTCGTGACGCAATGGCGAAGGCAACTTTTAATTTTTTTTTTCACTGCTTCGTGCATGGTGACACCAAGCAGGCCTAGACCAGACAGAAACGCTTCTGTATGTCTCTGGATAATATGGGTGACTACTGCCACAGTACCTGCTGTTTTTGTACGTCTTCCAGTATAGAAACACCTTCAAGCTGAAATCATTAGCATCGTGTGTAGAGTAAGAACCAACGAAGAGAACCAAAGTTTCCCCCGGCATTTCTTAGCAACGATACTGCTCAGCAGACCGTGAGAGCTGGTGACCTCACCGTAGAGCCTTTCGAGGCCGTAGTTAACAGTACCCATCGCAAGAAAAGAGCCACCTACGAGCAAAGGTAACGATTTTGCGTGGGTGGCGTACTCGACTGTTAGAGGACTGCAACGAGAACGGTAACAGTGGAACGTGCAAGAACTAGAAAATGACTATAGGAGTACTGCCGGTGTATATAAACATACAGTAGCTGCATGTGAACAACACATGTGTCGTATGGTACCTGCGTAACGCGAGAGCGACGCAACAATTGCTTCAAAGGTAACCGAACGGTTTACTTGAACCGTGCGAAAAGCACATGCACCGAACGTGCCAGGAGCGCAAATGCCTGCGATGGTTTACCCTGGGTCAACAACACGGGACTTTATTATTTCCTTGTCTTTACTGCCATTCGCTCTCTCTAATTTCTTTTTCTTTTTTCTTTCTTGCTCCACCACCTCGATTCTCGACTTCGGTGGGAACCTCAACGTGTCTGCTTCGAGTTCTTCTACTGGGAATTCTCCTTGGAACTATTTCATCCTCCCCACTTCGTTCCTGCTAGCAACGCACAATCGTTAGCCTCGAGGATTCATCCTAGTTTCTTTTCCACGCGTGGAATTGCTTTAATGGACTCGTCCTGTCAGTCATTTTTGATGACTCTCTTGACAAGGCATTCCTGGCTATTTACTTCTGTTACCCCACGAATGTTTAACGACACTTTGTATATGCTGGACATTGTTAAGCTTCTTTTCACGCTGCGATATACATACATTCATAAGCCGCCTATCTATGTGTCTACGTGTCATGTCGAGAACGTTGACACCAGACACGAAATAATTCATTGAGCGAAGCTACCGGGTAACGTCATTGGAATTGCATTGTGATCATATTTGTCATACTTTTACGACACGTGCATGGCAATAGAATCAGATACTTATTGGAAGACGTCAGCGTGTTGTTGGGTTAATTAATTTTTAGTTATATAATTATACAGAACTCGAGCGAAACTATCGTCTCTGAGTCATTCAGGTCTGGATCGAGATTGACGACCTTTCACTCCTCAACATTTTCTCTGAGACTCGCGTTAGGTAATTGACTATACTAGAACGTTACGTGCGTTCACGTTTGACACTGTTTTATATACCCTGTTTTGAAATGCGTACCAGGTATACAAATAAGTCAGCGTTGTATGAGTAATGACGGTCGTTCTTCATGGAAGAAACCAAATAGAAGTCAGGGAGATAATTTACGGAAAATAATATTGACACGAACGACTTTGTACTCTCGAAATCTTGCCGATGGTTATGCCACGAATTATTTTTCATGACTTATGCTTCTCTCAGTGAACGATTGTGCGCGCATGAAATGAAGTTATATGAAAGGCGTGTAGTACTGTACTAACCTAAAGTAACGGACTTGACACTGTCCATTGTTTTCTGGTATTCTTCGACAGAGCTAAACGTAATAACTTCCTTGATCCGATTCATTGATGATCTTAATGATCTGTATAGTCAAAGTAGGTCATTCGCGTCTATTCGTTCGATCTCTGTTACTATGTTTTTGTTTGACTGTGATATTAGTAAAATTTTATTTTATAAAGCATCTTCAAGCGTAACGTGCGAAGTTCGTGTAGACTGGATGTAAAGTAATGTTTTTTTGATGACGAAGGCCATATGTTAAAAGGTTAAAGGCATTAAAGGAATACGTGCACAGAATATTATAAACGAGTGCGTGAAGAGCTCTCGAAATTATTATACACGCGAGCGTCCTGTGTTTGACTCCAAGCGCTTGTAATACTTAGCATGCTTCGTTTCGGTCAGGCAGCCTTTCAGGTAGGCATCCAGGATCTAGAAATCCCATTGAAAACTCGGCTGGTTCGTCCATCCGTACGTCAAACGGAAGTTAGTTAGTTATGGTGCTCTTGGGTGAAACATTGATCGTCAGATTGTCAGGTTTCATTACCGATGGACTAGAACGGTTGAGAGATAACAAGTTCCTATGTGCACGTATGCAGTAAGGTAGACGTGAACGAGTGCACGATATAACTGAATGAACTCACCGTGGCACACCCACTTCCACATACTTCCTGTAAATCCCGTCCTGAAGTCGGTCATTAATTTATATTAAATTTCAAGGTGCGGCTGTGTATATCCACCCTATCGATATCGGCAAGATCATATTAGGTGGAGGAACGATGCCCAAAGATGAGGTTCTTGGTAACTTTTCATGATCCTGGTCTTTTCTGTATTTCGCAGGCCGAGAGGAATAAGATAGAAGCAGCTAGGCAGGCCCTGGAGAAGAGGCTGGAAGGATGCGAGGCTGAACTGCGTGATAAGGAAGAGGAGCTGTTCGTCCAACTGGAAAGAAGTCTTCGTCTAGAAGATGAGGCAGAGCGTGTACGTGCTGATCGTGATGCCTGCATAGCCGCCCGGGATCGTCTTGAATGCGAACGGGCTGCTGCACTTCGTCAGCTGCAATTGCAGGCGTCGCAGAATGAAATAACCAGGAGGTCGCTTGAACGAGCACGGCAGGACGTTGTGCGACAGGCCACGGTGATTCGAGCCGAGCGCGATGCCCTGGAACGGGAGGTTAGTTTTAACGGGCTTTGGGCTCCTGCCGTCATTTTCATGTCCGTTATCTGGAAGGAACAGCTTCAGGGTAATCGAAAATGTTCTTTGACGACTTGTCATTTGACAACCGTGCGCTTAGAATTACCGTGCTGAGTAAGGAGGGTCGATGAACCTCCCTTGAAGTTGTCTGTATATCCTCTTTGCTGTCTTTCAGACTTTTCTTTTAGCTCACGTTAGCCTCGGCTTCTCTATTTGCGATATGCGATACATCCTGGATTCCCATCCTGATCGACAAGACTTCCGGGTACTTGTGGTCAGGATATACCATAGAGAAATTCAACGATCCATGCGTACAGCATCTTATAACTCGTACCAGTTTTAACTTAGGGATCTATTTTCTCCTTACTGGGGCCTACCGTAATGATTCTTGTATATTGGTGGGTTCTGGTAATGACTGAAGTTTTCATATGATCTGGTAGAACGTTTTAGTAGAGCAGAATTTCTAATGGAAGGTGGATACCGATACTGGAAAATCAGGCTGGAGCTTGGATGATCTTCAAGACTGCTGTAGGCTCAGTTAATTATAATAATTAGACGACTTTCTCCTATACTCGATAATCTAGCGTTTAATAGGACCAGAGCGCGCAATGAGAATCCGACTTAGTGGAGATAATCATGAGAATTTAATTATTTCAAGAGCAACCTAGAAGAATGTCCTATTCCTGACTTATAGTTTCTTGGCGGTACGCTTGATCTGGCTATTACTGGTTTGTCTTCTTTCACTTTGCTAGAACGAGATACTGAAAGAGAGATTGAGAGCCGAGCAGGGAGAGCTGGGCGCTGAACGTCGTCGTCGGGAGGAAGGTGTGGCGGCCCTTAGTCACGAAGCAACTACCCTGAGACACGCCGCACGTCATCTGAGAGCTGCTACGCTACATGCAACCTCCTGCCGACGTAGACGACGCTGTTCCGTGTGTCTGTACGCCAAGCGCACCTTTGGGGGCGTCGACGAGATACGGGATGAGTGAGTTCTCTTCATACCGGTAACGAGAATATTCATCAGAGGAAACATTCGACTAAGGAGTCGAATATCTCTTTTCAGCGGGAAGCTCTTCAAGTGCCTTCAAGCACCTTTACAGGATTTGCGCACCTGGTTGCGTCCGAGTACACCAGCAGCTTTACCACCCTTACGAACCAGTTCACCCTTGGAACATGGTATCAGCTACATAGATGATTCTAGCAGCAGCTCCGAGGACGAGGCTTTTCCCAGCACTCCGGTTGCTGAAGTTTCTTTATCCTCAGCAAACTCTAGTGCTCCACCGACTGCTAGAGCATTTTCATCAGACTCCGGGTAAGTCTTCTAACTAGCGATCCTTGCTTTTGTATACGTTCTAAAGAATTATTATATTTCAGCTTCTCATCCGAGATCGGAGATCGCAGATCAAGATCTTACGAAGGTGGTGGAAGCAGCAGAAAAATCAGTGAATCATCAAGCAGCGAACCAGATGGCTCCAGAGCAGGTGGCTTCACTCGTTCCAGATGGACATCATCCTTTCGTAAGCTACTCGGTCGTAAATCCAAAGCCAACAAGTCCACTACTGCCAACCAGTCGTCCTAAATGGCCCTTTGCGTTTAGAACGGCTGTTTATTTTTTAATTGATACTCCTTATCCACATTATTATAAAAAGTGAAAAACAAAGTGCTCGAGTATAAGTTTTAAAGTGCTCAAAATGTAAATTCATTATCGTCATTGACTCGCAGGTATAATACTCGCAAAGATTACGATAATCTGACGAAACGAGCTGCAATAGGATTTGAAAATGCAAAGGCGAATTCTCAATCAATGAGAATCGCCATAACAGTTTACAATAGTTCTACTCCAAGGTTATTGATCACCTCTTTCCAATTGATATACAGATACAAGAATTTCTTGAGCAGATAATTAACAGAGAGCAATCAATACATGCTGCTTGCAAAAAAGAATTTTTTTTTCTGTTTGGTTCACTTGTCAAAAATAACTGTGATACGAAATACTTTTGTATGCTCGTTAAAAGAGCAAGTACGTATCTGCTCTCTGCGTATTCTGTTTTCAAATTTCAACGTAGTCAATTCCTCGCACGAGATACGTAAATGGTATATAACAGTAATGCAGATCAGTTTGGATAAAACATTAATGCGGTCGTACAATTTTTTTATCTACAACTCGTAGAAAACTATTCCATTTTTTTTTTGTTTATTCCGTTAAACTAACAGTTCCTCGTTATTTTTTTTTTCTTGCTACAACAAACGTCATACAGACGTCCTACGTAACCTCGCATATTTAATTCATCTTTTTATTTTGTTTAAGGTCGATTTCAATTTAAGCTTCAGATTTATGTACGAGCAGATATTTTTTTTTAATTTTGGCAGAATATATTTCAAAGTTTCATGAAATAACGTCGCTTGTTATTTCTCAGGCTTATCGAACAATAGAAGACCAAATTACTGCCAATTTTAAGATTGTAGGTATATATATAACTCTAGATGGTAGAAACGAACTTTAGGCAGGAACAGTTCTTGAACTGTAAATTCACGTCCATTTTACGCTGTTAAAAATCATCTGTCTCATTAAAAGCACAGATCATCCGTTCCAATTGAGTTTAACGCAGGAATTGAAATTTGAAGTATTACTTTTTTAAGAGTAAACGTATTTTTTGGGGGAGTATTCGCCAAAGGGAATGTGAATCACTGTACGTACGGTATATACAGGTAAATTATGTCAAACGATCTTAAGTCTTAAAAAATCTTTTTAAAAAAATGTGGTAATGGTCGTTATTGTTATATCAGAAGTACAAAGGATTTGTGTATTTTTAAATATTTTCTTTACTACGAATATTTCAAGGATGACTTATTTAAAGATTTTAGATTCAGATATTTACGTAAAAATGGCGCAATAGTCACTATCCGTGGTACTTAAAACAGTATTTTGAGTTTATTGTTCTTTCAAATATTATTCTTATAATAGTTTTTCAGTTTCATATGAAAACTAATGTACTTTTTTTTACTTTTTGTCACATATATTCTCTCCAGTATGCATATACCATAATCGATTATGGTTTAATTGTTTTCAAAAAATACTTAATGACGGACATATTCAAGAATAATGGATTATGGGTGGAACATCATATTTGCAGAAAATCCTTCTTCGAGGATAAAAAAAGAAGCACGAACACTCAAAATATTATCTATATTTTGTAATTACAATGTAACTCTTTTTATTATTCCAAGTACAAGACTGTTTTCCTAAGTATAAATAACGGATTTGAGCCACGATATACTTAATAGTATTGTAGTTGACAGGGAAACGCGTAACGTTGTTGTTTTTAGTTTTTTATTTTCTTGATACTTGATTGTAACGTGCTGTCTCCACATATTATACAAAATATTTCTAACCGATGGACTAACCCTGAAAACGTGTATTGACAGGTGCTTCTTATTATAATTTTGTGACTTGATTTAATTGGTGTTATTAACAAAATAAGTGATTTGATGTCATTTACATTCTTGAGATGCTAACCAAGAGGTACACGATCCTTATTCATTTTTCTTGTGTTTATTAAAAAAAAAAAATTAGCTAACACATTCTTAACAAAGAGAAGAAGTATCTCTTTTTTGTGTGTCGTTTTAATTGCTTCTCTTGAATTCTTGACAAAAAACATATTTGGAAGGAAACGCATGTATTAGTAGGATGTTCTAGAACACTTTGTTATACGTTTTATCGTGCCTTAGTGTGATTGGTGTAATCACTTGTTATACATTCCATTGTGTGTCGGTATTTTTTTGTGTCTTTCATCTTGTTACTGTTTTCTTTTAATGTATTGAAACATTTTGCTAAGTACTCTCGCACAGCAATTCGCGCCTATACTTGCCTTGATTATTGATGATTGCTGTGAAACTTCTATAAAGTGCTGGTTAGGTCTTTCACGTTTCACGCCATTTTTCTGCAACGACAGAATCTGCTTTTCCTGCCGTTGCAGTCGAGTGGACGATAATTCTGAAAAGTGTATATTCATTGAGGGTCAAAAAATGTCTGATGTCAGATTGCGTATTGAATACTTTAAAATATTAGAAATTAACTGAGACCAAAACGGTTCCAGCAGTCGTTAATCATTTTGTGTGTTGTTCAAGATTTGTTAAATCTTTCCTAAAACAAAGTAATGTAAAACGTTTAAATATTTGTTCAAGTTATACAGCCAAAGTTATATTAAATTTATAAACGAAACGAGTATCGTGTATTGTAGACTAATTAATGTTGGATACGTGTAGTTTCTCGAGACCATGATAAATTTAAACCGAATGTTACCCGTAGAAATTTGAAATCGTTAATATTCAAAATTGTGAAAAATTATTACTAGCCGCGTAAATCAGATTAATCGTTCAATAATTATAAAGTTCGTCGGTAGAAATCTTTCAAGAGCCAGCAAGGTTAGTATACCGTTCCTCTTAAACCTTGCCAAGTTACAGTTTTCTTCATTAACGTATCATAAACACATTACAGAAAAGCATAGTAAGTTATTTATATCCAGTATGGTTCAGAATAATCATAATTAGTTAATTAAGAAATATTATACCTGTTAAATATACAATTTTTTATCCGTTTAAGTCATAAAACATTCGTTAAAAGTAGTGCGTACATACAATTTCGTATGTAAGGATACATAGGTGGTTAATAATCGTGAGAAGAGAAACAAAAAAGAAATCTTCAATTATTCAATACCGCATACGTCGCTACGAATTACTCTGCATTCCATTACAATATCATATCTTGTATCGATCAAACAGTTTCTCGTTGTACTGTCATTCCTGCTCAACCCTCATTTTGTACGACATAGGTTAATTGCATACGGCAATGTCATAAACATCACAGTTAACTGATAGGACGTATTAATCACCTGTAGTTCTAAAAAAGATTATGCGAAACTTGAAACGAGAATACACCGATAACACAGTCAATTGACAGGTTCGCTACAATGGCGCATAAATATTACCCAAATACAGTATAACAATAATAGAGTACAGAGAAGATCGTATAACGGAATGATTAAAAGAAGAAGAAAACAAAGTTCGAATTTCCTAACAGAGTACAGACACTTTGCGAGCATTGAAATTCAGAGTGTCTTTTAACTTAAGATATCCGTATATTGTGTAATGTATTTGCTTTGTCATATTTGTGTGAAATTGTAGCAGGGCACACCTCTGCCTCCCTCTTCTAGGACGAGGGTGAATCCAGAGGACTGACTCCCGGTTCACATTTAAACACGAATACAATTATTATTTTCGTTTCGACGTTCACGACGCGATTGCAACTACCAACGCTGTATATATATTACAGGACGAAGCGTTTACGATAACGAGGATTATTACACCTAACGTTACTGTTTCAAACATATAGTATTGTTACATGAACATTGTTGTAATATGTGTGTGCAAACCTGAGAACCTTATCGCATTCCATACGACTATTGTAATACAAAAAATAAAGCATAAACAATAATAAACAGCTGTTCTGTAATTACGTATCAAACAATGCATATACGTTATAACAATACGGTAAATGATACAGCAGTAGTTATTGTCGAAGAGTTATTTTCTCTAGTGGTAAAAAAGAAGCTACCCATTTGTATCTTATGTCTGGCTGAATCGAAGGTAAAGTAGTTCCGTGTCCAGCCGCATAGATGGCACTGGTGTGTGGCGCAGTAGAAATCATGGAGTAATGGAAGTGGCGCACCGCCTCCTACGCCACACTCGGCTCTCGCTGCTGGCCGCAGCGGCCAACTTCACTCGATCGAGTTTTTCTTTCAGTCGAACCGAACAAAATGCCAATGGTGGATGGGTGGTGAGTCGCACGGTACGATATCGCTGAAATTATCATGTGAATAGTGATCCGCAGTGAACCGTAGTGTCGTATATAGGAAGCTAGATCGACCCTGGCTCCCGCACTCCGGATATTCCCGCGTCTCTCACCTGAAACGTGAGTGAAAAAACACGAAACGAGAGCCGCCTTTTATAATCGGAAGTGTTGCTGCTGCTGCTGCTATTACTCAAAGCCAGTAACCCGTGCATGTATGAGCACGCATGCACGTTCCCTACGTACCCCCACGAAGCTGTCTCTCCTCTGCATTCCACTGCATATATGGACGACTATTTTTCTTCTTCTTTTTCATCCTCTTTACTCTGAATCCTTTTGGTTTATTTACACTCTAGAAAAACATGCCCTCGCCACTGTCCACGCACCTTTCTCAGCTGGGCGGGGTATCTCTCCGGGTACCTTAAATCCTTTGTATCTGGTACAATGAAAGGTTTGAATTCTGGATTAGAATTTCTTTATGCCTCTGACGTTTATTTATTTACATATAACGAGATAACGTCATCTTTGATAGCATTGTCTGGCTCCTTTATTTCGTCAGTGTCAGCTGATGGGATTGCTAATGAAAATTTTTCATGAATGCTGCAGTCCGACAATTGGAATTATCGCTATTCCAATACTACTTATTGATACACATGGTTTTCGCGGGAATTGACAGCTGATCATTGGCCTTCGCTCATGTGTGGTGTACGATTGACAGTGTTTATCCGGCTAAATTTAATGCTTGAAATCAACCATAAAGTTCGTTTGGTTAATACGGTCTTGTATTTGTAATAGTAATTTGTTTGTACTTGGCGCTAAACGAGTTCGTTGACATTACTCTTCTGTCAAGTGACAGTGCACTGTCAATAATGGTCAAACGTAAATGCCAACAGGGTTATCGTATCTCGAGAAATTAGAACAAAGAGAATTTACTTAAACGCTATTAATCTCTTGGTTCTCTCGACTCTTATCTTTTTTCCTCTTTAATCTACAGTAATTAGAATTATTCTTTGTGTCATTCTCAGCACCCGCGAGACCAGTCATTTTCCTATTGACATTCATGTCGGCTGGTTACGTGCATCTTA